>OX422214.1:589916282-590516282 GCA_949130495.1 Sambucus nigra
CTCTCTCTCTCTTTCACACACACACACATATACACTCTCTCTCTCTCTCTCTCTCTCTCTAACACACACACACACACACTCTCTCTTTTTCTCTCATACACATACACACACACTCTCTCTCTCACACAACACACACACATAATCTCTTTCTCTATCACACACACACGCTCTCTCACATATACACACACTCTCTCTCTTTCTCTCACACACACACATATACTCTCTCACACACACTCACCACGCACTCTCGCACACACTCAAATCTAGTAGGAGGGTATTTTAATTAAATGATATTTATTCCTAATATGGGAAAATAATTTAGATGCCGAAAAAAAAGAATTCCCGTTCGAACCAAACAATGGAAAGGAATTCAAGATTCCAGGAACTTAGAATTCCTGGAATCAAGAATTCCCATCCCTTTTCTAAACCTCGAACCAAACGATCCCTAAATCATTTTTATCCTTGCCTTTAGCTTTGTAGTAATAAGACCCAATATCATTTAACTTCATTCTTAGAAATACATACAAAAAAAAAAGATCAACCAATCATAAATTTACATCAAAAACCTAATCAATCGTTCTACAAACCTCAAATACATAAAAAAAACACATTAATGGTTTGGGAGAAGAATAATTTTAGGATCTTTGAATAATTGGTTCATGCATTTAAGAATTTCTTTAAAATTTAAATAAAAAATTATTATAGAATCATTGAGCCAACATGAACCATAATGCTATATAACATCAAACAAAATAAATAGCCTATTATAGATCTTCTTATTAGGTCACATTGAAAGCTACAAAAAAAATTAAAATCAACAAAGAAGCATCCACTCTTTATTTACATTTTATATAAGTATTATACATATGGTTATTTATTTACAGTTTTATGTATATGGCATCATTAATTATATCTAAAGAATAATTTTTTATCACCCATTGTTACCATTGTGCAACAGACTATTTACAGTAGCATATTTTGAAGAAGAAAATTAATAAATAAATTAATAACAATAATTTATATGCTGTTTTCCTCAAAAAAAAAAGTAAAGATGAAAACTTACCATGAAAAGAAAATAACAGGAGAGATAACGCAGCTGGGGGAGGGAGAGAACGCAGCTGTGGTGGGGGGGGGGGGGGGCAGAGCGCGCCGCTGTGGGCTGGAGAAGAAACGGCCGTGGGTGGGTGGGGTGGGGAGGGGGCAATTTGGTTTTGTTGGATTTTGTTGGAGACGAGATTTGGGTTTTTTGTTTTTGTTTTTTGATTTTTGTTTTTTTGAGGTGGGAAGTTAGGTTAAAGTGTTAGAGCGGGAGATGAAAACAATTAGTGGTGGGAATAAATTTTTTTAGCCGTCTTATTTGGTTTATCTTTTGATACAATAAGTATTTACAATCTCATTTGCTTTACTTTATAAGACGGATATAATTAATCGTATCAAAAAGTGACCTTTTTTGAGATGGGTATAATTAACCATATCAAAAAATGACCTTTTTTAGATGGATATAATTAGCAGTCCCAAAAAATAATAGTTTTTGAGACGGCTCATTATATCCGTATAAAAAAGTATGTTTAAAGACTATATTTTGTCTGTCTCAAAAAATAGGGTCTTAAAAGAAACTTTTTTTTTTAGTGAAACTCCTCGTTGTCAAATTGTGTTCCATGGTCAGTAATGAATGCATGGGGAAGACTATATCTACAAATGATATGCTTCCAAATAAACTAATAGACTTTATCGTATGTCATATCAATGAGAGGTTCAGCTTCCACCCATTTGGTAAAGTAATCCACAGCGACCACGAGGTACTCGAATCTTCCCTTGGTTGTTGGAAGTGGCCCGACCAAGTCTATCCCCCAAATAGCAAATGGCCAAGGGGATGTGATGGGTGTTAATAATGCTTGGGGAATTCTTCTGATGGAGGAAAAATGTTGGCATTTATCGCACTTTTTAGCATAAGCTACGCAATCAGCTCTTATTGTTGGCCAATAATTACCCTGCATTGTTATTCTTTGCAATAGCGTCCGGCCTGCTACATGGGCTCCACAAGACCCTTCGTGCACCCCTTCGATTAAATATTTCACTTCGGAGGGATGGACACATCTTTGTAGCCCTGCTATAACTCCTCGTCTATATAAGATGCCATTGGTCAGTACATAACGAGCAGCTTTAAACTTCAGTTTTTTAGCTGCGAGTTTATCAGTTGGCAAAGCCCCCTCTTCAATATAGGCCCTGATGGGGACCATCCAAGATTTTCCTAAATCGAGTGTAATGAAGTTTATCATCAGATCTTCGTTTATGCTCCGACCAGCTAGGATTTCTATTCTGATCAACTGTACTGCCGTAAAACTAGACACAACCTCCATTGCTTTAGCGTGATACTTGACCATTAATTCTCCTTTGTTGCATACACCCCCATAATTTGATTTACGATTAGCTGGGAGTCACTGAACACAACGACTTGCTCCGCTTTCATGTTTTTAGCTAGACTTAGACGCACAATCATTGCTTCATATTCAGCCTCATTGTTAGAAGCCTTAAATTGAAAGCGCAGAGCATACTCCACATCAATCACATCCGGACTGCTTAAAACAATTCCTGCTCCACTGCCTGTAGTGCATGAAGAGCCATCCATATACAAATTCCATACTGGTACTTTATCATCAAATTTTTTATCAGACAAAGTTCCTCGATGGCATATTTGGTGCTTCCTTTGGTCCTCCTCCGACATTTCTCACTGCTCGTTGGTCATCTTTTCTTGTTCGTCTACCGATGTAAGTTGGTCAGGGTTCAATTTTGATGATCCTGTAACATCCACAGGTTGGTCGGAAGCATCTTCCTGAGTAAACTCTACGATAAAATCCGTTATTGCCTGCCCTTTGAGTGACGATCTAGGCTCATAAACTATATCATACTCACTAAGTTCTACTGCCCAGTACATCAATCTTCCCGATTTCTCCGATTTGTGCAGAGCTTGCCTTAATGGAATATCAGTGTACACAACTATAGTATGGTCTTGGAAGTATGGTCTCATTCTTCTGCTTGATTCAATCAAAGCTAATGCCAACTTCTCTAACCTTGGATATTTGATTTCTTCTCCTCGAAAAGCCTTATTGGTGTAGTATACTGGTCTCTGGACTCCATCCTCCAACCTTATCAATGCCGAGCTAACAGCATTCTCTGAGACTGCTAGATACAAGTATAGTCTTTCTCCCATCACTGGTCTGCACAATAATAGAGGTGTCCCTAGATATTTTTTTAACTCCTGAAAGGCCTCCTCGCATTCATCATTCCATTCAAAAGTTTTTCAAAGTGCTTTGAAGAATAGGAGGCATCTATTAGTTGCTCGTGACACAAATCTATTAAGTGCTGCTACTCGCCCTGTGAGGCTTTGAACATCCTTCTTCGTGGTTGGAGATAGCAGTTCTAATAGAGCCTTGATCTTTTCAGGGTTCGCTTCAATCCCTTGTTGATTGACAATATATCCGAGAAACATGCCTTCTCATACTCCGAATATGCATTTGGTGGGATTCAACTTCATTTGATATTTCTCTAGTTGATCAAAGGTCTGACCTAGATCAACTAGATGATCAGCAGCTTTCTTGCTCTTCGTCAGCATATCATCCATATAAACCTCCATGTTATGACTGATCGGCTCTGCAAACACTTTATTCATCAGTCGCTGATATGTTGCACCTGCATTTTTCAATCCAAAAGGCATAACATTATAGCAATAAGTTCCCCTTGGGGTGATAAAAGAGGTACTCTCCCTGTCTTCAGGCTTCATTTTAATCTGGTTGTACCCAGAGTAAGCATACATGAAACTCAATAATTCATGCCCGAGGTAGCATCCACCAGCTGATCGATTCGGGCCAAAGGGAAATGATCCTTTGGGCAGGCTTTATTAAGATCAGTGAAGTCCACACACATCCTCCACTTGTTATTTTTCTTCTTCACCATTAACACATTTGCTAGCCAATCAGGATATTTGACATCCTCAATAAAAGAGGCTTTTTGTAGTTTCTCCACTTCTTCCTGTATGGCTTGGTTCTACTCAGGACTGAACACCCTTCTTCGCTACTTTACTGGCTTAATTTCTTTGTTCACGTTGAGCTTGTGACACAGGAAACTCGGGTCTATGCCTGGCATATCTTCATAACTCCATGAAAAAGTCTTCTTTCTGCGTCTTAGAAAATCTATCAATTCCTATTTTATTGATACATCCAATGATGCACCAATTTGAGTTGTTCTTTCTGGATGCTCGTCGTTCAGAATGATATTTTCAGTGGCCTCTACGACTTGGCCTTTAACGAGCTGAGACTCATCTCTAAAGTCTAAAGTTTCAATCTCCACATCTTCTATTTCATCTACCTGATAAGTAGTAGTCTTCTTCTTGGATTCTTCACGTTCCTCCAGCTCGGTAGATGAATAGTAGCATTCCCGAGCTACTTTCTGGTCGCCTTTCATAATTCCCACTCCAAAATTGGTTGGGAATTTTAAACATTGGTGTATAGTAGATGGTACTGCCTCAAACTTTTTCAAACCTACCCGTCCCATGATAATATTGTAAGCTGATTGGACATTTTTATCCATTACGAAAAAATGTACTCTTTCTGTTCGACAAGCAGGCCATGTACCGATAAACATATCCAACTTGATCGTCCCAAGTGGAAAAACTTTCTCGTCAGTGAAACCAAGGAGAGGCCTATGATATGGCTCCAACTGGGCTAGCTTCAGATTTAAACTGTCAAAGCATGAATAAAACATGATGTCTGTCGAGCTACCATTATCTATCAGTACTCACGAAATCACTACTTCCTTCAATCTCATTTGATCACCAATGGGTCATCATGAGGATATAGTACACCTGCCAGGTCATTCTTAGTGAAACCAATGACCAACTTGTCTTTATTCACCTTCCTTGGGCGATCATCTTCAGCTAGATTTATTCGCTGAATGTACGAGCAAGCTTGAGCCTCATTGAGGTAAGCTTTCCTCTCCGCACTAAGGTCTCCACTCCCTACATCTCCACCTGTAATAACATTACAATCAAATGATCCAAAACGAATTGAAAATACCTCACGTTCTGTTTGTCTTGGTCTTATGGGGAGATCAAGATCATCTTGATCATCTTCTGGATCTTCTTCATGACTTCTTTTCTTGTCTTCTTTTGTCTGACGAGGAGATTTAGATCTTCTCCTTCCTCGATCATTGGTCTTTGTACCATTTTGGCGATCAACATACTTAGCCAATTTTCCTCGTCTGATGAGTGCTTCAATTTAATTCTGAAGAGCTATGCACTATTTAGTCGTATGACCATGATTTTTATGAAATTCGTAATATTTAGACTTGTCTTTTTTGTCAGGATCTGCCTTCATTTTTGCTGGCTAGGCTAGCTCCTCGCTATTCTTGATCTCCTCCAAAATGTGATTTATATCTACCATTAAAGGAGTGTAATTTCCAAATTTCTTCATCTACTCCAGTGTTTGCCTTGCTTTCGATTGCCTATTACCACCATTGTTCTTCTGATCCTTCTTTTCGGTTTTACCATCTTCCACCTTAGTCTCCCTAGTATCTGCATTTTTCTTCGCATCCATGGCTTCCTCGGCATTCATGATTTTGGCTGCTTTTGCCATTAATTCTGCCATGGTTCTGGGCGGATCTTTGGCTAAAATGTAGTACAATTTATTGGGCAACAGTCCACTCATCAGAGTAGTCATTGTTGTTTTCTCCTCATAATCAATTACTTCAAGTTTCTCATTATTGAAACTAGTAATATAGTCCCTGGTGCTTTCACCTATCTTTTGTCTAACACTTAGAAAGTGTGCTACTCTTTTGACTAGTTTTGCTCCAAAACAGGAGTTCCCGATAAAGATCTCTGCTAATTGAAAGAAAGTCTCAATCTTCCCCCGAGGAAGGTTGTTGTACCAAATCTAAGCTGATCCGGTACGAGTTCTTGAAAATGCTCTACATCTCATCTCATCTGGCACTGCATAGATATCAGCAGTTGCTTGGTATTATTCTATATGAAGGACAGGGTCAGTTTTTCCATCATATTTAGGTGTCACTACAGGAGCTTTAAACTTTGATGGTGTGGGAAAATCCACAATTGCCCGTACAAATGGTGTTCCTTGGACAAAAGTTCTTTGTAGAGGATTCTTAGCCTTAGCCATTTCTCCTAATTTGTCCTCCAGCCTTTGAATAGATCCCTTCCATGCATCGTTTCCCTCCTCGGGCCTATTGGTTCGAGCAACTGATCGTGTTGAATTTGCCTCTTGAGATCGAGCTGCTGGTCGTGATTGGGCAGAACCTTCCCTGAGATAGGATGGTTGTGGGGAGTTCCTCGACACAATCCTAGGAGGACTTCTATTCCTCTTAGGGCCCAAACGATCAAAGGGAGAGACCCTACTCAACCTTTCTAGAGCACTGGCCCTTTCTGAAGATAGAGTGACATTTCGTTGAGAATCTGTAGCTCGTACTGAAGAAGTCCGACCAAGTTGATAAGAAGGATCATTAGATCTTTCAGTACGATATGATTCGGTGCGTCTAGATTGAGATTCCTCTGGGAATAGCGTTCGCCTAGTTCGTGAAGAAGGTAAATGGGTATTTCTCTGAGCACTTCGTTGTCCTGATTGGGCTGGCACTCCGCCTTGAACAGTTTGTACGAGTTGACGCATGGTTTCTTACATGGCCGTTTGCCCTTGGGCTAAATTGGCCATTATGCCAGCCAGATCTTGAACATTTGGGGTAAGTGAAGGATTTGGAGGGTTCCCAGCATTCTGATTACTGGATTCCGGATTATCAGCCATTGATGATGAATTGTTTTGATGAAAAACGATAAATACAGTCAATTTCCACAGACGGCGCCAATCTGTTGATGTAAAAAACTAGATTTTATCTAATTATTTTAGATCACAGATAAAAGTAAATAAAGAAATATGAGACAATAGATTTTTAAAGTGGTTCAGCCTTGTGAGAATGGCCTACGTCCACTATTTTTGTATTGCTGACTATTTGCCTGGAATTCTCGATTATTGGTTTATCAAGAGATCCAAAGTCCTCCTCTAATGAGAAGGTTACAATGTATTATAGATTTGAGGTCGTATAAATGAATGGACAATGCGTTGTTATCTAGTAGACATATACATTTGTACGATAATAATGAGCATTTAATGCGCATTCGTCTCTTTGATTCTCTTGTTCTGTACGCTAATTTGCTCGGGCCGCCTGAGTTGCTCGAACCGCTTGAGTTGCTTGGTACGCTGAGGTTCCTCGGGGAGCATTGGTTTCTCGGGGCCCATGAGCTTCTCGGGACCCATGAGTTGCTCGATGACAGTGAGTTGATCGGTAGAAAAAATTGTAATTGCCATGTTCGTTGACACGTGTCCTGAAATGATGGATCCACATCAACAGATTAAATTTGGTATCAACAATCATTTTTTCTTTTAATGGAGGATCAAAAAAGTTAGTGAACAACTCATATGCTCCCTGACCTGTTAGTTTATATCACTTTTCATAGTCAATTTATATCATTATTTTTTTATTATTTGAAATAATTTTATTCTTTTGTTGACATTAACTGTATATTTATATTTAAAATGATTTTTTATTTTATTATAACTGAAAAACCATTATAAATTATTTTTATTATTTAATTCTTTTTACTAAACATAAACACAAAATGACTTAACATGAAATGGGCCATCAATGAAACTATATTTAATCAAAAAATTATATAAAGAAACGCGGTTATAAGAAAAATAACAAAATTCCTAATATTTCCACAAAAATGATTCAACATGACTTTTATATAAGCCAGTCCCGAACATGACATACCATCTTCATTCCGGGTCATTGGTTTCATTTTGTGACATTTGATAGTGTATATGTAATAGACTATTGTATTCAAGTTTCAATAGGAAAATTAGTACACTTGATAGACTATATTGGATTGAAGAAAATTCTATGAAACTGTCATGTTATTTATATGTGTGGTGTTCAGTTTGTTAGGATTGTAAAATTACCTTTTTATTAAAATAATAATAATTTTGGGGGGTTTATATGGTTGCGTTACATATTTCCATCTCAAACATTTCATTTTTTTTAATTAAAGTTTCATGTATACATTAAATTATACAGTGAATATAAACACTTGTATTGAACATTTTTTATAATGTAAAAGGTATGTCTCATTATATTTTTGAAAACATGTTTGTGACTTCCTTTTTAAATTTGGACTTCATTAAATCTTGACTTCCTTATTCTAGGTAACCATGTTGTCAACCGTGTATATGAGATTTGGACACTTCAAAGTACTACTTTGTCTTTCTAATATATTGGTGTTGATTTTGTTTTAAACTAAATTAGCTAGACGTTGTTGTATGCAAAGTTTATTTTTTTTACAGGAAGCTTTTGGTAATTATAATTTCTCTTCATGTAGTGGTTTTCTTATATCACTTTATTATTTTATTTAGTCAATGAGTTGAATTGGGCTTGGCTTCAGATGTTTTTTTCTTTTATTTTTCATAGAAGTCTCTATTCATGTAAAAACAAGTGGTTACCAAATATATATTTTGAAAGTTTTAGTTTGGCTATTATATGTTGAATCAACAGAGAGCTTTGGTATATAAATTTGCATTTGATTTTACAATTTATTGATTTCTTGAAATTTAGGAGACAATTATTGTAGTTTGGTTTGGTACTTTTTCGACCTATGTTCCACTGATTTTACCACCGACGAGTTTGGCTATTGTATGTTCATACTTATTTAAGCTTTTGGATCCCCCTCCCCCCTAGTTTTGGTTACACCTCTATTTTGTACTTAAATTTCTGAATCATGTATTAGTTCATGTATAAAAATCCTATTATGATTCTTAATATATGTTTTTGCATTTTCAAACATAATTTCTATTTTGGGTTTCACTGTTTGATAAAAAAATAAGAACATGTATTTTTAAGTATGTAAGAACAGGTGGGGTGCGCGGGGGTGGGTGGGGTGAGGTTGTCCAAGATTTTAGTGGTGGGAGCTTTAGTTTAGCACTTGGGGGGCGAAACAGTTTGTGTTTACCCTCAAAACCCCTCAAAATGCAAGTATTTTGTCATTTTATATTATTTTTAATTTTATTATTATTATTTCTAGATTTTGTTGTTGCTGTGATTTTTTATCTTTTTAAATAATTTTTTTCCTAAGACACGTATTTTTATGTGGTTTCTTTATATACTGTGGTGATGGCATAAGATGAGAGTGACCTTCAGTTGGAATTGAAAATGAGGGTAATGCTTTGTGGTTCTTTTTTGATTTTTGGATTGTCTTAGATATAGTGAAGATTATGATGAATTAAAAATGAAGGTATTTATAGTGTCGGCGTCATATTTATAGTCCTTATTCCATTTATTATCTAATTTGTTTTCTTTCCATTATTATTACTGTCTTATATATTGAATTATTGATTATTATCCTATACCGAGTGGTGATCTCACTTGCTACTGTTGGATATTACAATGGGGGAATCAAATTTAAATGTCATTATAGTTCATGCTAGCATTCATCTTCCTTTTGATCATCATATATTTGTCCAAAATCTTTCTACACATATAACTATAGATTTATTTAGTTTTCCATGACCAATATTTTACATGATAAATATGTACACGAGCCCTACTCCCCCACCCCCACCCCCACCCCGCCCCAAGTATTTTACATGGGTTTAGTATATGGATAGGATACTGACTGATATGCATCTGCTTCAGTTTGGTAATAGGTCTTTTTTTAGTAATATGAAAATAGCAAGATGTAAACAGTAAAGATGCACTTTGGACCTCCAAAATTTGGAGACTCACCAGAAGTTCGTGCACAAGGAAACCTTAGTACTGGAGCGGAATAACAAAGATCTCACCACAACAATGATCAAAGATTACAGCATCTAGATAATTCTTTTTAAGTTATTTTTCATGGTTGTCCTCTATATGTATTTTGCAATCTATGTAGTGTAAGGTAGATTCTTTTGAGCAATATAAATCAAGATTGTACTCCAAATATGTATTCATAAGTAATTTTCCTCGGCCACCAAGATGTATCAAAGTTGATATTCATAATTTGTGTTGTTTTAGACTTAACATGCCTTTTGACCTTTGTGGTTTTGCTAATGTGTAAAAGTCACATTCAAAGTATTGTATTAATCATGTAAACATATGGCATTCACCATTGTCATGTTGGCCTTTCGCTACATAGCTTAAGAACTATAGTATGTTAGTATGTTAGTTTAAGGCATATAGAGTTTATGGTATGTTTGTTTCCCTCACACATGCAACAAAGTTTAAGGTATATATATATATATATATATATATATATATGTGTGTGTGTGTGTGTGTGTGTGTGTGTGTGTGTGTGTGTGTGGTGATTTATTTTCAAAGATTCCAATAAGTTTGGTAGTTCATTAATGAAAATTCCTAGAGTGCCAAAATAATGTTTAGAACTATTTAATGAAAAAATTACATATAATCATGATCGGTTACATCCATAAACACCCGTATTATCTAATTGCATGCGAATACTTTCGCCTTAGTTCTTTACGTGTGTGCATGTGCCTTACAATACTATTAGATTTTCTTTTATTTTGGAACCGATAGCGCAATTAGTTGAAAACAGTGGTGACGCAATTAAGAAAAAAAATTATAATGAAGGATGACAGAAATTTATTTCCTCCCGCGCCCTTTTGCCAATCATCATTAAAGGAGAGTCACACAACTCAAGTTACAATAACTGAAATTTAAAAAAAAATCTAATACATTGAAATCGTCTCTAATCCAGACTTATTTAATCGGTTACACCACATATGAAGAAATGTTTTTCAATAAATAAATAATATATAAAATATAGGAAAAGAAGTTAGTTTGCGTTTGTTTTTTCATCTGAATCTGAATGGAATGTATTTAGACTGATTCAGACTTCAGATTCAGACTTCAAATATAACTCTACCTCTTAATCATTAAGAGTCAAATATAGCCATTACCCTCTTAATCATTTAAAAAAAGAAACACTTTTTGATACCTCTTAAGTGTAATGGTTCAGATTAAGTTTAAGAGATAAAAATAAACAACACCATAGTTGCACTATACTTATAATGTCACATCACTAATACAAAAAAATATTAAAATACATCAATACCTCAAAATAAAATGGGAAATGATTGATATGGTAAATTTAAATTAGGAAGTAAAATTATGTCAAAGTTAGCAATTATTTTTCTATATTTTTATCTAATGTATCGTTTTATCTAATATATCGCTTTGATTTCCAGTTTGCTAAATTAAATGTAGACGGCCCTTCATCTTCTGTCGGATGGGTTCCAAATTCCAAAACCTAGCTGTTGCCCCCAGTATAAAAAGTGGTGTGTTGTCTCTTCTGCTTTTTCTTTCACCGCAACAAAACCTACCTCTTGGGCTTGCCTTCCAGGTTAGAGTTCGAAAAACCACATCTTTTTCTATTAATCGATTATATATGATGCATCTTTTAATGCATTTTGTGTTTACAAACCTATACTTGTTTGTTGTTTGAGTTCCAAATTATATTTTAGAGCTTGAAAACGACTGTTTGTAGATTTTGAAACGCTAGGATTTGTTTTGGTGGTGTTTTTTGTAGGTTGACTAATCAGACCCTCGAGCGCCGCTTGAAAAATGGTAAACTCTTTAACTTTTGATCTGATGGTTTTTTTGTTTGTTTGCTTCGATATCGCATGTAGCTTTGTCTTGGTTACTTTTTTTATCGTGATTTTATGGTCAATTTAATATGTTGAAGAATTGTGTTGGTCTTCATCTGCATAGAATTTTGATATCTTATGTTGATGTGTACTAGTCGAAGCTTGGAACTGAATCTGGTCCAAGATACATGGATGATATTTTTCTTAATAGGGTTGGATTTTCATTTAGTGATTCAAATGACTGTTTCATATATATGGGGTGATTTATTGGATAATATAATTACTATTTGATTATGTTCTAAAAGATGAATAAGCCTACCTTCAAGGCATGACCCAAGAAGAAAACAAAATGAAAATCCTAATGGGGTGCAGACCCAACTACTAAAATGAGAACATGACAAAGCAAAAATTGCCTAAAATGCTAACAACTGCGAGAAGTATGGAATTTACGCCCCACCAAGAGAAAAACACTAAGAGGTTACCTGAAATATTTTGGGATATGGTCAATCTATCTCACTCTTGATTATTGTTGCTCTAATACAATAAGGAAAAAATATTTTGGGATGTGGTCAATCTATCTCACTCGTGAAATATATTTTGCGTCGCCAATAAGGAAAAAATTTACTCGTGAGGCACTATGATTATTATTGCTCTAATACAACTTAACGTACGTTAAATTACGATGAAATGATACATCTTATGTATTACTTATTTCTTGTGAGTTAAAAACAATATTCCTCCTTGCCACAACATTGAATTCTATGACTATACTAGTTTGAAATTCACCCCTGGTTCCGACACAATATCGTTTTGTCAGTGATTATGGGGGGTTCCCGCGCTATTTTTTCACCATCAACCTACCACCATTAAACAACATACTCACCAACCTTTGCAAGATGCTCTTAATTATGAATTGCCTTATAAGCCTGGTAATACTCGATTCATCAGTTAAAATGGTATGTTATGCACCAATTAACGTTGCTTGTTTTTTATTTTAATAATTTTAGTCCCTTAATAATAAAAATTCTTTAAAAAAATAGAACATTCCGAGATGTAAATCCTTGGTTTCTCATTACCATTTCCATCTTGGAAGAAGCTAGTAGCCAGTATGGAATTAGAGCATCCATAGTGGTTGCTTCACCATGATTATATGATGAAATAATTGAAGTGCTTCAACCACCGATGACTAGTAGTGGCAAATGGGCGGCTATGGACGGTCAGAAATGGATATGGATAAATTTGGACGGGTCAAAAGAGGGTCGGACAGAATAATTTGGACGAGTTGGTCGGGTAAAATCCGGATCGGGTCAACCCGGATCGAGTAGGGTTGACCTGCTTTTTTTTTTTGAAAAAACAATTATTATACCATATACGAATAAATATGGTATAATAATTTTGGAAAAAAATATACAAATACTTAAATAAAAAAAATCTTTAAACTCTTTTGTAATTTGAGTTTTATTTTTTAGAGGTTCCAAAACCATTTTGACCCACTGATGACCCACCAACAAACCATCATTTTGGAACGCTCAAACCATTTTGACCCACAAACACAATTAATGGGCTCCAAACACATTATTCTGGGTGGGTTATGAATGATTTCATCCTCAAGAGCCCATATTGTCGGGCCTACCGATGACCCACCAGCCCTTTCTCACCTATCTTGCTTTACAGATCCTTTTAAACCATGTTGCGAACCCTTCTTTCACCTCATGTAGTTTCCAAAACCAATCAACCCTTATAGCCTTTTCTCATTGCATGCAAACCATTCTTCAGTTTATAAATAGGTATGAGGTTGTAACCATGGCAAATAGTGAGAGAGTAGCTACAGCGGAAATATTGCGACTTCTCAAATAAAAACCAATTTTAATTAATCCCAAATTTTAGTTAAACCCTAAGACATGCATCTAGATGATTTGTCAAATAAAATTTAGCATGCCGGATAAAAACAAACAATTTCAGGAAAAATTAAACACATGCTTGTGTGGAAAAATCCCCCAAAGGGGCAAAACCATTTATTTTCATTATAATATTGTAACAGTACAATTTCAGATTACAATGAAAATACAAGTGACTAAGAATTACCCTCAGGTATCGGATTCTGTAGTCGGTGGCTGGAAATATTCCTTACCAGGAGGGCTGCAATGAAGAAGAGAAACGGCTTCTCCACAAGTTTGTCGGCTGGATTTTCCCTTTCCAGGAGGGCAGCAATGAAGAAGAGAACAGCTTCTCCACAAGGGTTGAACAAACTCAAAGTTGTGTTCTTGGGTTACCAAAAAGATTCACAAAGGATTGGCAATTTGTGTGAATCAAAAGCCTAGAGTCTTGGGCTCAATAGGTGAAGACTTAGAGTATTAGGACTCTGAAAATCGTCTTGAAAAGTCTTGGAAAACCACTTCCCGTAGTGGGTTTTAAATACGAAAACTTTAAGCCTAAAAAATCTCTGCAGATATGGCGAAGTTTATCCCAGGCGGACCGGTCCGGCTTGGGGGCGGATCGGTCCGGTTGACAGGATCGGTTCTTTTATTCTGAGGCGGATCGGTCCGGTTGTGACCGGATCGGGTCTTTTATTCCAGGCTTCATCGGTTCGCTTGCGGTCCGGGGTATACTGGATCTGCATCAAACGGATCGGTCCGGGTAGAGGGCGGACCGGTCCGGTTAGCCGGATCGGTTCTTTTATTGAAGGCGGACCGGTCCGGTCTGTCAGACTTGATTCCTCTTCTTCTTTTGATATTCGAATCCGTTGATGAATAAATGAATCTTGAATTTCTTCAGCGGTGTAACGGCGTGCGACATAATAAATTGTTAATGGACAAAAATGTCCTTACAAATCTCCCCATATGTCTATGACGGTACATACATAAAAACAAAACATCTGAATTATCAAACAACTAAAAATGCCTATACAAATCTACCCTTCCATGAACCCAAAACTGGAAAGATACAATTGAATAAGACTACAGCGTTTGCTCTTCAACTCTTTCAGGAATCTCAACACTTTTCTCATCAGGGTGTGCAATCCAATGATAATTCATGTAGTACGTACACACATGAGAAAAAGCAAAATACCAATTGACATATCGAGTTTGAAATGAGATAAACATATATACCAATTTATGAGCAAACTCAAACTTTCAAATCTTCCCCATAATAAGATAATTCTTTCTCCCCCTTTTTATGATGTCCCCAAATAGACAAATGAGATGAATGAATCAAACAAGCAAAATCGGGGTGTCACGGTATAAAAAAAACACAAACTATTTTTGATTTTTCAAATTTTTCATACAAAGATAAGATACCAATATGAACAAATATGATACAAAAATCACACCATGGATTTAGACTCAAACAACCAAGTCATGGAAATGGAATGAATGGGTGTGAACACATTCGATAGCTAAATCAACTCAATCATTCATATGTGCACGATGCATACGTGTACTCCTAACGAATGAACATCAAAGGTATCCTTAGGTGTAAAAGTTTGTTGAATTTAGATGACATCGTCTTATGCAAATCAACAAATCAAAGTCAAATGATTTCCACACCAATAACGTCCAAAACTATATAGCGCATTTTCAAGAATTTCAAGGACGTGCAAACCCGTTTTAATTCTCCAACCAAACTCCCTCATATATATATATATTCTTTTAGAGGTGTATAAACTAAATTCTCAAACTTTGGAGAATTGGTGCAAAAACCTAAATGGCCCCTTTTTGGCATGAATATATTTTTATTGCCTTTCAATTTTTTCGGGCTCTTTGGACCTCGGATAATAAAATTCCTCCATTTTTTAGGTCCTTTTTAACGGTGGCTTAGTATTCGCAAAGGCAAAATGAACCTTTCGTAGCCCTTCCCCGTTTTAAAACAAAGCACACAAACTTACAAAACGTTTTTTTTATATGCACAGTTTCCTTATAAAAATTTATCGCTCTTGGTTCATTTTAAGGACAGGATTGAAGTGAAAACACCCAACCAACATGTGATAAGACAAGCACAATAATCAAACAAATTCGTGCAAGTGTGCATTAAAGGAAACATGAGTCAAACATGTAGGAAGAAACACTTAATTACATCTTAACGACTCCAAACATTATAAAGCACATGGATGAATTGACCTATTGTCTCAAAACACTATCAAATAGTCACATGAAAATAATGGAATGATGTAGTGACTTGGTCATCCAAAGTGTTCATCCATAAACGGTGCAACCAAAAAAAAAAATTTGTATTTTTTTAAAAAAAAATTTAAAAAATATATATACAAAAAGTACAAGTCATCACACTAGTAAAAATATATCATGAAACCACAACTAGTGTATGACACACATGCAATCACAATCAACCAAAAGATTTCACATGGGGTGAATTACGTGCAATCAAACGGGAATCGTGGACAAATAAACCATAAGCCTCTAAATCCAATTTTATAACCTAAATTGATGTGTAACGAAGTGTGGGGGTTTTGGGAATCGAATTTATTCTTTCATTAACCTTCCTAGGTCCATTTAAAAGCTTATAACAAAAGTGCCTAAGATGACCTTGCCTACCGCAATGTGTGCAAGAGTAAATCGGGCGGTTTGTGTTCCCTAAAGGTGGCCCTTTCCTCAAATTTATCGGTTGCTCTCTCTGAATTTGCCTAGGTGGGTCTCTCCTAATGATCCTAGGAGGTTCTCTTACGATGTTCCTATGGGGCGCCTTTTTAACAAACTTAGGTGCCTTTTTCTTAACAATCCTAGGAGGCTCTCTCACACGTGTGGTAATGGGTGCAACATATTTTTCAAGACCAATCCCACCCCTATCCATTTTGATCTCGACTGTGCCTAAAATCTTATCTAGTTTTTCAGACCTAGACTCCAAATCAAATTTCACTCTACTTGAATCTTTCAATTTCACCTCAAGTTCACCTATCCTAGATTCAAGTACTCGTTTAGAATCCTCAAACTCTAAAAGCTCCTTTTTCATAGTCTCCATCAACCCTCTAAGACTATCTCTCTCACCCTCGACGTACTCAAGCTTCTCTTTCAAAATTTTCTCATGTGCCCTAAGTTCTTTAACTAAAAAATCATTATTTTTTATGGCACACTCTTTCAATTGAGCTTTCAATTTCAAATTTTCTTTCTTTGTTTTCAACGTTTCAGCATAAAGTTCATTGAAAGCAGTTTGCAAGTCACGCTCATCTACACTTTCCTCCTCACTTTCATCCACACTCCCATCACCTTCACTATCATCACTAATCATATGGATGGGAAACTCTCGCCTAGAAGCATAAAAAACTTCTTCTTCCGAATCACAATCACTAAGGGTAGAAACATGAGAAATCGGTTTATTCAATTTCTTCTTTAAATTTGTGGTACACTCATGTAACGTGTGACCAACACCCTCACAACAAGGACATCTCTCAGATTCGTTTTCAACAGAAGATTTAAAACAAGAGTTCGTGTGAATTTTCCAATTAATTTTTTCAAAAATTTGACATCGAAGATCATCAAAACCATCAAAAGACATTTTTGTGCAAAATCAAGATCAAAACACAATAACTTAGTGCAACAGGCTCTGATACCAATTTGAGAACGTGAGTAGACAAATTGTATCAGAAAGTAAATCCTCGAAAAATCTGGATCACGCGATAAATTAGCGTAACCCGCTCTGATACCAATTTGAGAGAGTAGCTACAGCGGAAATATTGCGACTTCTCAAATAAAAACCAATTTTAATTAATCCCAAATTTTAGTTAAACCCTAAGACATGCATCTATATGATTTGTCAAATAAAATATAGCATGCCGGATAAAACAAACGATTTCAGGAAAAATTAAACACATGCTCGTGAGGAAAAATCCCCCAAAGAATTACCCTCAGGTATTTATTTTCATTATAATATTATAACAGTACAATTTCGAATTACAATGAAAATACAAGTGACTAAGAATTACCCTCAGGTATTGGATTCTATAGTCGGCGACTGGAAATATCCCTTTCCAGGAGGGCTGCAATGAAGAAGAGAAACGGCTTCTCCACAAGTTT
This sequence comes from Sambucus nigra, assembly GCA_949130495.1. Lineage (NCBI taxonomy): Eukaryota > Viridiplantae > Streptophyta > Magnoliopsida > Dipsacales > Adoxaceae > Sambucus > Sambucus nigra. Next base: position 589,934,002 of record OX422214.1, read on the forward strand.
GTCGGCTGGAATTTTCCCTTTTCAGGAGGGCAACAATAAAGAAGAGAACGGCTTCTCCACAAGGGTTGAACAAACTCAAAGTTGTGTTCTTGGGTTACCAAAAAGATTCACAAAGGATTGGCAATTTGTGTGAATCAAAAACCTAGAGTCTTGGGCTCAATAGGTGAAGACTTAGAGTATTAGGACTCTGAAAATCGTCTTGAAAAGTCTTGGAAAACCACTTCCCGTAGTGGGTTTTAAATAAGAAAACTTTAAGCCTAAAAAATCTCTGCAGATCTGGCAAAGTTTATCCCAGGCGCGGTTCGGCTTGGGGGCGGATCGGTCCGGTTGACCGGATCGGTTCTTTTATTCTGAGGCGGATCGGTCCGATTGTGACCGGATCGGTTCTTTTATTCCAGGCTTCATCGGTTCGCTTGTGGTCCTGGGTATACTGGATCTGCATCAAACAGATCGGTCCGGGTAGAGGGCAGACCGGTCCGGTTAGCCGGATCGATTCTTTTATTGAAGGCGGACCGGTCCGGTCTCTCAGACTTGATTCCTCTTCTTCTTTTGATATTCGAATCCGTTGATGAATGTATGAATCTTGAATTTCTTCAACGGTGTAACGGCGTGTGACATAATAAATTGTTAATGGACAAAAATGTCCTTACAAATAGCATGGGAACCTGAACACTAGAAGAAATTTGTGACACGGGAGGTGAGGCCAGGAGGTGAAATGGAGCATAGGAGAGAAAAAAACAAAAGAGAAGATTGATAGAATTGTTCATGAATATTAATATCTTTTATAAGTTGCTAACATTGATTGACTAACCAAAGTCCCAGGTCCTTTTTAAGTCAAGGGTAGATATTCATGCAAAAAACTATTTTGAAAAAAGAAGTTTAAAAGTACAATCCGATCTGTTGTAGATGGACGCACAAATTTTCTCTAGATTTAGAACCGAGAAAATTTATCGATTATGTTCATCGACTATCTTCTGCTTTCTTAATGTAGAATCGATTAGTTGTATACGGACGCACAAAATTGTCACATTGTAAATTGATGAATTGTTGAGGAAAAAATAGTCAACTAAATGTTTCCACTTATTTTTCTCCTTTTTGTTTTCCTTTTTCCTTTTTCCTTTAATCATTGCATATTTTTTCTATTCGAATTCTAGTCTAGTTTATGTTGAAGAAAACAATTCCTAGTTGTAGCTATTTTCATGCTTATAGAATGAAGATCAGCTACATAACTGGCAATAACCCTCATGTAGATGAGCACCAGATGCTTTAGGCCTCATTTCGACCTTACCTGTGTCAAAATCGAAGAGCCTTCTTCCCCATGTAGCTCTATCGACTAATTCAGAACTCTTTTGAAAAGCGGAATAACTTACCACAATCTCTATCCAAAGACGAAACATCAATTTTCTTCGCACGTGTGGTGATGAAGTCGAGAAAGTGATATATCATGCACTCATTATGTAATGTACACGATGACCATCAACGAGGAAATGGTGGTTTAAATGAAATCCTTGTAAAAGGTCGATCTTGTAACATTCAATGGTCTTGTTCAAAGTGAAGACTTTTTAGATTAGCTATCTTATGTGGACTATTTTGTTAATATATGGGAATTCAAGAGGATGAGGTACTCAAGATGGTGGCTTGTAAGCTTGTATGAAACATTTCTTCTTGGTGTAGTAGACTGCTTATTACAAATGATTTCACAAGTTGAAGCCTTAATTGACAAGCCAGAGCTGCTTAGTCTAATGAGATTTAAATGTACTTGGGGTAAATAGGGTCAAATAGGAGGTCTCTATTCTAGAGATGATAGTGTAATGTGTTGCTTTGACTTGATCGAATCAGACTTAACTAGTGTTTAGCTCTTCATTGTGGTTCTCGTAGGGTGGACTTGGAATAGAATTATATTTGGACATATATATATACAATTATTGTCCTTGAACTCCCAACTTATATCAATAGTACATTTGATATAGTTGAAGCGCAGTCAAAATATGGTTTTTGGGGATGGAATTTGTGGCGCCAACCTATAGGGTTTATAGTTTTTCTGATCTCTTCTCTACAATCCTCTTCCTGCCGCGCCAAGGGCAAAATCCACTCATCAATTCTTTGTAAAATGTTGATGGAGTAGAGGATCCAAATCTAGCTTAACTAAACATTTACCATTTCACATCCTAAGCAAAGACTAATCAATCCTACTCGATTACTATCACATAAATAGTTTTTATTATCTTTTTAAATTTAGTATGTTCTTTTAATAAATGTAGAGCATATATATTAGATCCTGGAGAAAGGGGGAGCGAAATAATATAATACTATTTGCCATTTCTGGATTTTTGTTTGGGATAACTTATTTTGGATTCTAACAGTATTTAATGGTTAAGTTTAGCCTTAGTCTCCAAAACAGATTTAAGGGAGATACATGATCTTCAGGGTTAATGGTCACTAAGTTATATACATATTAGTCATTCATTCGTGTTGTTTTTATATCGTGATAACATTTGGTGTATTCAGGGTTGACTTTGAGGGGGGTGGGCGACTCAGTCCCCAAATTTTTTAAATTTTATAATGGTCAGCCCTTTCTAGTCGTTGGATTTATCATCTATTACCAATGCATAAATTAACAATTATTGGGAAAAATACTACGTTAGGATAAGTTTCTGGGATAAGTAGTAGATAAAAGGGAAATGAATGTGTGTGGGTAGGAAATTGGGGAAAGAAGATATGTCTTAAGATATAGTTAATATGCTTACTAACTTTACAAAACTTCTTACTATGTTGGTTTTCACTTTACAAATTCAAGAATCTTTGATCTTGCATAGAATATTAATTCACTGTAAATCAGGCATATGTGCATAAATGTAAAAATGTGAATAGACAGAATGTGATAACTATATAGTAGAAACAGTAACTATATGTATTAGGTAATTAGTTTTGTAATATTGTAATCTTATTCTTATTTTTTAGATTGCATTTCTTTTGGATTATAATAATTTTATATTGAGAGCATATGATAAGAGTAACTGTCGTAATCAAATAATATCATTTTTTCAATAACCATAACATGATCTATAATTTTATGTAATTATCTATCTAGTATTTTTACATTCTCCTAGTTTGAACATTAACTATATGGTTGAACCTCTGATCACTAACTCAATTCTTTGGCAGTGTTGTGGTCTGAGATGGTTGTGATAATCTGAGGTTTACACATTATGGTGTACAAGAATTTTGGGTGTAATTACAAGTGTCGTATGGTGGCTCATAGGGGGAAAACCGTTGGTTCAAAGATTATTTCAAGTGTTTCTTTCTCATTTATGAAAGCATTGATTACACATCATTGCAATGTCTTTAATGGACTAATTACTTAAAATACAAAATAAAATATTTCTTTAGTCACATGCACCTTGTTAGCCCATTATTATTTCTTTAACCATTATAATAATTTTCTTCCATTTAAGAGTAAACTAATTTAGATAACTTACAGATTTGAAGACAGTTCATTATTACCATATCATTACGATAAAGATCCCCTGTCAGTATAAACTCTTTCCGTATCCCTATGAATCAATTATTTTGGAAAATATTATTCATAACAAACTAAGCAGATTTGGAGAGAGTTATAGCCCTTATAGCTCTAAAGGGAAGTTTATTAATAGTCATTACCATGGTACTACTATAAGGCCAAGGAAAGGATCTATAAACTCTATTCAATTCACTTCGAGCCATTGTGGTTTCATGATTTCTTTTTTATGGAACATATCTATATTTGGGTCATAAAAGAGTAACAACATTTGAATGTACTTGACCGTGAAAGGGTATCCACATGTAGTCTTCTGTGGAAAGCGCCTCTAAGACTCTGTAGTCAAGATTTATATATTATTTCCTTTTGTTATTTTTTTAATTGAAGTGATGAGTTCTGATTCATTTTGGGCCCGCTGTTCTGTTTTCACCATATGATTTTGTGTACTTAACTCTGACAGCGGGCATGAAAAGCATAAGACAAACATAATTGTTATATATTTTTTGTTCATGGTCGACTCATTAACGTGTTCCAAGTCAAGTTTTGCAATCTATGGTTTGTCTCTGCCATTTGACGGGGTGCTACCGTGATGTTATGGTCGCTTGCAGTTTCTCTCAATCCTTTATTATTCAACTTAAACTTTCACAATTTCCTTACAAAACCAGAGAGCTCTCCACTTTATTGGATAAAAAAATGTAACAGCAAGTGCCATAAACAGGGTGTGTGGCATCACGGACTAGATAGTCTTGGCCCTTCCCAATCTTCCTAGAATGAATGTACCAAACGCTGATTACTATTATACTAAAACACTAGATAATATCTCAAATTTTTCTTAAAAATCTATTTGATTTGAATATGTGTCTTGCTTTGTGTTTAAATTTATTTGTCTATCCCTTTCTTTCATTGTTACTTTCTGAGTATTGTTTAGAATTTTGAAATTGAATTTTCTGGCATAACATAATTTTTTCGATTGCATTTTTTGTAGTCTTTTCTGAATAAGATCTTTTCGATTGAAAGAGAAGCTAGTTTGTCCAGACTTGACCCCGAGCGTGGTCATCATTGGCTTGAGGATGCTTCCCCCAATAAGAAGCAAGCTCGTGAAGTTTTTACTAGCGAGAAAATGCCCAGGTTTCCTGATCTCAATGTTTCTCTCTAGGATTATAACTGAACTAGTCAATCAGGCGTGGGGATGTACTCTCATTGTCCACCTGGATTTGTACCTGATCCAGATAAATATGTGAGTCTTGATGCTAAAAACATCTCAATCAACGGTGCTTCAAATGATGGAAAAGCCAAAGTTGATCAAGTGAGGGACTCTCCAAAGGAGATACCTGTATCTGTGGGACATTCCTATAGTAGGAAAATTGACCTGACACTTTCATTGGGAATGGCCTGTACTGATGGAGCGGGTTCCGACTCTAATAAGGCTGGTGGAAATTTTATGTCAATGAGTCACGCCATTAACAATAGAGATGGAAATTTAGTGTCAATGAGGCAGAATTTCAACAAGGACATCAATAGTAATGCCATGACTGTGGGTCCCAATCTAAAAAATACTAAGGTGGGTATCGTATATTTAGGTGAATTTGCAGCAGCTAGCCCCAGAACAGGACGAGCTCAAAAGAATAAGGAGCAGATGATGCCTAAAACTAAGAGGCTCCTTCCAAATATCTTTCCTTCAAATGTTAAAGCCTTGTTATCGACTGGTATAGTTGACAGAGTTCCTGTGAAGTATGTTTCCTAGTCATCTGATGTAAGTCGTATTTTTTATGTTCACATCCCTACTAATTGAGTTTTTATAATTAATATTTATTTTTTAGTTTCTACATAATGTTGTCAATTTGTGATTGCAGAAGAATCTTCTTGCAATTATAAAAGGGGTGGGTTATATGTGTGGCTGCGAGGACTACAACTTCTCCAAGGTAAGCAACAATGCTTGTATTTTCCTCTTTTTTCTTTTTAATACAATGTACATCTTATCCCCATTTGATTAAGGATGAACTTTTTGTCACCTGGGTAAGTGTTCACAATCTAATTATGAGAATTTGGACAAAATAGAACATATTTTATCTTCGAATTGGTGAAAATAATTTTCATCATTTTAATGTCAACTCATCCAACTGGGCTCCCATCAATTGTTTTCTTTTGAAGGCTGTTTATGCTTTTGAGTTGGAGGGTCATGCTGGAGGGAAGACCGGGCACCCAAATAAACACATCCACTTTGAAAACGGAAAGACAATTTATGCTGCAGTCCAAGAGCTGCAGAAAACTCCCAAGGAGGAGCTGTTTGATGTTATTCGAACTCTAACTGGATCTCCCGTGAATGAGAAAAATTTCACTGCATGGAAAGGTAATCTAGTATTATAGTTTCATTTAAAACAATATTTATATAAAAATGTGCGAATTTTTTTTTCTCTTTCTCTCATGGAAACTTTATTCATTTTTTTCTTCTCAGCATTTAATGAAGTTGCATATCGCGAGCCTTAGAGCATATATGGAAAGGATGAATTGGCCCCACCATCTTAATTCTAGAGATTTGTAGCTTTCCCATCTTTATGAGGCATTTAAATAACTAGTCTGCGGCGCATTGCTGGAATTCTCGGTTATCTTCAGATTATTGTTTGGAAGTTTAATCAGTTGTGTTGGAAATAAGCTTTCGAAGACACTGAAATAGTATTACAAAGAAGAAAATAGTCTTACAACTTAGCTTCTCTCTATTACAACTAATAATCTTTTCGTATTATCTTCCTTGTTATTTGATGATTCTAAGAACTCAATGATGATGGGTATTTATACTTGAAGAAAATAAATTGCTACCACACAATGTGGTTCAAAAAAAATCAATACAAATATTTATAAGCCACACAATTTTCTTCCACTTATCCAGCCATTATGAAGCACTAAGAAAAAATAAACACACCTTACCTAACTTAGGATGCTTCTAGAAAATTTGTTGATAAATATAAAAATAAGTTTATATTTCAACACCCCCTCTTAAACTTGTTTTGCTATGCCAAGAGAATTTCTTAATCTCACAAAGTCCTCATACTTCAGTGTCTTGTACAGATATCGACAATTTGATCTCGAGATTTTACGTACCTCAGTTTCACATCTTTTCTTGTAATACATTCTCTTATGTAATGGAAACGAGTATCGGTATGCTTGCTTCAATCATGAAAAACTGGATTCTTTGCCACGACTATCGCTGACTTGTTATCAACACAAATGTACATTGGCTCCTCTTGTGACAAACCCAGTTCCTTCAGCAGATTTTTTAGCCAAATTGCATGACAAACACATGATGTAGCGGATACATATTCAGCGTCACAAGTAGAGAGTGTGACAATTGGTTGTTTCTTTGACATCCATATGAAAACGGTATCTCCCATGAAGAACACGAACCCCGTGGTGCTCTTTCTATCATCTGTATCTCCACCCCAATCGTTATCGCTATAACCAACAAGCTTGTAATCATTAGAAAAAGAGTATAATAGACCAAAGTCAATTGTACCTCTGAGATAGTGAAGAATTCTTTTTGCAGCCTTAAAATGCGAGGTTGTTGGGGTTTCCATGTATCGACTTACAAGTCCAACTGCGTAGAGGATGTCAGGTCTTGTACAAGTTAGGTAGTCCAAACTTCCAACCAAACTCTTGAAGAAAGTTGGATCTACATTTTCGCCTTCATCATTCCTTGATAGCTTAATTGGCTTGCAGTCATTCATCTTGAACTTCTTGAGGATCTCCTTTGTGTAGCCTTCCTGTGAGATGAAAATTCCGTCTTCTTGTTTTTTAAATTCAACGCCAAGATAGTACGCCATTAGCCCAATATGTGTCATCTTGAACTCTTTCGTCATTGCTTTTTTGAAGCCATTGAACATGTTTAGGTTATTTTCGGTAAAAATCAAATCATCCACATACAAGCACATGATCAAAACATCTCTATATTTGATCTTAATATATAAAGCGTGCTCGTATGGACATTTGCTGAAACCATTCTCTTGAAAGTACTTGTCAATACGACTATTCCACGCCCTTGGTGCTTCCTTTAACCCGTAAAGAGCTTTCTTTAGCTTCAAAACTTTGTCTTCATGTCCCTTTTCTACATATCCCAAAGGTTGCTCGATGTAGACTTCTTCTTCAAGTATTCCATTTAGAAATGCATACTTTACATCCAACTGATAAATCGTCCACCTATTTTGAGCTGCTAGAGAGATAATTAATCTCACAGTTTCTAAGTGGGCAACAGGAACAAATAGCTCATCGTAGTTAATTCTAGATCTTTGACTATATCATTTTATGACTAGCCTCGCCCTGTGTCTTTCTATTTCTCCCATAGCATTCCTCTTTATTTTGTACACCCATTTGACACCGATAGCCTTCTGACCTTTTGGAAGTGAAGCGAGTTCCCAAATGTCAATCTTCTCAATGGCCCTGATTTCTTCGTTCATCGCATCTCTCTAATGCTTATCTTGTGCAGCTTCTTAGAACTTTACTGGTTCACAATCAGTAAAGAGGCATAAGAGTGTAAGATTATCATGTCTTTCGATTACTTCATAGAGATCCTGTAGACTTCTTGTGCGGGGAATAACTCTTTCATTGAAAGTTTCACTTGACAATGGTGATGAGTCTCCACGAGTTATTTATGTTGGTGAGGTAGGTGGAGTAGTCGAGTAGTGGTCTCTTGTTTAACTTCTCCTTCTTTCTCTATCATGGTTTCTATATTCTCTTTTTCAAAGTCGGGAAAGAAGTTTAAATCATCTATATCTGAGGCAAAATTAAATTCTCCCTCTTCATCAAATATCACATCTCGGTTAATTACAATCTTACCATTGTTAGGATTATACAATTTATAACCTTTGGACTTGTTATCGTAGCCAATGAAGATGAACTTCTTCTTTTGTCATCAAGTTTGGTTCTTCTCTTGTCTGGTATATGTACATGGGTTATGCTCCCAAAAACTCTCAGATGGGAGATACCCGACTTTCTTGCTTTTGAGCATACTCTGAGCTATGTTGAGGATAGTTCGATTCTTTCTTTTTGCTACTCCATTTTGCTAAAGGGATCGAGGAATTGTCATTGGTCGATGAATTCCATTTGTCTTCTAAAATTCTTAAAATTCACTATAAGTAAATTCTCCTCCTCGATCAGATCTCATTGCCTTGATCTTATGGCCACTCTCCTTTTCTATGGCAGGTTTGAACTTTTTGAATATTTTAAAAACTTCTGATTTCTGCTTCAAGAAATATAACCAGGTTTTTCTTGAAAAATCATCAATGAATAGAATGAAATAATTACTTTTACCGAGAGAGCTTGGCTTTATCGGATTGCATACATCGGTATGGATTAGCTCGAGTGGATTCTTAGCTCTTGAGTCTGACTCCTTTGGAAAGCTTTTTTCTGAATTACTTCCCAAGTAAACATCCTTCGCATAGTTGGTTAGGGTGATTAATGCAAGGTAATCCTCTCACCATTTCCTTCTTGGATAATAGCTCCAATCCTCTAAAGTTGAGATGCCCAAATCGAAGATGCCATAGCCACGATGTGTCTTTATAACATACCTTTAGACAGTTTGCAACATCGTTTTGAATATTCAAAGGGAACATTCTATTCTTTGACATTTTTACCTTGGAAATTAAATCTTCTTTGTCATCTCTTATAAAAAGACTATAATTTTCCATATGGATATCATAGCCTTTTTCTAAGAGTTGACCCAAACTCAAGATATTGCTTTTCATATTAGGCACATAGTAGACATTTGAAATTAATTGGTGACTACCATCTTTTCCACGAATAAGGATGTTACCTTTTCCTTTCACCGATATTGTGGAATCATCTCCAAATGAGACATTTTTGCTTACTGACTCGTCTAACTCCATGAACATGTCTTTCCTTCTACACATGTGATTGCTTGCACCGATGTCAAGAAACCAGGAATTTTCTTGGCTACCATCAGTCTCCTTCCATGATATAAGAAGAAGATTTTCTTTCTCATTTGTCTTCACCTCCACATAATTGGCCTTCTCATTAACTCTATTATTGGGTGCTCTGCATTTTGAAGCATAATGTCCAAACTTCTGACAATTATAACATCGAACTTGAGATTTTTCATATCTCAAATTCGGATTGCCTCTTCCACCACCTCATGTTGAGATTTTCCCTCTCTTGTAGTTTTTATTGGAATTGTAGTTGTTAGAATTCTAACCTCGTCCACGTCCGTAACCTCATCCTCGGCCATGACCTCTTCCACATTGGCTTCTATCGTTGTTGAAACTTTCTTCTTTCTTTGTCAGATAGTGTTCTGTCTTAAGAACTTGTCCCACAATATCTTACTTTTTCTTCTTCTTCGCTTCGTATGCTTTCAATGATCCTATTAGTTTTTTTACTGTCAACTCATTCAAGTATTTAGTTTCTTCGATCGTGGTAACATTGTACTCGAATTTTGGATCTAACGAGCGGAGTATCTTCTCCATGATCATCATATATTCTAACTTCTTGACATTTCTTTTTAATTGATTGGAAACAGCTAAGACTCTTGAAAAGTAGTCGGAGATAAACTCGAACACTTTCATATGTAGAGATTTGAAATCACCTCTTAAAGTTTGAAGACGAACTTTCTTCACTTATTCGGCTCCTTTGTAAGAGGTTTGCAGTTTCTCCCACGCTTGCTTGGCGGAGATTGCACTTGAAATCTTCTCGAAACCATCATTATTTAATGCTTGATAGATGAAATAAAGATCTTTCTTGTCTCTCTTTCTTGAGTCTTTGAAAATCTCCTTTTGAGTTTGGTTTAAGACAACTTCATTTTCTGGCTCACTGTAACCTCTCTCCACGACTTCCAAAACATCGTGTGCACCCAAAAGTGCCTTTATCTTAATACTACAATTATCATAGTTGTTGTTGTTGAGTATCGGGACTTGAAAGGATGCCATACAACCATTTGCCATAATTATAGTGAGAATTTGGAGATTTTAATTGCGCGTATGGATTCGGAACGCCCAAAAACCTTAAGAAGAACGTGGACCAAAAAAATTAAAATCTGGTCAAAGTTAATAGTCAAAGTCGCCAAAGTCAATGGTCAATAGTCAAAGTCAACATTTGGTCAACGATCAGCCTTTGGTTAAGGGTTGACAGCTCGGTCAAGTAGCTCAAACAGGCTTCACGACTCGATCAACAGGCTTCACGGCTCGGTCAACTCGGCTCCAACTCGGATGATTTGTCTAACTCGGTGAGTTAACTCGCTTTCTGGAAGAAACGTTTTTAGTAAGATGTGGTGGTGCGTCAGACCTCTGATCGGGATGAATCTGGCGACATTGGATTCTTCTCGTCAAGAGCTTCGATTTGATATGCTATAGTGTATACTTTGAAATAAATTTCCAATTGCTCTGATACCACTTTATTGGAAATAAGCTTTCAAAGACAGTAACACAACTATCTTGTATTTAGCACTCAAATTGTATTATAAAGAAGAAAATACTCTTACAACTTAACTTCTCTCTATTACAACTAATAAGATTTGCTTATTATCTTCCTTGTTATTTGATGATTCTAAGAACTCAAGGATGATGGATATTTATACTTGAAGAAAATCAATTGCTACCACACAATGTGGTTCAAACTAAATTAATACAAATATTCATAAGCCACATGATTTGCTTCCACTTATTCAGCCATTATGAAGCACTAAGAATACATAAACACACCTTACCTAACTTAGGATCCTTCTAGGGAATTAGTTGATAAATACAAAAACAAGTTTATATTTCAACAAGTTGGTCTAGCTCTCGAAATTTGAACCAGTCCTCTAAATTGCTGTAACTTTTCTAGAAATAGAGTTTAATGTATTTGGATTCATATCATATTATTAGTATTTAAATGAAGCAAGCATTGGTGGTGGCATCAGTGAGTTAACATTATCGTTCATGTTCGATGTCCAAACCAGTAATAAGGTAATTTCTCCACATAGGGTGTGAGAGCTTGTTACTCTTACAATATTATGTATTTGTAGTACATTTTGTTTCTGAGTGATTACCAATACAAGACATGTGGTGCCTTACATGTATAATAATTTTTCTCATATACTATACCTTGCCTCAAGTTTCACAAGTTCATTTCAAATTTCGATTATGTTCTTATAAATTTAACATTATAAGAAATGCCATCACTCAATATTAACGTGATTTGTGTACTGGTGAAGTTTTTTTAATGTACAAAATTAAGAGTATGAAATTATTTTCTAATTTAAATTTCAAATAAGTTTCTAATTTAAATTTAGAATTATTTTGGACTATCTAAGAGAAATAGAGTGAGCTCAAACAAAGCTTAGACTTCTTAGTTATTTTGTTGGTTGTTTTGAGAGACTAATTTGCAATTATCTTCTTAGTTCGTCTCTAATGGGGCTTTCTTTCTATACAATTTTTTTATTACCAAAATGTAAAATGCTACCAACTTTCTCCCATAGACATTGTTATCTTTATCCGTATATAACGTTATAAGGTAAATAATGACATGTTTTCTCGCTTTCCAATAAGACATATTTTAATAGTTCGTTGGGGGACTGCGGTTCATTTTCTACAAAATTTTGAAGTAAATTGTTTAAATGCACTACAGTGATAACATGTACAGTAGTACTTATTTCAAGGATTATAATAATATGATCAATGCATGCACAATACCACGAATCAGAAAAGATAATAACTCATCAACCACACACTTCCAACTTGTCATAGGCATGAACTGATTTTTCAGAAACCAAGAATGTCACGTTTGGTAACCCTGAAAACAACTACAATACGACTAAATATCAAGTTGATACTCACTTAATCAATCCAAATAAGTATCACCAAATTCCAAAAAACAATGAATTAAACCTTTCTTGCAATTACCCATTAACATGTCAAAATGTCTCTAACATGGCCATGCTTAGGTCTTCTCCTTGCCTTGCCATCAACCCCTAAGAATACATACATATATAAAGTGTTGAGTAGAAATGCACAATAGAGAATACTAATAAGGGTTAACTTTTTAACAAAATAAATAAATGCACGTTGTTAAGCTTTTGTGGTTAATTAACAATTTAAACTGGAGGAGTTTTTTCCCGAGTTCCTGTAAAAGACTAGTGTTTTTTACTTTTACGTATATAACCTCACGTTGATGTTTTACAAACCACGAATATATTTTTACATACATAAATAATTTTTTACTTTCTAATTCTTTTAGACTTTGGTGCCTTTTTCATCGGCATATGGTTAAACTTGATCCACTGAAGGTAACTTTCAGGGAAGATTATAAGAGTTTTATTTAGCATTAAGGGTACTTTAGTATTTTTCCTTTTATTTTATTATTAGGTGGTTGTAGTAGGACATATATTCTCTTTTCTTGTTTTCATTGTATTGTATTCTAGTTTATGTCAAGATGAAACCCTAGTCCATCTTTTTCTCTTTTCCATTTGATTGTAGATATTTGATATATTATCATGGTATCAGAGTGGGATCAAATCTTAATCTCATCAACACAGTCCTCCTATTTGTTCGATTAATTGTTTAGTTCATTCGATTTGGTTCTGTTTAGGTACTGCTTGATTGTTTATTTTCGCAATGGCTGGTGAAAGAAATGATTCGCTGCAATCAATTAGTGTGAAATTAGATGGAAAAAATTATACGCATTGGAGTTATGTTATGAAGAATTTCTTGAAAGGGAAGAAGCTTTGGGGTTACATTAATGGCATTTTGAGTAAGCCTAACGATAAGACGAACGTTAAAAAATATGCAGATTTATTAGATGTTTGGGAGGCAAACAACTCAAAAATCATCACTTGGATCAACAACGCCGTTGCACCTTCCATAGGTATGCAGTTGGCTAAGTATGATTATGCAAAGTATATTTGGGATCATTTCGGCATATTGTATTCACAATCTAATTTCGTAAAAAAGTACCAGTTAGAGTATGATATTCGGGCTCTTGAGCAAACAAATTGAGTATCCATGAGTTCTATTCTTCTATAACGGATCTATGGGATCAGTTGGCTCTCACAGAATCAGCTAAATTATGGGCCTTTGCACCATATGTTCCCAATAGGGAGGAAAAATGTCTGGTTCAGTTTCTAAGGGCATTGCGTGATGATTTTAAGGGTCTTCGTGGGTCGATTCTTCATCATAGCCCACTTCCAACTGTTGATTCCGTTGTTCACGAGTTATTAACCGAGGAAATTTGTCTCAAAACTCAGTTAGGGAAGGTAATATTGTCGAACCCTAATCCACCTATTTTCACAGCCTCCTCTTGGCCAATTTCTAGTAATAAGAGCAAGCCTTATTCAAGAGTTGCAAGTGATGAATGTAGCTATTGTAAGGAGAAGGGTCATTGGAAGTCTCAGTACCTTAAGTTGCAAGCACAATAATAAGAATCAAATAGTCGACCACCTCAGCAGTAGTTTTCTACTTGGAAATCCAATAACTAATCTCAGCAACATTCATATAGGCCTTCACAGCCTAATGCTACATCAGTTGTACCGCCATCAGGATCATTTGCATCAGCTTCTTCATCATTAACTCCATCCATGTCTTCTCTTGCTGAGCAGTTTTAAAAGTTTCTTGCCACACAGCCTCATGCCATGTCCATCTCTTCATCAGGTAAGTCTTTAGGTATTTGGATTCTAGACTCCGGCGCTTCTAATCACATGTCACCAAATTTGTCCTCTTTTGGTTCTTTTTATCCCACTTCTTCGTTGTTCATTATGACTGCTGATGGTACTCCCATGCCCTCAATGGGTGTTAGGACTATTGACTTACCCAACTTATCTCTCTCCAATGTTTACCACATTCCTAAGCTTACAATGAATCTTGTTTCTGTTGGTAAACTATGTGGTGCCGATTACTAAGTTTCCTTTTCTTCTACCTTTTGTTATGTGCAGGATCCACAGTCTCAAAAGGTGATTGGGATAGGCCGTAGGCAGGGGGGATTATACATCATGGAGAAACTCAATGTATCAATGGTTGCAACTTCCAATGTTGACTTGCCATCCTTTCATTTGAGTTCAGATTCGTCTATCTTTTATTTATGGCACTCTTATCTTGGTCATGTCTCAGGGTAACGATTAAAATATTTGGCTTCTACAGGAAAATTAGGAAATTTGCATTGTCATAATATCTCTGATTGTAGCAGTTGTAAACTTGCAAAATTTTCAGCTTTATCATTTAATAGAAGTATTTCGTCTACTTTTGCACCCTTTGTTCTTATTCATTATGATGTGTGGGGACCGTCTCCTATTATTATACGAGGAGGGTCTCGATATTATGTCTCCTTTATTGATGATTATTGCGTTACTGTTGGGTTTTTCTCATGAAATGACGTTCGGATTTTTTTGATATTTATAAAAAAATTCGTGCCTTTGTCAAAACTCAACATTCTACTATTATCAAGTGTTTTAGATGCGATTTGGGTGGGGAATATACTGCTCAAAATTTTGATGAGTTGCTTGATTTAGATGGAAGTATTCACCACTCATCTTGTACTAACACTCCTGAGCAAAATGGTGTTACTGAAAGGAAACATAGGCACATTGTTAAAACTGCTCGCTCTCGTTTATTATCCGCATATGTCCCTAGTGAGTTTTGGGGAGAGGTTGTCCTTACTACCGTCAATCTGATTAATAAGATTCTGACCTCTCATTGCGCATGTTTGTCACCTTTTGAAAAGTTGTATGGGTCTGCCCCTGATTATTCTTCCTTAAAGGTGTTTGGTTGTACTTATTTTGTTCTTCGACCTCATGTGGAACATACCAAATTATCTCCAAAGTCAGCTATTTGTGTCTTTCTTGGTTATGGTGAGGGTCAAAAGGGATATCGTTGTTATGATTCAGTTACTAAAAAATTATATGTCTCTCGCCATGTTGTGTTTCTTGAGCATATCCCGTTCTTTTATATTCCTGATAGACCTCATGAACTCACTAAATCTGATCTCTTCAATATTGATCCGTTCTTTGATAATGATGAGAGTGTGACATCTGAAGCACCTTGCACCACCGACAGTGTGCCACCCTATATTCCTTTTGTTCCTATTATTTCTACGGATGCAGGTACTTTGCTATCCGATGTTCCTGATTCTTCGCCTTCTCGTGTGGCCACCCGAGCACCTACTGAAATGGTGGAACCTACTTCTTGCTATCCAAAACGTCCACATAAGTCCACTCAGTCACCAGATTTTGTTTATTCATGTTATTCGAATTCTTTTGCTTCATTTTTATCCTCTATTCACTGCCTCTCTGAGCCTTTGTCTTATAAAGAGACAGTTCTTGATCCTCTTTGGCAGCAGGCTATGGCTGAGGAACTCTCTCATTTGCATCAGACGGATACTTGGAGTTTGGTCCCCTTACTTGCTGGTAAGCGGGCAATTGGATCTCGTTGGGTATATAAAATAAAAACCAGGTTAGATGGGTCAATTAGGCAATACAAAGCAAGATTGGTTGCTCAGGGTTTTTCTCAGCAATATGGTATGGATTATGATGAAACCTTTGCTCCTATCGCGAAATTGACTACTATTCTACTCTTATTTCTGTTGCATTTGTACGTCAGTGGCATATATCACAAATGGATGTTAAAAATGCATTCTTGAATGGAGATCTTCATGAGGAGGTTTATATGACTCCTCCTCCAGGTGTCCCACATGGTCCTGGTGAAGTTTGTAGGCTTAAGAAAGCCTTATATGGTCTCAAACAGGCACCACGGGCTTGGTTTGAGATGTTTTATACCATGATTACCTCTTTTGGGTTCATTCCAAGTGAGAATGATTCAGCTCTCTTTATCAGGTGCACCATGGGTGTTCATATTCTGATCTCTTCGTATGTTGATGATATGATTATTACTGGGGATGATGTTGTTGGAATTACAACGTTGAAGTCTGAATTATCTCATTGTTTTGAGATGAAGGATTTGGGCCCCTACGTTACTTTTTGGGTATTGAGGTAGCTCATTCTCCAAAGGGTTATCTTCTCTCATAGTCTAAGTACATCGGAGACATTCTTGATCATGCTCGCCTCACTGATACTAAGATTGTTGATACCCCTCTGGAGCCTAACGTTCATTTTTCCTCGTATGATGGTGTTCTTTTTCCCGATCTCACCTTATATCGCACTATTGTGGATAGCTTGGCTTATCTCACTATTACTCGTCCAGATATAGCTCATGAAGTCCATGTTCTTAGTCAGTTTGTTACTTCTCCTATTACACTTCATTGGGCAACTTCTCATCGTATATTGCGATACTTGAGAGGCACTCAATTTCAGAGTCTTTTACTTCCTTCATCTTATTCTTTGGAGCTGCGTTCATACTCTGATGCTGATTGGGCCATTGGTCCTACAGATCGCAAATCAGTTACTAGATTTTGTGTGTTTCTGGGTGATTCTCTTGTTTCTTGGAAGAGCAAAACGCAAGATGTTATTTTTGTATCTTCCACGGAAACCGAGTATCGTGCTATGACTTCTACCACTCGCGAGATTATTTGGCTATGTCGGTTACTTACAGATATGGGTGTCTCTCTTTCTCAGCCCACTCCTATGTACTGTGATAATAAGAGTGCTATTAATATTTCTCACCATTCGGTTTTTCATGAGAGGACTAAGCACATCTAGATTGATTGTCATATCACTCATCATCATCTTATGCATGGCGCCATCACTTTGCCTTTTGTTTCTTCTTCCGTATAGATAGCTGATTTGTTTACGAAGTCTCATCCAGTTCAGCGTTTTTATTTTTTGGTTGGCAAACTCTCAATGCTTCTCACTATATCATCGTGAGTTTGAGGGGGGATATTAGAGTTTTATTTAGTATTAAGGGTACTTTAGTATTTCCCTTTTATTTTATTATTAGGTAGTTGTAGTAGGACATATATTCTCTTTTCTTCGTTTCATTGTATTGTATTCTAGTTTATGTCAAGATGAAACCCTAGCCCCTCTTTTTCTCTTTTCCATCTGATTGTATATCTTTTATATATATTATCAAAGATAAGTACCAGATTCTAAAACAACGTAAAAAAAAAGCAATTTAGTGACATGCCAAAGAAAAAAAGAAAAAACCAATTTTACACTTCATCTGGTGAAGATATATATAGACCACAAAAGATATTTTACAAATCAACCGTGGACTAAGAACTATAGTTTTAAAACAGGGGGTGAGGAGGGCGTTAAAGTTTCAGAAATACTAATATTTTACTAAGAGTTCATGAAGTCTTAGGCACATAACACTATTTATTAATTACATACACTAAAGACAATTCAATCTATTAACAAATGAGAATGTTAATCACAAGTTGGGAACTTAAATGCATATGATACCATGTGTTATACAATTTCTTTACCAAGGTGACCCATATTCCCCTTTTTTGCATGTGGTCGATGTTTTAAGTAGGATGGTTTAGAATGACACAAATAGTGGTTTGGTAGAAGATTCAAAGTTGGTAGAGAATAACAAGAAGTTTGCCATTTGCAATCTGCTGATTATTTCATTTTTTTTCTTCTTTCGAGTGTTCTAAGTTTTAAATTATTTTGTCTTGCATTACTTATTTTTGTGATTCATCGACTTTATGTTCAATGTCCCAAATTAATAGTTGTTTCCAAAAATAGTATATAAAATTAGGTGATAACAATGTCACTCATTCAAAATAATATCATCAGAAAACAATTATCTAAGTGCATGTCTTGCATTTGTAGAAACTTACCATCTTTAGGAGGTTTTACTTCCTCTCCTATAAAATTGGGGTTAAAGTGCCTAACTTGAAAAGAGTAAGAAACTTCCTTTGAGGTAGTGGGGGAGAAAGTAAAAAAAGATTAATTAGTTGATTGACATGAGGTCTCAAATAAAAAACAAAGGGGGGGGAGGGCTACGCATTGGTAATCTAATCTTAAGGAACAAATCTATTTTGAGAACAAAGATTGTGGAAACTTCCTAGAGAAAGAGATTCTCTTTGGTGAAAAATCATTGGTTTTAGAAAGGGGTCGAGAATCTGCTTTTGGGAAGATGTCTGGAGTCCAGATCTATTTTTTCATCTCTTGGTACATGCAATCTAGTCCGGTGTACCTAGAACACAATTCATCGATTAAATACAATGAACTCTACTAAACACACTCAGAAACAATCCCATTAGTGTAGAAAACACTTGATCGATCTTACATCGTAAGGTACGCATTCAGCTCAACTTCTCAACCTCATCTATTTTTTCCAAGCTCGCCTCAACCATATAAAGGTTGACCATACAAGCAACTGATAAGTCTTCATCGCAAATAAGGTTTAAATTAATCCATTCATGAAAAGTTTTACCTTGACGATTCGAACACTCAATGATAAGTTTCTTTTCTTGGCCCAAGTATCAAATTTTACAATTTAAGTCTATCAAAAGAAAAAACCACTCAAGTTGCTATGCTGCTGATCCCAGTACATAATCTTCCCTTACTCGAGGCTCGAGAAACATAATCGAACCTCGTGTTTCTCTAGAACACTGCAAATACTGGTGGCCTACTGAAGATTTTTGGCTCGAAATTATTTACAAAAATCTGCTTGAGATTGTTTACAAAGAAGCACTGTTCTAAAAAAAACCGCCGAGGCTTGAGGCTTGGGAGAAACGCCCCGCCTTAAGATTTTTACGCCTTATTCTTGGTAAAACCCTTAAGGCACATTTTTTTCTAAAAACAACAATGCTTTAGTGAAATAATATCGCCTTTTAAAGATTTTTTTTTACAAACTAGACCATTATCTCATCCAAAATAATCAAATAGTATTTTAATTTGTAAATATTCAGACATATTTTTATGATATGTACAATTTTAGTATTTTAATAGCCTTGTTATGGTTAAAAAATATTAAAACATATTAAGAAGGCCTAAACGCCTTTTCACGCCTTTTTATGCTTAAGGCCCGCCTAGGCTTCTAAGGCATAAGCCTTGGCCTCCATGCCTCGAACACGCCCCGCATTTTTTAGAACCTTGCAAAGAAGTAGCTGCTCAAAACTATATTCAAAATCTTATCTTCATTTCTCTCCCTTGTTGGTCAATCATTGCTTGGCCACAACTCAACGTGCTTAAGTTTTGATTCTCGACTCCATGGTTCAGAGTACTAATTCAAAGCAACCCCTCAATTCATTAGCATTAGGTTCAAGTCACCACCAACCAACAACTCGAGCAACCATTGGTTGGATAAGCTAGAATGAAATATTCAATTTACATAACACAACCTTATCCCTTTTAGTGCCAACTCTTTAATTTATAGGAAGAGAGAGGAAAAAGAGAATGCTATCTGTTATTAAGTTACTTTTTTAAAAGGTCACCTGGAGGATAATGTCACATGTACCCAATCAGTGCTCCAAAAGATAGAAAACTGAGGAAAACTATGGCAACTTGATCACTATTCGGACATGATTACTGAGTTCATTACTTTCATCAGCAAATTCTCTCTATTTACAAACATCAGCCACCTTCTTAACTATCTTAACAGGTGGCTCTCAACTTGCAAAAAGTGAAAGATTTAATCAGCCAGAGGTCATTTCTATTGATTGCTAGAGGTTATTTTCTATAGGTCATTATTAATACTCAATAGGCCATCCCTCAAGAAGTAAAATTAACCAAGAGGTCGTCTTTTTCAAGAAAGCCTTAAGACCACACTGGGTGACATCCTCTATGATCAAGACTACACATTTTTGCTCAACGTTTTTATCTGAGCATTTTAAAATTTGATTATACAGGGTGTCATGCCCTATGGTGAGAGTGATACTAAATTAAACCCCACATTATCACTCCGTAGTTCATCTGATTAATGATATTTAACCACACTTGAGAACTCTCGATAATTTATTCAAGCAAAACAGTCAAAAACTATTAATAATACCCAATAAATCATCAAGGTTTCAAAGAACTAACTGCAGAGAATTCCACTATTTGTAAAGACCCTATTTGGTTGCGCAAATTATTTGATTATGTAAATTGGTTCATTGTGAATTAGTGAACTGTAAATGAGTTGATTTTAAATGAGTTTAAATCCATTTTTACGTAATGTTTGGTAATCTGAAATTTATGTTAGGGTCTATGAGAAAAAAAGATAAAAATTAATTAAGAGAGTGGGAGGGGGAGGGGAGAAGGGGGGAAGGGAGGGAAAAGAGAGAGAGGATAATGCTCTTTATGTAACTCCTATTTCAAGTATATGCATTTCATGTTTTTTGTGAAATGATCCCATTTCAGATTGTGGTAATTATATTTAGGTTCCATTTATCGGGTCAACATTCTTATTACTCCTATTGACTTTTCAATAATCCCATAGGTCCTATTCCAACTTTTTAGGGAATTTTTTCACCATTTTACCCTTTTATAACTAATCATCCGTAACTTCCTTTAGGAAGTTACTTAAGTGGTTGGACTTTTTTTTTAATCTTTAAATGATCATAACTTTTGATTCACAAATCCGTTTTTCGTAAAATTACTAGTTTTGAAATCTGCTCGACGAGATCTATCAAACAAGATCTATGAAAGCTATAAAATTCCAAAGAAAAAAATTTACACAAACAGTAAACTTTACTGTATGTACTAGAATATGCAATAATTTTATATATGTGACATTTTCACAAACAGACAGTAACATTTACTGTGGTAATACTACACAGTATATATATATCCGGTGGATCCAAACCCTCTTTTTTCAAAAATACCTTATATTTAAAGGATCGCGCTAACGGCATACAATCATTACCACCAATGTTGGAGCTTCAACGACCTTCGTCAGAGCTCTGATTGGGATGGGTAAGGGTGGCATGTGGTGCCGCTGGCGCGGACCTTTGAAAATAAGAGACTTTTGAATAAATGGGTTTTGGATCGACCGGAGTGTCATGGGGTGCCGCTGGCACGGACCGTTGAAAATAAGATTGGAGAAATGGGATCTGGGTACTCTTGAGCACCGATTTGGGATGAGTAAGAGTGGCATTAGGTGCCGGTGGCGCAGAGTAAATAAAAACATATTGAATATATATATATATATATATAATGTGATAACACATTAAATGCTATTGTTTGTAAAAATGTCATAGATATTAAACTTTTTTGTATACACCAGAAAATGAAATAGTTTTATATCTGTGACATTTTCACAAAAAATAACATTTACTGTGTTAAAATATTTATGAAATAGTTTTATATATATAACATTTTCACAAACAGTAACATTTACGGAGTTAATATTACACAATATATATATAACATTTTCACAAGCAGTAACATTTACTGAGTTAATATTACATAATATATATATACACACACACTAGGGTATGCCCGTGCCTGAAGGCACGTCAAAAAAATTTCAAAGTCCATAATCGCAAAGAGACAAAAAATTTCCAAAATACGTAATTATAAAACGACAAAAAATTCGCTCCCCAGTGCTAATTTTCAACAATGTTTCTTTGTTTGTACGATGATTCACCCTATTTAGTAAATTAAAATATCCACAACAACACTAATAGTTCAATTTGGACCTCACATAAACATCATATCCATAAACAAAACTATTTTATGTCCTAAAGCTTTTTTACAACACCATGTGAATATTTCAGAAATTTTAGGCATAATCTCGTTTGTTTAAAGGACAACCTCTTTTTAAAAAATAAAAAACACTCCCAACAACATCAATAGTAATAAACCATATTGGTCCTCATATAAACATCATAATTTAAATCGAAAGAAAATTACAACACAACGAAGTGTAAACAATTTACAAAATTTGGACAGAATTCCCTTTGTTTATAGGAGTATCCACCCTGTTTAGAAATTAAAAACTACTCAAATCACAACAATAGTAATAGTACATCATTAACCTCGTATAAAAAATATAATCGATTCCACGTTTTCAACTATAAATATGATTTGAAATAATTAAAATTTAATCTCTTCATCGCCATTTGTCTCCTTCAAATCAAATTGCCCTGCAACACGTAACAACCAAGAATAATAAATAATTAGCGTGTAGATATGCAAAAATAGTGCCCATTATTAACATGCACACTAAGAAAATAAATAATACCAATGTTGAACAGACATACATTATTGTCATTAGTCACACGCGTTGGTGTTCACTCCGATAACTTTTGATATTAGTAAAGTCGGATAAAATTTTATAGGTAAAACAATATGTAAACATATGTAGAAATTTCTTTCTTTAAGACCAAATAACTCGATGATCTCTATGCTTGTCGAATTATATGTTAATACTTCATGCTTGTTGAATTCAACAAATTTTATTAGATTAAAAAATATAGTACTGTAATTCTTTTTTCTTGCACAAATCGCATTATTATTACGTTTGTAAAAAATGTAAATAAGTAAATAAGCATAAAAACATAAAATAAAAAATAGCAAACTGAGATTTAACATAAAAACATAGATGAATACCTGAGTAAACTCCCATTGCATCATAGCATCGTAAATTGCAAAAACTGTTCATTCTTGATAAAATTAGTAAACTATCATAGGTTTACCTCTTCAAAACTACTCATACCTTTCAAAGAAAAATATGTAGATGGGAAAATATAATAGCAAGTTTATTTCAAAAAATAGAGTACACATAAATAAATTAAAGACACATCTATTGTAAAGTCTCTTACCAACTTTTCAACTATCTAAATAAATGAAAACAAACAAACATCCCCGTTTAATGAGATACCAAGTAAAGTAAAGTGAACTTGTAATTTATTCAAGACAATAAATATGATTGTGCACCTTTTCAAGAAAACTGAAACTGTAAGTTATGCTGAATTAGAAACAGATAAAGTTATAATAAAAAATATGATTGCATAATCCAATATATCATGAATGGGTGAACACACAAATATTGTAGCTTAAACTTAACATCCACAAAACAAAAAACTATAAAATTCAAATATGGAATAGCATCATTAGTACCCCAGGTAAAAATGAAATAGGGAATAACAACAATAGTACCACAGTTATATAAAATCCAATAAGGATGTTCCAATCTCCCATAACACCGATGACTAAAGATAGGCCCATGAACTGAATGTTTTTTGTGATTTGTTTTCTTTATCTTCACCACCAATTCATTTAAAATGTGTGCAAGAGGCTAAAAATGGTTGAACAAACTGATTACAAAGGCATGCTCAGACCGAATAGGAGCTGTATTGATGTTGTCCTTGTTGGCTTGCACAACTTGAAGAACAACTCGATCAGATTCAGAACTTCAAGAATAACTCGATCAGAAAAAGAAAACAACAAAACAAACTTGATATTTTGAAACCATGGTTCTTACCCCTGATTAAGAACTTCAAGAACAAATCGATCAGAAAAAGAAAACAACAAAACTAACTTGATATTTTGAAACCATGGTTCTTACCCCTAATTCAGAACTTCAAGAACAAATCGATCAGAAAAAGAAAACAACAAAACGAACTTGATATTTTGAAACCATGGTTCTTACCCCTGATTTAGAACTTCAAACACAAATCAGTCAGAAAAAGAAAACAACAAAACGAACTTGATATTTTGAAACCACGTTTCTTACCCCAGATTCAGAACTTCAATAATAAACCGATCATAAAAATAAAACAACAAAACGAACTTGGTATTTCGAAACCACGGTTCTTACCCCAGATTAAGAACTTCAAAAACAAACTGATTAGAAAAAGAAAACAACAAAATGATTCAAAGTTGTACAAAAAAAATTACCCTTTTATTGTTCTTGTTCGTTGTTCGTACGTCTCAAAAACTTCAAGAACAAAACGATTAGAAAAAGGTAAGAACAAATCGATGAAAAGTAAAAAAAAAAATACCTGGACTATTCTTCATTTTTGCCAGATCTGAATAGAATAATCAGAATCATCACTGGTTTTAGGGTCTGGTCTCGCCGGGGTTTGGATTCGGGGTCCGGGTCAGAGGTAAGCATGTCGGTTTTAGG
This sequence comes from Sambucus nigra, assembly GCA_949130495.1. Lineage (NCBI taxonomy): Eukaryota > Viridiplantae > Streptophyta > Magnoliopsida > Dipsacales > Adoxaceae > Sambucus > Sambucus nigra. Next base: position 589,958,446 of record OX422214.1, read on the forward strand.
TTGGAGGATCATGGGTATATGTAGTCTCCAGCGTGGATGGTGGTTCGAAGTCGACAGCGAGTTCGCGGGTTAAAGTCATCGGCGGTTTAGACTCGTAGCAGCCAAGAGAAATAAAGGGATTGATAGAGGAAAAGAGTAATTTGGGGGAGAATAATATGAACGACGGGGAAGGGGTAATGGGGTAGGAAAGTGTGAGAGTTGTGCAAATACAATTATGACCTTATTTTTGAATTTTGAAAAAAAAAAGAGAAAAGCAAAGTTCAGTGGGAGAAAAGAGGGGGAAATTAAAAATTTGAGGAATAAAATAGGGAGTGCAAAGAATTTAACATTGATGACATCACAATGCTAACTTATGACATACATAAGTTTTCTACTTTATTTTATATATATATATATATATATATATATATATATATATATATATATATATATACACACACACACACGGTAGATCCAAACCACTATTTTTTTTTCAAAATTACCATATTTTTAAATGTTTACGCTAGCGACATTCAATCTCCACCACTACCCACGTCCATTGTCGGAGCTTCAACGACTTTCATCAGAGCTATGATTTGGGTTGGTAGTAGTGGCATAGGGTGCCGCTGGCGCGGACCTCTGAAATTAAGAGAATATTAGATAAATGGGGTTTGGATCCACCGGAGCTCCGATTTGGGGTGAGTAGGGGTGGCATTATCTATAACATTTTCACAAACATTAACATTTACTGTGTTCATATAACACAGTATATATATATATATATCCAAACCTCTTTTTTCTGATGTTATCTTATTTTTAACGGTCCACGCCAGCGGCATCCAATCCCCACTACCACCCACCCCCTTTATCGGAGCTCCAACAACCTTCATCAGAGCTCTGATTTGAGGTGGCGTGGGATGGCGATGTAACATTTTCACAAATAGTAACATTTATTATTTGTGAAAATATTACAGAGATAAACCTAATCCAATGCTACCCCTACTCAACTCAAATTGGAGCTCCAGTGTATCCAAATATCATTTATCAAATATTCTCTTATTTCATAAGGTCCCCGCCAGCGGCACTCCATGTCACCCCAAATCAGAACTCTGATGAAAGTTGTTGGAGCTCCGGCAATTGGGGTTGGTGGTGGTCAGGATTAGATATCGCTAGCGCGGGCCATTAAAAGTAAGACAACATCAGAAAAAAGAGGTTTGGATCCACCATATATATATATATATACACACACACACACACACACACACACACATATATATATATATATATATATATATATATATATATATACTGTGTTATAACACAGTAAATGTTAACGTTTGTAAAAATATTATAGATAAAAACCTACCCCAATGTCACCCCTACTCACCCCAAATCGGAGCTCCAGTGGATCCAAACTCCATTTATCTAATATTCTCTTAATTTCAGAGATCCGCGCAAGCGGCACCCTATGCCACTACTACCCACCTATATCATAGCTCTGATGAAAGTCGTTGAAGCTTCGACAATGGGGGTGGGTAGTGGTGGGGATTGAATGTTGCTAGCGTAAACCTTTAAAAATATGGTAATTTAAAAAAAAAAAGAGGTTTGGATCTACCGTGTATATATATATATATATATATATATATATATATATATATATATATATATATATATATATATATATATATATATATATATATATATATATATATATATTAACTCAGTAAATGTTACTGTTTGTGAAAATGTTATATATATAAAATTATTGCATAAATATATTAACACTATAATTGTTATTGTTTGTGAAAATGTCACAAATATGAATATAATATTAACTCAGTAAATGTTACTGTTTGTGAAAATGTCATATATATAAAACTATTGCATAAATATATTAACATAGTAAATGTTATTGTTTGTGAAAATGTCACGAATATGAAACTATTTCATTTTCTGGTGTATACAATAAAGTTTAATATCTATGACATTTTTACAAACTATATATATATATATATCCAATATGCTCCTATTTTTAAAGTTCTATGCCACCCCTACTCACCCCAAATCGGTGCTCCAGATGATCCCGATTCCATTTATCCAATCTTATTTTTAAAGGTCCGCGCCAGTGACACCCCATGATACTCCGGTGGATCCAAAACCAATTTATTCAAAAGTCTCTTTTTTTCAAAGGTCCGCGCCAGCGGCACCACATGCCACCCTTACCCACCCCAAATCGGAGCTGTTTTGAAGCTCCAACAATGATGGTAATGATTGGATACCGCTAGCGCGAACCTTTTGATATAAGGTAATTTTGAAAAAAAAGGGTTTGGATCCACCGTATATATATATATATATATATATATATATATATATATATATATATATATATATATATACTATGTAGTATTACCACAATAAATGTTACTGTCTGTTTGTGAAAATGACACATATATAAAATTATTTCATATTTTAGTGCATACAGTAAAGTTTACTGTTTGTGTAAATTTTTTTCTTTGGAATTTTATAGCCTTCATTGATCTTGTTTGATAGATCTCATCGAGCAGATTTCAAAAATAGTAATTTTGCGAAAAACGGATTTGTGAATCAAAAGTTATGATCATTTAAAGATTAAAAAAAAAGTTCAACCACTTATGTAACTTCCTAAAGGAAGTTACGGATGATTAGTTATAAAAGGGTAAAATAGTGAAAAAAATCCCTAAAAAGTTGGAATAGGACCTATGGGATTATTGAAAAGTCAATAGGACTTATAAGAATATTGACCCGATAAATGGGACCTATGTGTAAAGACCCCTTTCAGATTTTACACATTAGTTAAAATGGGATAATTAATAAATCATTTCATTACTGAAACCAAACACAATTAATGACTAAATATGTAAATGGATCAATTTATTAATGCCAGTTTACAATTTTGGGACAACTAAACGGGCCAAAGTCTATTGTAAAGTCACACTGTTCGTAACCCACTTCCCAAAAAGGCATTGCATAGAGGAATGAAAGAGCATCATGACTCTACTCTCTACAAATTTTATTTATTTCTAGCATACTAAACTCTCCCTGTAAATGGTAAAGAGAATCGTTATTCAGAGCATAAATGAAACAACAAAAAAACCCCATGCATTTATATCATTGTGTTACGTGTGAATGCACATATATCATCGTGTTACTCATCTTGTGTTAGGTCTTTTTCCTCGCAAAAGGAGCGCCATCCATTCCCAATATAAACTCTACCATCATATTTGTGACTCAGTCCTACTTGCGACGACCTTTCTGCATCTTTGATAATCATCTCACACTTTCTATTGCTTAAACCATTTGACAATGCAAAGTCTGTGGGAATAGAGTTCATATCAGAAACACCATTATTTATTCATCCTTACTTTTTTGGTTGTTGGGTATAGTGGAGAAGAGAGGAAAAATTGTTTGGTGTTAACAGTTATTTTAATGACATGGTCATCACATTATCACATAAACTCATACATTCACACTTTTCAGAGTTGTGCAGAAATTGCATTGATTTGTGAGACCATGTAACCTAATAACCATTATGCTCAATATGATTTTAAGGAGAGGTTGTGTGGGGACCAAAAAGGAAAGTCAAAGCGTAAAAGGTAATTTCTTACTCTATAGGGCCATGATAGGCTATATGGCTTCAATGTCAGTTCAACATATGGATGATTGAGATTCAAGGTTGAGGAATTTTCTTCCATATGATCCATGACAGGCCTTTTAGTAATCCTGTTAACCCTGAAAATACAGTCTGGTCATCTCAAAATTAAAATTAAACCTAATTTAACCTTTGAACGCCACAAAATTTGCTCATTCCAATTCTTTAGTCATCAATGGGAACCTTAATGTTTCTTAGTTATAATATATATATGAGTAAAGATTCCAAGTCTCCCTACCCTTCCCGAATAACCTTTACATTCAGTGAATTCTTACCAAGTGGAAATCATGTATGTAGCTAGTGGCATTCACCACAATGGCTTTCCTAGAGGGCAAAGGGGTAAAACTCATTAGAATAATCAAACATAAGTTACATAACTCTTTTCTATGTATAAGCATTCCCTTGGTCCAATACTTATATTTATTTGGCTAAAATGCAAACTAAAAAAAAAAAGACTGTTCTTTCAATTTTTTGCATTCTGTTGACTTTTTGGCAATATTTTTTAGCGACAAATAACGGATCTTTGTAAGAAAATGAATTGTTCATGGGGGGTTAGAAATAGTTCAGGGATTTTCTCACAAATATTTGAAAGTTCAGGGCACTTTATCCTATTTATTTTCATAGTCTTAGTTTCTGTATAGAGGGTGTTCCTTGATGTGAACAGTATTCATCAGTATCTACCTTTTCAAATCAAGAGTATGCAAAATGGACAACTAAATTCAATTAAACAAATGGCTTTCCTAAGTAATTAAAGAGGACTACTACCTAATATATGATAATGCACAATCACATTTGTACTAGGATGAGCCAATGATGTTTTGACAATATCCTCATCCATCCATTAGAAAATTACATTCCACATATTGTTCGAAAATCTCGAGGTTGTGTTTCAGTTATAAATGTTTTAAAGAACATTATCTTCATACTATATACATTTTTAACACCCCAATATAAATTAGTTGTCTCCACCTTACATACTTATATATATATATATATATATATATATATATATATATATATATGGCTTTTGTGCTTGCACACAAGAATATTAATGTGCAAGTGTTCTGATATCAAAAGAAAATACTCATGATGAAAAAGTACTAGTTTCCCCAACATGTCACTTTCTTTTGAAAATCAACATAATGGTATAATTGGAAATGGAATATTTGGACACTAAAAAACTTCATTCTAGTACAAATGGATGTTAGAGTGAATGCAAACACTATTTTTACTAAGGTAAGTTATATATGAGAAACTTTAAAAATATAATAGGGCACATTTAAATATTGCCTTGGGTTAACCCTTAATTTATTGACCGTTATTTATTAAATCTTAAAAATATTTTTAAATTGATCTGTATGGTTTTGGTAATTCTATTTTAATAGGTATCACATCTTTTTTTATCACTTAGTTATCAAGCATTTTTTTTGAGTGTGCTCCAAGCTATTCTTCTGTTGGTACATTTTACAGCTAGTAGCATATGAACAAGAAGGATTGTATGCATTAGATATGAGTTTTTGAAATTACCATAATAAATTTTGTAGAGAAAATTTTAGCATCATTGTCATGTTATTATTCTGCTACTATTGTGTGTTCAATATACCTTTGTTTTGGGTGGGCGGGGGGGGGGGGGGGGGTGTTGGGGTCAGGGAGGGTGGATGCGGAGGAGGAGGGGGACATTACTACCCTCCGAAGTTTATTAGATATAGTTTGGAATAGAAAGACTTTTCCAAGTGGCTAAAAATAGGAAAGAGTGGGACATACATCCTTACCTCTCCAAAAAAATAAGTAAAGGAAAAATAAGTAGGCTTGGCTTTATAAAATGCCAGCTTACAATCAAGGCTGCACAAGAAGAATAAAAATGGCTAAAAAGCACATCCCCAAAATGTTATGATCTAACCTCATTAGAGTCGCAACTTTTAGGTAGAACATCTGCGAAAAAATTGGCCTACCTTAAACAATGACCAAAGACTTCCTCATTAATAGACACAATCTTTTGAATTTCTTCACATACAACTCTAATCTCCCATGATCCAAAAATTTTATATTCAGCAAATCAATCATAAATGGGGAAGACTACTCCTGGGATGTTGTATTGGAACAAAATTCTGGTCGGATTTTTCCTTGGGAACCTCCCCCCCCCCCCCCCCCCCCCCCCCCTTCTTTGGTTATGTTAGTGATTTCGTTAGAAGGAAGTGGAAGACTAGAGGTAACTTTAAGGTTTTATCCGATGACATCAATTTTTTTTCAAATTTTCAAATGAGGAAGATAAAGCTGAGGTTCTGGAGAAAAGGCATATTGAGGTCGCATGAAAATTAATGCTCATTAGTGATTGGCCAGAAGATTTAGATGGAATTTAGAAGGAAGTGAAAGCTCTTCCTGTTTGGGTTCACATTTACAATCTACCAAAAAAATTGTGGAGCAAGGAGGGAATTACCTACATCACTTGTGCCATTGGTAAACCTTTACGTTTTGAAAGAGCCACTGAGAAAAAGGAGAGTCTCACCTTTGAAGCTGTGAAATTTGCGATTATCCCTGACAATAATCTTTTGGATTCCTTTTTGGTGGACATGAGATACAAGGATGTTGGCCCTATGCAAGTAATTTTAAAATACCCTTGGAAACCGTTAAATTTTTCTCACTGTAAGATGTTTGGTCATTTGAATAGAGTGTGTAAGGAGATGGCCATTAAGATCCCTATCAGTCAACAACAGTTCCGAAAGCTCCCCAACTTCCATCTAATTGTAAATTAGAAAAATTGGACATGGCCGATTTATGGGTTAAAATTGGGGATAAAGGAAAGAAAGTTTCTAATTCTGAACCCCTCAAAGAAGCTTTCATCCAATCCCAAGATAACATTAACCAACCTAATTGTCTCCTTCCACTTACCCCTACCCAATACTGGTTCTAACCATTGGAGAAGAGTAGTAATGATGGTTTGGGCCCGTGTTCAACATCTACTTCTCGATGTCAATCTAACCACACAGCTCCTAATAGTATGCTTAAGAATTCCTCAGGGGCTGATTCTATGCCAAACACACTTATGAATACATCAACCGGTGGCATTAGAGGCAAACTCAAAGTGATAAAAGAGGTTGAAGAGGAAGAAGTACCCTTGAAATTCGGACTCAGTTCAGTTATGTGATAATGGTTGGGAGGAGACAGATGATGACCCAGAAGAAGATTGGTTAGGTGATCCGATTAATGTAGATGGCTTAACTAATTTGGGGACCAAGGCTAGCTACCCGAAATCTAAAAATGGTAAGAAAAAAAATCTTATCCTTGGAAATTTTTCATGAAACTTAAAAGGGTTGTTCTTCAAAGAAGAAAGGTAAGGGAAAGAAAGGCAATAACCTTAATGGATAGTTGGTGTATATGGAATATAAGGGTCTTAAACGATCTAGTGAAGCATAAGGATGTCAAAGACTTAATCTCGTCGAATAACGTCTCGTTTTTATGTCTTGTTGACACTAAAGTTAATAGAAACAAAATCGATAGTGTGCAGAATATCTTAGCCCCTTTATGGAAGAGAAATGATAATCTTATTCAGGCGTCGTATGGGAGAATAATCACTTTGTGGAATCCACGGAAACTGTATGTTACTTCTCTGGGTAAGAGTGACCAGTGTATTGACTACAAAGTCACTAGAATTAGGAATAATGATTGGTGTTATGAGACTCTTGTTTATGGAAGTGTAAGGACATATTTTCATAGGTCCGTTATCAATTTGTTATGTCATATACCGATACACAGTCGAAGAGCATTCAAGAGCAATCTACATCAAAGACGGATCGGAATTATTCAAGTTCTTCATCATTCAAGACTCCGCGAAGTTTACTTTGGTAAGGTTATGTTTTAAATACCTCAAATTTTCACTTAGAGCTTTTGGGATATTTTTACAAAATATTTTTCTAAAGATTTTGTTTCGAACACCTTTTCATAGAAAAATCATAACTAATTCATAAAAAATCAGAATGATACAAAACTGGTGGCCACGCGTTCTTTTAGGGTTTAATCCCTTTTTATTTTCAATTTACAAAACTCCCATATGCTTTAGTGAATTGTTTTGGTTTTCAAGAACATACTTTGCCCTTGTTTATACTTTGTGGGGAGATCTCTACAACCGATAGTTGCATGCTATTGTGGAGGGAGTCCTTATAAAGTTCACTCTTGTGTAGAAGTCGTTTTCTTCTTCATTGTCGACCACCTAGAGTTTCTGCGGGAGATTCCAGCCGTAACTTGTGGAGGAGCCGTCTTCTTCTTCACTGCTGTCCTCCTGGAAAGGGAAAGTTCCAGACGAGACATCGAAACCGACACCTGTGGGTATTTCGTATGTCACCCTATTTCATTGTAATCCGTGTAAGCCGTTTTCTTACAAATTATAGTGAAATAAAAGGTTTTGCCCCTTTGGGGGATTTTTCCTGAAATTGTTTGCTTTATCCTGCATGCTTTATTTTATTGGATAAATCATCTAGATGCATGTTTTAGGGTTTAACTAAAATTTGGAATTAATTAAAATTGGATTTTATTTGAGAAGTCGCAATATTTCCACTGTAGCGATTCTACAAATTGGTATCAGAGTGGGTTACACTAATTTATCGCGTATTCCTATTTTTTGCAAAATCGTGTGCTATTGATTCTTTTTTTAAATCAGTTTTGTGAAAAATCGCAATTTTTTCAATGGTACGCCCGTTTAATGAGGAGCCTATTTTTGAAAAAGTTCACGACCGTGATGAAAAATTAAAAAGTTTGAATTTGAAACTTTGAAAAAGAATTAAAGTTTTGGAAAAAGAAATTCTCTCTTTAAAAGTAAGATTGGATATTTGTAAGCGTTTCAAACTCAAAGTGATATTTGTCGTGAGCACTTTGGTAATTTGTGTATTGATTTTGATTCTTTGAAAATTGCCAAAAAGAAGAGTGATGAGAAAGTCCTAGTTTTAGAGAATGAATTGAAGGACTTAAAAAATTCTAGGGTTCCCGTTTGTGCCGTCGAGGATAAAACATTAATCGATGATTTTATGGTACGTGAAAAGACTCTTATGGATAAATTTGTTTTAATTGAGGGGGAGCATGATAAACTGTTAAGTTTAATTGAAAATTTGAAAAAGAAATCCCTGTCTTTGGAAGAGTCTAATTCTTTGCTTGAGTCAAAACTTTTGAAGTTAAAAAATGATTTGACTGACTCAAGTAGGTTTAATAGTGATAGTAATGGCTCATCTTGTTCTCATGCTTCTAGTGCTAAAGCCAAAACCATTATTTGTGTTAGAGGGTCAACCGTTCCAAAGGATGTTAGAAAAGATCACACTTTAGGTGTCGTTCCACCCGTTTACACATGTTCATATTGTGGTAGGAAAGGTCACAATGGGAGATTTTGTTTTGATCTTGGAAGAGATCCTAGGAATTCGAAGTCTAGTGTTTTGTTGGTTTCCAAAACCCCGTGTCGATGTGTTACATCCGTTTGGGTTAGTAAATCACTTTTGGATACACTATATTTTAGAATAGTTGATTCTCATTTGCTTGCACATGATTCTTCTCTTTCCATATCATATAAATGATTGTGTTTGCATGTTTGTTATACGCTAGTTATGCTTTTTGATATATTTTTGCTAGCGTTGTGACATGTACTTTTGTATAGATTTTTGCTTTTGAAATTTTTTGAAAAATACAAAAAGATTTTATTTTGACAAAATTTATGAAAAACTAAAAATATTTTTGTATTTTGCTTGCACCTTTTATGGATGGACACTTAGGATGATCGAGTCACAACATCATTCTATTTTTTTCATGTGACTATTTGATAGTGTTTTGAGACAATAGGTCAATTCATCCTTGTGCTTTATAATGTTTGCAGTCATTAAGATGTAATTAAGTGTTTACTTCCTACATGTTTGACTCATGTTTCCTTTATTGCACACATGCACGGATTTGTTTGATTATTGTTCTTGTCTTATCTCATGTTGGTTGGATGTTTTCATTTCAATCATGTCCTTTAAAATGAACCAAGCGCGATAAATTTTGATAAGGAAATTGTGAATATAAGAACCGTTTTGTGAGTTTGTGTGCTTTATTTAAAAAACGGGGAAAGGCTGCGAAAGGTTCATTTTGCCTTTGTGAATACTAAGCCACCGTTAAATTGGACCTAAAAATGGAGGAATTTTATTATCCGGGGTCCAAAGAGGTTTAAAAGAGCCCGAAAAAATTTAAAGGGAATAAAAAGTAATTTATGCCAATTATGGGCCATTTAGGTTTTTGCACCAATTCTCCAAAGTTTGAGAATTTAGTTTATTCACCTCTAAAAGAAAATATATATGAGGGAGTTTGGTTGGAGAATTAAAACGGGTTTACACGTCCTTGAAATTCTTGAAAATGCGCTAAAAAAGGTTTTGGGCGTTATTGGTGTGGAAATCATTTGACTTTGAATTGTTGATTTGCATAAGACGATGTCATTTAAATTCAACAAATTTTTACACCTAAGAATTCTTTTGATGTTCATTCATTAGGGGTACACGTATTCATCGTGCACATATGATTGATTGAGTTGATTTACCTATCGAATGTGTCCACACCCATTCATTCTATCTCCATGACTTGGTTGTTTTAGTTTAAATCCATGGTGTGATTTTTTGTATCATATTTTTCAAAGTGGTATCTTATTTTTGTATGAAAAATAGAAAAATTCAAAAATAGTTTGTGATATTTTTTGAGATATCCCTTTGCATGCGTGTAGCTTGATCTTTGTTTGCTATGCATTTTATCGTGACACTCCATGTTTTGATTTTTTTCTTCTTATCTGTCTATTTTGGGACATCATAAAAAGGGGGAGAAAGAATTATCAAGTTATGGGGGAGTTTTTGGGAGATTTGATTATTAATGCTTTATTCTTATATCATTTCAAATGTGACACCCCGCCTAATTAATCCCGGGTGATCAGTCCTAAATCAATTTAGAAAAGGTTTCTCAGTTGGTCCATTCTTAGCATCACTATCGTCTTTTTAATTACTAACCACCTACGTGAGAAAAGTAGATTGGTGCCAATTTTTATATCTTCAAATTAATTAATTAAAACTCATGCGGAACATAAACTAATACGCAATCATAATTAACTAAAATAACCATTCACAATTAAGATACTTAACCGAATAAACCATCGGTCCAATCATCCAATACAAGTAAAGATAAGAAGGAAAAATCTTAACAAGTCTAATACATGAACTGTGAGCAACATGCTCAGATAACTGCTAGAGAATTCCTACACGAACGAAAGAACGAGGCGTCTATCAAAATCCCGCAACATCCACAAGTGCTGCAGCAAAGGATACCTGGAATAGAGTCAAGCCTGGCGCCCTTGTGGTTGGACACCTAAAAGGTTTTTAAAATTTTTATAGCAAGGGTTAGTACCCAAAAACATTTAAAAACATTTAGCAAATGATTAACTTGTAGTAATAAATAAACATGCATGCTCTTTCCAAAAATAGTGGATAACTTGCCTTAGGTTTCGTAGTGTCTGATTCGGAGATGAATTTCCAAGGTTGAAGACGATCCTTGTTGGCTCTCTAGTGATCCCAAAACCGCCTTTAACTGCTCTTACGGTTCCTTAATACACTTAGCCTTTTCTAAAACTCTATCAGCCGTTTTAATATTCCTCCCAATTCCTTAATTTACCTAATCCCGTTTTTTGCCTAATGGGCGAAGCCCAAGTGACCCAAATGTCCCCGTGTGGGCCCGGCTATGTCTAAAAATTCCCCGTGACCCGTTTACTACCGCCGGGTACACTTTTCCGACTATCTCATCCCATCCGGACTCAACCGTATACTCAGAATTGGTATCCGAATTAATTTATAAAAATACTTATCCCCCCACCCCTTTAGTCTATACCGACTCCCGGTTGAGATAAGTGCATACCCTGTCATTAATACTCGAAATGACTTAATAAAAAATTACTATTCACTTAGTAAATAAATTCCCGTAATTATTAACCATTTGCTCCCCGATTAATATTTAAATTAAATTTTTCCTAATTAATTCAATCAAAATTACGACTCACAAGTAATTTTCAATTCCTGAATTAATTAAATATTTAATGCATGAAAAATGCGGGGTGTTACATCAAACTCAATGCGTCACGAAGGTTTTTGCTTTATCTCATGTGTATAGGTACAAAGATTGAAGATGATGATGTTGCACACCCTGATGAGAAAAGCTTTGAGATTTGACGAAGATGATTGAAGAACAGTTTTGAGTTCTTGCAAATTTATTCATGGGAGGGTAGATCTGTATAGGCATTTTGGTTTTTGATAAATCGGATTTTTTTATGTATGTACCGGCATAGACATAGGGGGAGATTTTTAAGGACATATTTTCATAGGTCCGTTATCAATTTGTTATGTCATATACCGATACACCGTCGAAAAACATTCAAGAGCAATCTACATCAAAGACGAATCCAAATTATTCAAGTTCTTCATCATTCAAGACTCCGTGAAGTTTACTTTGGTAGGGTTATGTTTTCAATACCTTAACGTTTCACTTAGAGCTTTTGGGATATTTTTACAAAATATTTTTCTAAGGATTTTGTTTTCGGACACCTTTTCGTAGAAAAATCATAACTAACTCATAACAAATCAGAATGATACGAAACTGGTGGCCACGCGTTCATATCAAAATTTTCTATAGGCTCGCGTGGAATCTCGATTGATGGGTCATTCGAACGACCTGAAATTTTCATTCAAACGACATAGTATGTCGTTAGATCTCGTTCAAACGACTTTTGTCCTTCGTTCGAGCGACTTGCTAATATCGTTTGAACGAGCTCTGTTTTTTAGGCGACGCAATTTTCTATAAAATCTCATTATTTGGTTCCGTTTTCAAAAAGAAGTCACGGCGTTTTGACGAATAGAAAAACTGCAAAAGCAGAATTCTTTTAGGCTTCTTCTTTTAGGGTTTAATCCCTTTTTTGTTTTCAATTCACAAAACTCCCATATGCTTTAGTGAATTGTTTTGGTTTTCCAGAACATACTTTGCTCTTGTTTATACTTTGTGGGGAGATCTCTACAACCGACAGTTGCATGCTATTGTGGAGGGAGTCCTTATAAAGTTCACTCTTGTGGAGAAGCCATTTTCTTCTTCATTATTGGCCACTGGAGTTCCTGCGGGAGATTCCAGCTGTAACTTATGGAGGAGCCGCCTTCTTCTTCACTGCTGCCCTCCTAGAAAGGGAAAGTTCCAGCCGAGACATCAAAAACTACACCTGCGGGTATTTCGTATGTCACCCTATTTCATTGTAATTTGTGTAAGCCGCTTTCTTACAAATTATAGTGAAATAAAAGGTTTTTCCCCTTTGGGGGATTTTTCCTGAAATTGTTTGTTTTATCCTGCATGCTTTATTTTATTGGATAAATCATCTAGATGCATGTTTTAGGGTTTAACTAAAATTTGGAATTAATTAAATTTGGATTTTATTTGAGAAATCGCAATATTTCCGCTGTAGCAATTCTATAGGAAGGAATAGAATAGATCAAAGACATTCCCTATGGGATTCTCTGAAAGTGTTCTCTAATAATTATAGTGGTCTGTGGGTTGTGTTTGGGGATACTAATATCATGGCTAGTCCATCAGAGATATTAGGTGGTCTCCCAGCTAGATGGATAGACATTTATATTTTTTTGATTGCATGGATCAGGCAAATCTCCAAGAGATTAAAACCAAATGGCAGGGAGGAACTAGATAGTTTGCTAAGCTAGACAGATGCCTTATTAACAATAACTGGCTTGATATTTTCCCGTCTTCTGAAGTTGATCTCTTACCGACTGGTACATCTGATCATTCTCATATCTTTCTTAGATGGAGTGACGCCATTCATAATAAAAGGTATAATTTTAAATTCTTCAGTTCTTGGGCTGATCATCCGAAGTTCATGGAACTGGTTAAAAGAACTTTGAAGTTTAGTATGAAAGGCAACCCAATGTTTAGACTCCATGAAAAGCTTAAGTTGGTGAAGAGAGCTCTAAGAGTAAGGAGTAAAATATATTTTTCTCATTTGTCTGATAAGGCCAGATTACTGAAAGTTGAGATAGGAAAAACTGAATTGCTCGTCATTTCTGATCATTCAAATTTAAGCCTTGTGCCGAAGGAGAGAGATATGTTATTATCTTATAGAAATACTCTAGTCGCCAAAAATTCCATGGCTAATGAGAGAGATCGGGAAGTGTGGGGAAGTGAAGGATATTTTAATACAGCTTACTTCGACAACTGCATAAAGCGCGTAGAGCCTATACCAATATTTTTAGCATTACGTCGAAGGATTATGGTAGGTTGGTCAAGTTGGAAGACATTAAGAAAGAGTTTTTGGATTACTACTCTAGTTTACTAGTAACTTGCCATAATGATACTTTCTTTGAAAGTTTACTGGGTTCGATTGACATACCAACAAATTAGCCGGGGTCAGAATGGTTTTAATGTGGTGTTCTTTAAGAAGTGTTGGAAGGTGGTAGGGGATGATGTCCTTATTACTATTAAAAAAAATTTGCAAGAATAAGATCCTTACTTACATTAACTCTACCAATTTGGTCTTTATTACCAAAGTGTCTTTGATGTGTATGGGATATATAGCGACACATGGTGCGTGGTTGTGCCTCCAGGAGAAGACTATCTTTTATTTTCTACTTTTAGTTTTGAGTTTATTGTCATTTTCTTTTATTTTTAGTCTTTTATTAATCTCTAAACATGTTTGAGGCTAATTAGTCATTTTTAGTAATTAGTTGTTCTTTTTGGTCTTTTTGAGTATTAGCTTGGCTAGCAAGCTAACTTCTCCTATAAATAGGCCCTTGACCCTCATTTGTAATCACACCTTGAATTTTGAGAATTGAGAATAAAGAGAGGAAAAAACTCATTTCACTAGTTTAATTTATATTTTGTTGTTGTTCTTGTTCTTGTTGTTTTGTTGTTGTTGTTGTTGTTGTTGTTGTGTAGTTGTGTAGTGTAACGCTTCCATATTTATAGATTCACATCAAATTGATATCAGAGCTTCTTATGTTCCTCGTGTTCGTCGCGGTGCGTGAAGAGGGTAACGAGTTATGATTCCAATTCCAAAAACCCTTTAATCGATAGATTAATAAATAAATGTCCAAATGAGAATAGGATGGATAGAAACCCTAAATTCCATCACCGCTAAAAGGGGGATATCAACCCTTTTAGCCTCTTCCACCCTCCATCTCCACCACCACCCTCCTCCACATCCCCCTCCTACCTCCACATAACCCCTTGACATGAATATCCATCTTTTATCTTACACAAACCCTAACACAAGAAACCCACAACCCCAAATTGAAATCCTAACCCTAATCCTCAAGAACCCAGGAACCTATAAACCCTAACCCTAACCCTAGAAAACCTAACCAAAAAAACTCGGCCCTACCACCTACAGTCAACGAACCCCCAGTAGCCCCCCTAACCACCATCAACCACCCTTCGTCCTAAAACTCTCAAACCTACCCTCCCCCTGCTTTCGACCCAACCCAAAGCCCCAACCACCTCTAGCCACACCTCTGATCAAACCCTAATCCCTTGGTGACCACCTTACCTGCTGCCAACAGCCTTTGTAAATCCCCAGCCTTCATTCCATTTCCCGTTCCATTCACGTGGCCTCCGATCTAACCTCCAAACAGGTCGGCCAACCCTAATGGTTGCCGACATCCTTATTGTCCCCTACCGACCCCACCCCGCTCACCTTCTAAAAAAACGTACTCCGCCCAAAACCCTATACCTCCCCTTATTTCTACCCTAATTTCCTCTTTCCCCCACTCATTAATGCGCTCACTCATTAATGCCCACCACAATCAAATCAAACAAAAATGTGTTGCCCTACAGTTCAATCCCCTACCCCCTATTTGACCTTAAATCCGGACAAAATTTGTCACCGAACCTCTTTTAGACACAATATATGACGTCTATGAAAAATGTGTCCTATTTGAGATCATTTTTTTTACTATTTTCCATTTTGGGAACGTATTTTCGGAATGTCGCCGCCTTTAATTCACT
This sequence comes from Sambucus nigra, assembly GCA_949130495.1. Lineage (NCBI taxonomy): Eukaryota > Viridiplantae > Streptophyta > Magnoliopsida > Dipsacales > Adoxaceae > Sambucus > Sambucus nigra. Next base: position 589,974,149 of record OX422214.1, read on the forward strand.
TTTTTCTCTATAATACTCGCAAAGGTGTGATCGCTGGAGTTCCCATCCGATCAGATTCAAGGATCTACCACTCCATGTAGCAACCATGTACTCGTGGTGTCGAGAAGGTGTGTATGGTCATAAATTTTTGTTTGCTCAGATTTTGTAGAGGGACATCGCGCCAGGATTTGGGTTTATTAGACCCATTTTTTATGAGGTTCATACGCATGGGACTAATTCCAGATGGGTAACCCACTTTTTATTGGTTTTGATTGAGGTGCGAAGCTTTTCTTTGTTCATATCATGTGGCATTGATGATTCACCCTCCAAGCTCGAGGATGAGATTTTTTTAAGATGGGGAGAATGATGTGTATGGGATATATGGTGACACGTGGCGCATGGTTAGGCCTCCGAGAGAAGACTATCTTTTATTTTCTATTTTTAGTTTAGGGTTTATTATCTTTTTCTTTTAGTTTTAGTCTTTTATTAATCTCCAAGCATGTTTAGGGCTAATGAGTCATTTTTAGTTATTAGTTATCCTTTTTGTCTTTTTGGGTATTAGCTTGGCTAGCAAGCTAGCTTCTTTTATAAATGATCCCTTGTCCCTCATTTGTAATCACATCTTGAATTTCGAGAATTGAGAATAGAGAGAGAAAGAAACTCATTTCACTAGTTTAATTTATTTGTTGTTGTTATTGTGTAGTTGTGTAGTGTAACGATTCCGCGTTTGTAGGTTCACATCAGTCTTCCCCTAAGAGAGTGGGAGATTTTAGATGTGTCGCGTGCTGTAATGTGATTAATTAAGTGTATCTCAAAAGTGCTTGCTCTGAGATTGAAAAAAATTTTACCGAACCTCGTAAGTGATAACCAATCAACTTTTGTGAATTATCTTCATTACTCATGAGCTTCTTTGGGCGTATAGTATAAAGAGTATTAGTCCAAGGTGTGCTTTAAAGGTCGATATCAGGAAGGTCTATGATAGTGATAGATGGGATGCCATAAAGATTCTTTTGAGTAGAATAGGATTTCCATTGAGGTTCATTGGTTTCATTTTTACATGAAATTCCACCCCGAGATACTCAATACTCCTTAATGATTCACCTTTGGTGTATTTTGAAGTCAAGAGAGGGCTTAGGCAAGGGAATCCGTTAACACACCTCTTATTTGTATTGCTCATAGAGGTTTTTAATAAATCTCTTGTTAAAGAGGAGAGAGAGGGTAATCTTGTTCCCCACCCGCTATGTGTCAATCTCTTAATTACTAATCTTTGTTTCCCAGATGATGTTATGATTTTTACCAAGCCTGTGGAATCTAGCTTGGTTTGCATTACTAGATGCCTTGCCTCTTATAAAAAAAATTATGGTCCTGCTAATAATCCTATTAAAAAATTTCTAATAATAGCAGGGATTGTTGTTGGTGCATGCCAATATATTGCTCAGCGCATCAGTTTCAACCTTTCTGATCTTTCTTTCAATTATCTTGAACCCCCTTTAATTACATCTAGTTTGAAGAAGTGCGATTGTCCTCCTCTTGTGAGTAATATCATGGCGAGATTGTCTAATTGGAAGGTGAAACCTTTGCCTTTTACAGGGAGATTAGTTCTTATAAAATTAGTCATTTTCGGCATGCAGTCTTATTGGAGTAGAGCCTTTATTTTATCGCAATGTGTGTTGGACTAGTTCTCTCATCCATGCTCTAGATTTTTATGGTCGCAGCATATTTTAAAAAGGAAATTGATTCCTAAGGCATGGCAGAAGTTGACATTTCCGTACTCTAAAGGGGGTCTGGGGGTATTAAATTTGCACACCCCCAGACAACTTCTTGTGGCCATATTTTTAGGTTGGCTAGTAAAGATAATTACTTGCGGACCCGTTAGACGTGGAACCATAAAATCAAAGGGATTAATGTGTGGGATTTGGACATTCTTCAAAACAGATCTTGGCTTTGGAGATCTATTCAATGTAGAAGAAAGGATTATTGGCCTATAGTTCATATAGTATTGAGAAATGGTAGGGACCTGACTTTTGGAATGACCCGTGGGTGGAGGGTGAGACTCTTAGATCGAGATTCTAACCTCTCCTTACTAGCAATATTCGAACTCCTTTTAATGTTATTGTTACTGAGGTTATTAGGGATGGGTTGTGGGTGCTGCCGAGAACATCTAGTCACCAAATTAATTTGGCCAGGGAACATATTTCTTCTATTACATGTCGTACGTATACCACATACACTATAGTGTGGAAAATTAATCCTCAAGGTAAGTTTACGGTGGAGAATGCGTATGAGGATTTAAGATTGTCGAAAGGGAGATTCATTTAAGACAAGATTATTTGGGACAATAATGCAGACCTAAATTTAACTTTTGGATGTGGTGGGATCTTTCTAATTGTCTTGTGTCAAAAGGTAATCTTGAGCGAAGGAGTGTTGTTGTGGATGGGATTTGTATGGTGTTCTATATAAGTTCGGAGACCGCACATCATTTATTTTTTTAGTGTTGTTGGACTAGTAGAATGTGGAACACATTATGCCACACCATGAGGGTCCATAGGAGTAACTCATGTAATGAGGATATGTGGAATTGGTTGAGTTTAGTGTGTAGAGGCCAAAGTTTTAGAGCTTGGTGTATTCGGACTATGCTTAAGGTCTCCTTGTATCATATTTGATTGAGAGGAACAATCATATTTTCATAAATGAGCAGCGATTGTCGGAGGATTTTATTAATTACTCCTGGATTACTTTTGTTTGGGAGATTAAATCTAATCTGCTCATAGTCCATGATACATACCTCGGGTAATAGGATCATTTGTGCTAAGATTATAGTGAGTCTGAATTTTTTCAACCCTACCCCAAAGTTAGTCACTTGGGGAAGACCTGATCAGTGGTGTTTCAAGTTGAATTCTGATGGGCCGATATTTGGGAATATGGGTGGTTATGGTGATATTATTAGAAACTCTCATCCTCAAACTTTGATTGTTATTCCGATAAGATTTTTTCCTCATCAGTTTTGCCTATGGAACTCCAGGGGTTTTCTTAGAGTTGGCTACTAATTTGGGTTTCAAAAATATTCAAGGTGAGTGAGAAAACAAGCAAGTGGTTACCATTATTAATGCGGAAGTTTAGACTTCAAGGAGATTGAAATCAATTGTTGAAAATATTATTAGTCTAAGTAGAGGGATGCAGATTTTCACTGTTACTCACATTTATAGAGAGGCTAGCAAGGGAGCTAATTACCTTGCAAGCTTAGGTGGTCCTCTTGGGGTTAGCTACTCTCTTTTTTCATTCGATGAGCACCTAACCAAAATTCTACATGATGACGCAGAGGGGAGAGGTTTCTCGAGAAGAACGTGATGCGCATTCTTCTTGTGTAGGAGATGTTTAGGCTCGCTGAGTGTGCATTATATAATTTTGGTTGGTCTAGCACAATCTCTCTTTATTGTCTATTTCATGGTTGTTAGTTGAAGGGTATGCCCTGGACATCTTTGGATGTTTGCTGGTGTCCTTTACCTTTGTAAGCATTCCTTATATTTATATACTTGATTCTGGGGTCCTGCCTAACCCTTGCTTTCTTTGGTAAAAAAAAATCATAGTTGGGGATTTATCGATAACTCCTTTGACTCTTCATTTATCTACATTATGGACATGCTATAATATTTTCCGTATCTTAAGGACACAATATTTTTGACTGATTAATGATAAGTCCATTTACTATATAGTTACACTTTTATAAAAGTGCATCTAAGGAAAATCTATAACATCAAAACCTAAAAAACAAGTACATAGCTACGTAAGACGTATAAATCATGTGAATTCACTTTTTCCCCTTAATTTGAGCATTGTAAAACTATGTAAATACATGTAATTGAAGAAACATATATTGTAATATATATACATTTAATCACTAAAAGTAACATTTTTTCTCGTAATTTTGATTCAGTGATGGTGTTGTAGTGTTGGAATTTGAATGAGAACTAAATTGTTATACTAGAAGAACAAGTGAAGATGAAAAACAGAGGTATAGTTTAAGGGAATTCTGCTGCAAATATGGCACAAAATTACAAGACAAAATAATTCATAAGCTGATCTGATTTCTTCTCTGTATAAAATTGCAAAAACACACACTAACAAAGAGAAGTTGCTATCCTTTACATAGTTGGGACAACTTTTACATAGTGGGAAACTTTCTTAAAATAAGGAGAGGAATTTAAGGGCCATCTCTCCTTTTTCTAACAAAGAAATACTATTAAAATACAAAAGCAGATTTCAAAGAAAGTTAACAAAATATTAATTTTATCACTCCCCTTATTGTTTTTGTTGAACACCCATCATTTCTATAAAGAAATGAAATTTGTTCTTTGGTAGAGCTTTGGTGAAGATATCCACGACTTGATCTTCGATCTTGATATATTTGAGTTGAATCTCTTCATCCTCCATAACCTATCTAATGAAATGATGTTTGATTGCAATATGCTTGGTGCGGCTATGATAGACGGGATCCTTCGTCATGGAAATCGCGGATTGGTTGTCACAAAGTATTGGTGTAACATCTCCTTGCTTTTCACCAACATCCTCCAAAATTCTCCTTACCCACATCTCTTGTGAAGTTGCCAAGATGCCGACACATATTCGGCCTCGGCAGATGATTGCGCTACCGTTTGTTGCTTCTTTGATGCCCTTGAAACTGCTACGGAGCAAAGAGAAAATACATACCCGGAAGTACTTCTCATGTCATCAATAGAACTAGCCCAATCACTATCACAAAACACAAGTAACTTTATCTCAACATTCTTCTTATACATGATGCCAAAATCAGAAGTTCCTTGGATGTATCTCAACACCCTTTTTGCATCCCCAAAATGAGTTTGACTCGGCTTGTGCATGTACCGAGACAATAAACTAGTAGCATACATGATATCCAGCCTCATAGTCGTCAAGTACAACAAACTTCCAACTAAACTTCTATAAATATATGCATCAACCTCTTTGCTCCCATCTTTTTTCCATAATTTTTCATTCACCACCAAAGGCATAGCCACCGATTTGCAATTCATCATTTTGAATTTTTCAAGAATGGCTTTAGCATACTTCTTTTGGCAAATAAAAATACCATCATTTTGTTGATAAATTTCAATGCCCAAAAAGTAATTTAGAAGACCCAAATCACTCATTTCATATTTTTTCATCATGTCATTTTTGAAATCTTCAATCATTTTTGCATCACTACCGGTAAACACCAAGTCATTAACATAAAGAGAGACAATAAGAATACCTATTGCCCCACTTCTTTTGATGTACAAGGTTGGCTCGCTTTTACTTATTTGATAGCCTCTTTCATTTAAGTATGAATCAATCTCACTATACCATGCTCAGGGATCTTGCTTCAAGCCATACAAGGCCTTTTTCAGCTTATATACCTTCTCTTCCTCACCTTTCATCATGAATCCTTGAGGTTGGTCAACGTACACCACTTCATTCAACACACCATTCAAGAATGCAGATTTTATATCAAGTTGATACAAAAATCAACCTTTTTGAGTGGCCATGGAAACAAGTGCTCTAATTGTGTCAATCTTTGCCACGGGTGCAAATGTCTCTTGAAAATCTATTCCAGGTTGTTGAGAATATCCTTTTGCTACAAGTCTTTCTTTGTTATTTTGGATTGAGCCATCCGAATTAACCTTGCTTTTGTAAATCCACTTCACACCAATGACCTCTTTATTTTAGGCCTCTCCAACAATTCCCATGTCTTGTTCTTCTCAATAACCTGAATTTCTTCTTCCATTGCAAGCTGCCAGACTTTTTCATTTTTTGTATCTTGAAAGGTCTCCAGTTCAGCTACACAAAAATTAAATCTAGCATACACATGATTTATACTTATTATTCTTCTTGGAGTTGAGCTTGGAGATGAGGAGATTGAGCTTTATGGAGAACTTGAGGATGATTGTGGACTTGCATTTGGACCTGCATTTGGAGACATTTGAGGAGCTTCTACATCTTCCTCTTCATCTTCGTCAACACTTTGTGATTATTCACTAAAGGTGATAACTTGATTTTGGGATTTTTTTCTTTCCAATCCCAAAAGGCTTTCTCATCAAAAATCACATTTCTACAAATAATCACTTTGTTCCTCTTCAAGCTAAAGAGTCTATAGGCCTTTAATTTTGAGTTATACCCCACAAAGATGCATTTTTCACTACTTTCATCAAGATTGTGTATCACTTCTTTAGGGACATGAACAAAGCAAATACAACCAAACACCCTCAAGTGGTTCACGGATGGTTTTCTTTCAGTCCATGCCTCAAATGGAGTTTGGTTTTCTACGTCCTTTATAGGGCATCTATTCATCAAATAAACTGTTGTATACACTGCTTCGGCCCAAAAATTATATGGCAGCCCTTTTTCATGTAACATGGATTTTGCCATTTCCTCAATGGTTCTATTCTTCCTTTCCGCCACTCCATTTTGTTGTGGAGTATACCCAACCGTTAGTTGTCTTTCCATGCCAATATCGTCATAAAATTTATCAAACTCCTTAGAGTTGTATTCTCCACCTCTATCACTTCTCAAAATTTTCAATTAGTGACCACATTGTTTTTCAACTAGTTTGTGAAATTTTCTAAAATTGGCATAAACATCTGATTTTTGCAGCATAAAATACACCCAAGTCATCCTTGTAAAATCATTAATAAAGGTAATGAAGTATTTGTTACCGGCATGGTAAGTGTTCTTCATTGGTCCACACACATCGGTATGAACAAGCTCCTATGGTGCTTTAGCTCTCCATACTTTCTCCTTTGGAAAAGGCTCTCGGTGGTGCTTTCCTAGAGTGCATCCTTCACAAACTCCATTTATTTCTTGGATGCTTGGGAGCACGTAAACCATGTTCTTTTGATGAAAATTCTTCATTCTTTGAAAATTCAAGTGCCCATATCTTCTATTACATAGAAATATGTCGTCAACCACATTCATCTTCAAGGCCACAATCTTTGAGTATCGAAAAGTGAGAGGAAAACTTCTATTCTTTTCCATCTTGATTTTTACAACAACTTGGCTTCTCCCCCCTTTGTCAAAAATTCTGCATGAGTCTTTTTCAAAGAGAATAGTATACCCGTGTTTCGCAAGTTGCTCAACACTCAACAAATTGTGCTCTAAATCTGAAACTAGTAACACATCTCGGATATACTTTGTTCCTTTCTCTGTCTCAATGGTTATAGTACCCTTGCCCTTTGTTTGGACTAAATCACCATTACCCATCTTCACTTGAGAATTAGAAGAAGTATCCATAGAGGTAAAAATATTTTGATCTCAGGTCATGTGATTACTACACCCACTATTAAGAAACCACAAATAATTTATTTGCACTTTGATAAGAAAAAACATATTCTCCTCACATTCTTGTTCTTCGGTGAAGTTAGCTTGTTGGTTGTTCTTGAGCCGACAATATTTTTGAACATGCCCAAATTTCTTGCAATTGTGACATTATGGCTTTCCCCGGAACCAACAATCTTTATCAATATGGATACTTCTCTTGCAAATACTACACTTTTGTTGATTAAAACTTTCATTACTTTCTCTTCTTTCAAAATTATTGCTACCTCTTCCTCGAGTGTTTCTTCCTCTTCCTCTTCCTCTTCCATGTCTTCCACCTATTGAAGATTCACCTTTGGGTTGCTCAAAATATGGTTTGGCCCTAACATTGAGCTTAGATTGAAAGGCACTCTCAACAAATTTTTCAGAGTGCCTACTCAACCTTTGTTCATATGTTTTAATGGAACCCATAAATTCTTCAACACTCAAAGAGGCTATTTCTTTAGTTTGTTCAATAACGACCGCAATGGGGTCATACTTTTCCGACAAACTAATCGAAAAAAATTCAACAATCCTTTGATCAGAAATTTGTTCCCCATATGTTTTCATTTGATTCATAATCTCCATTCTATAGAAATAACGTTTCAATATTTCCACATCCTTCATCTTCATATTCTCAAAATATCTTCTTAAGGACTGAATTTTAATAGCCCTTACCTTCAAAGTACCTCTGAATTCTTTTTGTAAAATATCCCAAGCCTCCTTTTCTTTGTTTGCATTGATGATTCTTGGAAATATTGTTTCAACTAACCCATGTTGGATTAGGCTTAGAGCTTTTGCATCTTTCTTCTGGTGCTCCTTCAACTTTTTCTTTTGAGCTTCCGGCAAAGCCGTGATATGCTCTGATTCATCAAACCTATCTTTAATATACTCCTATAAATCAAATGAAAGGAAAATAGTTTTCATTTTTACAGACAAAAAAACATAGTTCTCTCCATCAAAAATTGGAATGAAGGGTTGTTGGGAACCCATTTGGTTGCTTGAACTTGCCATAAATTTTTTATCGCATTTCATCCGATTTGTTTTTCGGCCAGCAAAGAAAATACACCCAACTCTTGATCTAAACAAGGCTCTGATACCACTTTGTTGTAATTTGAATTAGAACTAAATTGTTATACTAGAAGGATAAGTGAAGATGAAAAACATAGGTATAGTTTAAGGGAATTCTACTGCAAATATGGCACAGAATTGCAAGACAAAATAGTCCATAAGCTGCTCTGATTTCTTCTCTGTATAGAATTGCAAAAAACACACCTTAACAAAGAGAAGTTTCTATCCTTTACATAGTTGGGACAACTTTTACATAGTGGGAAACTTTCTGAAAACAGGGAAAGGAATTTAAGGGTCATCTCTCCTTTTGCTAACAAAGAAATACTATTAAAATACAAAAGCAGATTTCTGCAGATTTCAGAGAAAGTCAACAAAATATTAATTTTAACATGTAGTACATACATATTTTAATTGTACACACCAAAAAAAGCATATTAATAGTATGTTGATACATTTTCGGTGGACTTAATAACAAAATTGTCTTAAGCCTGTCCCTATCGTTATATTCTAAAGAGTCTCGAAACTTATCATAAATTGAGGATCACATTCAACGATAAATCTATTGTAGAATTTATCAAAGACCAATTGAATACCTTTCAGCATTGCTAAACATTCTGCCTCTATATTAGTTCTGACACCAAAATAGCAAAAAAAGAATATAGAAAAACCCTCACAGCCACTAAGACTAGGATTCCCTATAATAGCCATCAATGTTCAACTTTAGGTTGGTGGTTTGAAGTTTAGACCAATAAACAATCTTTGGGATCTCATTTGAGGCTTATGCATCTTAATTCTCAACATAGCAGCTAATGAACTTTCTCCTGTAAACAAACAAGCTTCACACTTTTTAGCTTAAAGGACATCAGAGATATTTTTTAATATCATGGAAATAATGACATGATCTTCCATCTTTTCATTATCAAACACAATTCGATATGCTGATTTCCAGATTGAGTAACGCTATACTCACTAATGTATCAATCCAAATGCTTTCAAATGAAAGACAAGAACATCTCTTATCTCTAACTAACTCGCAGGAAGATTCAATGGTAAACATACCATTGGGATTAGTAGACTGTTGCATATCATAAATAGAGATAATGTAATCCTCAACCTTGTCTTTAACATTCATCATAGCTTTGCAAAGAGGGGATAAAGCAGCAGAAAGAGAGGCAACTTGAGGCTCTACATACCAGCAATACATGTGAAGGGATTATATGTTTTTTATGCGAATAAAGGGCCTTTTCATCACTTTTGTCATTTTTAGTATTTCTTCTATTTTGAGTATACATTGTATTTTTCCTTTTGCTTAGTATTTAGAGGAAGGAAGGCTACTTGGCACTTAATGGCATAATTGTAATTAGATTCTTAGCTTAAAGGTCAAGCAACCTCCCTCCTATAATTACTCTTTTGTAGCCTCATTTGTGGCATTATTCCATTCAAGATATAAATATTTTATAGAGTTTAGAGAGAGAATTATCTTTTCTTGCTCCCAGTTGACGTCATCTACGTCAATTGGTATCAGATCCAAGCCGTTCCACCGATTGTTGTTATTGTTATAAAACAAAAACTCGTAGACAACGCCAAGGTGGGTTCAAGAAAGGATGACCACCTCCGACGAAAACCCTTTCAATCAAATTTTTGAGTCCATCAACTGATTGGCGGCCCGATTAGACGTGATAGACGCCCGAGGTCCTTCGCTGGAAACCACCATGGAATTCCCCCACACCGCCCCATTAACATCTCAAAATCCTAACCCTAATTCTTCAAAGTCGACCCATTCTACATCTCTACCCCAAAAAAACCTAAATTTCTCAAACCCTAACCCCAATTTCATCCAAGAAAGCACCACCACTGAGGATGGTGCCCCACCACCACAAATCGCTGGCCGGATTATAAAAAAAAACTTGTCACACCCATTCCAACATTAAACAGCCACAACCAACACCTAAACATCAATTTACTGAAAACCTGCACCAATATCCACCCAAACAACTGCCGATGTTGCTCCCACAAGCCAGAAATCAAATATCGACCACCGAACGGTCCAAGCCCAGGTCCAACATACCCAGATCCAACTGCCGACAACATCGAGCGACTCCACTAGGCAGATTCACCGTCTCCAATGGCCTGATGGGCTCTCCAAATGCTCACAAGTGCACCCGATTCAACAAGATACTTTTCTGAAAAACCCTTCTCCAATTTATGTTCAAACGGTACCATCCGTGATAGGAACATACTCTGCCACTCTTGCCGAAATGATCAGTGACATTCGGCATGCCAAGACTTCCAATCTGACACATCCAAAGGTAACAATTTCTATAACAAATACGCTCTTCATGCATCTTAACCCAAATTTTGACCACCAAACCCTAGAATTTCAACTCTCCCACACCTCCAAAATTCACAAACACCTCTCACATACCCCCTCCACCACCAAAATCTTCATCACACCACCATATCCCCTAACCACACCTTCCTCCACTCCATATTCTAGTTTCCCCCCATTCTCCACTGCCACACTTACCCAATTACCCCACTCCACCTCCCCATAACTACCCCTTGCCACCTATCTCCATTTACCCTCGCCATCATCCACATATCGAACCTCCCCACTTTCCCTCCATGCCCCCCGACCCATCCATTACTACGTATCGCCACCTACCCCATTCCACTTTTCCCACCCCTGCCTATTCTCCACACCTATCCCCCACTTGGTCACCCTCCACATTTACCTCATCATCATCATCCGTGGGATACCCTTTCTATTCATTACCATTAATTCCCATGAGCAGGTACAAGAGTGGATTACCCTACCCCCACATGATGGTCCCCCTTCACCCCGAACCCACTCCGCTCCAGAGTTTGATTCACCCCCTCCTACGAAGTAGCGCACTGATGTTTCACCTTTTGACGCTCTGGGATCGAAGGTTACTCCATACGTACCTCTCTCTGAGCGCCATTATTTTTGGTGTTATAAAAAAGTACATCAGATGAACCACTGTCCCTTCCGCCAGCCATTAGTCCCAAATCCCCCTCCTTCCCCACCATGAGACACCATTCCACCTCATACATCTCCTCCCCTAGCCCCATTACCACCTCTAGCTCCTGACTCTCCTCATCCATCGCCTCGGAGACATCCACAATGAGCCTTACTTCATGAATCTCCGCCAGGTGATGATAATCTCGATGAGTATGACTTGTCCCTATAGGTTGGTGATGCCATTACACAATTGGAACTCCAGTTACTCTCGATGAGCATGCAGAGTGACATTCAGGTTGATATCCCTATGTTTGACGGCCACCTACAGCCCGATGCCGTTGTTAACTAGCTTGCTACGATGGAGAGGATATTTGAGTACAAGCAACTGAAGGATTGCCCGTGTGTCTTATTAGCGGCCACTAAGCTTCAGGGCTACACGAGTGTTTGGTGGAATGACTTATATCAACGTCGTGTTCTTGAGGGACAACCTCCCATCTAGACTTGGGCCGAGCTTCGTGACTAGCTGATGACATCCTTTATTCCTGCCACCTATGAGCATGACCTATTCTTCCAAGTGTTGTCCCTTCAGCAGGACACCAAAGTTTTGGACTACATTCTTTTAGGTCTTAATCCCTTTATGTTTTCAATTCACAAAAATCCCATATGCTTTGGTGAATTGTTTAGGTGTTTAAGAACACACTTTGCTTTTGATCATTATTTGTGGGGAGAACTCTACAATCGGAGAGCTGCGTGCTATTGTGGAGGGAGTCCTTGTGAAGACTTTAAACTGTGTGTCTGGACTACGCGTCCTTTTGGTATAGCAGCGCGTGAACCACTGCAGATTTCTAGCCGATGCTTTGAAAGTTTGACGAAGACACCGTGCATTACTCTTGTGGGCGAAATAAAGATGGTATGTAAGTCAATGGTCTTATAAACTTTTCAAATATCTAGAAATAAAAGGTCTTGCCCTTCGGCGATTTTTCCTGAAATTTGTGTCGCATACTTTATTTATTTATGGGTTGACACACGCACACACAATTACATGTTTAGGGGAGGAATTAATTTGGTTTAAATAGACTCCAATTAAATAAGTGTGATAAAGTAGAAATTTGCGAACTTAATCAATTATCACACAGTTATACGTTTTACATGATACCTTATTTATCTTTTTTATTAGGGTAGTATTTATCAAAGTGTACTTCTTTGCCGCAAGTCCAACATTCTTTGATGGCAGTCTTAGATTGAGCTACTTCTTTTTCTTTCCTATAATTAGGAACCTTATTATACTTATTAGTGTTCTTCTTAAAGTATCTTCTTTAGTTAAACCTATTTTTCTTAGTTCTAGAGTTCTTTTCTTTAAAGGCAGTGGATGATCTAAATTTATATTTCATTAAAAATCCAAAAGGTCTGGTCTTAAACTTCCTACGTTTCCATTCTAATTTCTTTTTGAGTTTCTTAGATTCACTTCCACGTCCCCATTGGATTGGAGCGATGTCTCTCTCATCTTTGATTGGAGGGATCTGTTTGAAAGTCTCTTCTATCAACTTTCCTTGAGTTATATCACGTCTCTTAGATATGATATAGTCTTTGGCGAAATTGATTCTTTCACCAAGGGAGTTATTCTTAACTCCAGCTACTCCTGGCCAATTCCTATATTCATTAATTAGGATTTGTCCTATGGCTGGTATCTTCCTAAAGTATTCATCTTTTAAGGTCTCTCCAAATTCTTTAATTTGGTAATATAGTTGTTCGTATTTGTTGCTATATTCATTGATCTTATCTAGTTTGCAAATTCTAAGGAGGGTTAATTTAGTTTTTGCTAGGGTTTGTTTATTGATTTGAGCTAAATGTCTAGCTCCAATGAAATCTGACGTGAACAATTGAATATATTCTTCAATTGATCTTTCTTCTAAATTCTCTTTCATCTTCTCAATCTTAGCTAAGGAGTCTTCATCTATAGCCTTTCTTAAACTATCTAAATAATCTTTTGCAATACCTCTAATGGATTTCTCAGTGTACTACTTACATGAACTTGCATCCCATTATTCATTAGATGCAAAACACATGTTCATCTGATTATGCCATTCGTCTAAGGCCTTCTTCCTATCTTAGATATTGCCTAAGTTAAGGTATATACCTACTGGATTTATGGCTTGACTTGCCATGATCTTAACAGCAGTAAAACTCGTATCACTAGATGGAAAGTCTTTTATATAGTCTGGTTTAGTCTTAACTAAAGTTCTAAAGTATATAGGAATATTTATTCCTATTAGTTTACTAAAAAGTCTAGGAGCATCTTCTAGCCTACTACTACTTCTTATCTCTTATTTATTAGGACCTACTTATGTAGTTGGCATTAGTCTTTTTTCTCCTTCTTCTATTAGTCTTTAGTGTCTAATAAGTTCCTTAGTATTCTTAGATTCTTTTAATTTTAATATACGGACTTGAGCTATCATATTAAATCTTTCTCTTTCTTGAAATCTAATAGAATGACTTTTCTTAAGGTGATATTTAAATGTCTTCATGTCCAATTCTTAGGGTTCATATCCAAAGTTTTGGATCCTAGGTTTTTTTCTAAATAAGTCTTTGTTTTCAAATGATATTCTAGGTCTAATTATCGCGGCTTGTGTTAGTAAACTATAACTAGTCTTACTACTACATTCTCCTTCTGAAGGATCATTGATTATGGATTCTCCCATATTCCTAAATCTAACTTCTTCAGTCTGGATATTCTTATTGATAATCTTAGGAGCGCCAAACTAGATGGTAATATTTCCAGTGACATCGTCTTGATTAATAAATAAAGGTTTATTCTGTATAGTCTTAGCTTCTTGAAATTCTGGCAATTGTCAAAGGGTCGTAGCTTTTTCTTTCATGGGTCCAGTATTCTTAATACTATAAGTATTATTGTAGCCTGAAATATTGGTTCTAACTAAGATTTCTTCATCAAGTCTACCACTAGGAATTCCCGATTGCATTCCATCATAAGAAAATTGGGAGAACTTCACATAGCTTTGGAATTGTATATTTATATTAGTGTCTAGGATAATATAGTCTTCGTAGCCACTAGCAAATAAGATTAGCTTAAAATGTTTGGCTGTGTCTATGGTTACTGTAAATGCTGACATGACATTAAAGTATCCTATGTTGTCTGACATTTCTATTTGGGCTATCCCAATAACGCTTTTCTCAAAATCTTTCCATCTTTTATCTACTAAACAACACACTATGTTAATAATATTCTGAGGTCTATGTAATCTTTGTATTCTTGCTTGAAAGATTCCAAAGGTTAGGAATTGGAACTTCCTATCAGTTCCTCTAGATCTAAGCCATTCTAAGTCAAACACTTGGAGCTCAGTATAGGATTTGTCTAACACGTGATTTCTACAATGGTAGGTCATGTTATAATTAGGGGTCTTAGGAGTGGCACCTTCTTCAAACAAGTCTATGTATCTAACAGCTGGAAGTTGTCCATTATGAATGGAATCTTCAAAAATCTTCCAGTCGACTTCACCCCATTCTTTCCATTGGAGAGGATTGGTGAAATTTCTCTCTTTCCACCATGTTCTAACATTAGAGGATGAATCTTTAAGTCTTTGAAGCATACAATTACTCTGACAAATATTTGGTATAGAGCTAACTATCTTACTAGTCTTATCTAATCCATCCTTTATGATTCTTCTAGTTATGGTATTTCCTTCCTTAGTCTCTATATAAGGAGATTCTCTAAATTTATAGGTGGTTACCTATTTTTGTTCAAGTATTTTTTCAATTCTTTCTAAAGAGTCTGAATAATCTTTTTGTCTTTTTATCTGCCTAAGGATTTCTTCATTAAATGTCTTATTTTCTTTTCTTGCATTATTGTTAATATCTTCATTATTTTTAACAAGAGTATTAATAAGAGAATTAGCAATCTTATTAATATAGTCTTTTACCTCATCTTCTTTTTCTTATTTATGCACAGATTCGTGTGCCATCCTAGCTTCTATAGTTTCTACAGATTTTTCTATTTTATCTAAACGAGTTAAAATAAACGGAGAGTCTAATTCGGCTTGGGAGGGTTTATTATATATAAACTTAATTCCCTTCATAATTTCTTCATATTTTTCTTTTACTTAGGCCATCTCTAGTCTAAGTTCTTTAATAATAATATCCATTTTGGATAGGTTATGGCTTTCCACATTATTAAGATAATTTGCTAAATTTCTTGGAATTTAACAAAGTATGTGTAGAAGGTGGTTAATCCTTATGTATTAACTTTTAAATCTAAATGTAAGTCTTTAAAAAATATACTGTTATAGTCTTGGGTAGGTTCTATGGATGTAGAAATTAATTTTAATCTTTCTAATATGAGTCTAGTCGCTTTAGCAGCGTTGGCAATCTCATTTTCATTTATCTTATAATAAAATCTATCATCATTTATATTTTCTAAAATTCTTTGGTAAAAATCCACTAAGGTCTGAATGGAGAGGTCTCTTGGTACCTCATTCCAGTTTGATCTAACTATCTCCATTATGAAGATAACTATCTAATATATGGATAAGCTTATCTTGTTCTTTAGTAAGTTTAATTAACTCACTGTCTTGATTTTTAGTTAAAGTTTTAATTTCTAAAATGTCTTTGTTAAGGACTTATATATGATTAGTCTTAATATTTATTTCTTGTAGAACATGTACTAGGTCTATTGGGATTTGGTTATCTATTTATACTAGTCTTTTAGAGATATTTTTTATATTTGTTTCTAGGGTTTGAGTGTTTTTTATTAATTGTCTTAATATAAAGAGTATACACTTATTTTGGTTTATTATATTATTAATAGCACTCGCAGTAACTTGTCTACTATCTCCGTGTTTGGCTAGGATATATTCAGTGTGTGAACAACCGTCAATGTGTGATGTTAAGAAACCTTCTGGGTCTAAATCAGTTATGGGTATAGGTTGGTAGTCTGGGTTGGTTCCAAAAATATCTTTGTAAATGCGAGGGATAAATCCCAAGGGCATTAAAGCCTTTTTACTATAAGTCTAAAAGGAGCATCTTATGGCTCTGATACCAAAATTAGGGGTTTTGGTCGGAATTTGGTGAGTTTCTAAAGTTTTTAAGGTCTTGATACCAATTTGAGTCTAAATTATAAATATTTTAAATATATAGTCTTAAAATAAGGTTTTAATATAAGACAAGAGGGGGACCATCTAAAGAAAATAACAAAATGTCTTAGGGACCACAAGGGGACCATAACTGGATAAGGACAAAAGTTCATTAATCCGTTCTTTAAGGAAGTCCGTTTAAGAGAATATATATATATATATATATATATATATATATATATATATATATATATATATATATATATATATATATATATATATATATATATTAGTAGTTTAGTTGTTATTCCTTTAAGGTTAAAAGTTAAAAAAAATGTGGAACATTTAAAAATATCAATTTTAAGCTTTATTTACTCTTAACCTTAAGAGTAAATTTTAAAACAAATTTTCTAAACAATAAAATAGGTCATAAATTTTCTAAAACTTAAAATACCGATAAAAAAATATTTGTGTTCCAGCCTCAGTAAGAAGCTTTTGAATTTGGGTAGGCTTGGGATTACATAATATGGCCCGACTCAAGCATGGATGAATTTGAGATATTCAAATTTTTAATGGCCCGACTCGAGCTCAATTGGGTACGCCCAGGCTCGACCCATGGCCACCCCTAGCGTCAGTAGTACTAATCAATCGTAAATCTGAAACATCAAACATCAAATTAAACATTTTTAATTAAAATTAAAATAGAGTTTTTTATTATTATTCTTGGATAAAAAAACTAGTTTTTATCCCCGAATAATAATATAATAGTTTATTTTTCAATATTTATAACATTCATTTCATTATTTTAAAATAAAGAGGGATAAAATAGTTAATTGTATCCAAAATAGTTAACAAAGGGATTGAATTGAGATAAAATAAGATCTTGAGAATAAAATTGAAAAAAAAAAAGAATTGAGAATGAAATTAAAACAAACAAAAAAAGAAACAAAATTAAAAGAAGTGAAAAAATAAGGAGCATATGAGATAGTTTACACTTCAAATATGTCATTATTTATATTTTTTTGGCCTATTCTAAAGGGTTCAAGTTCAAAGTTTTTTGTTGTTGTAAGGCCTCATTTGATAGGTCGTATAAAGGGTCCGGATAGGATAGGATAGGATAGGATAAGAGTCGGATTGGATAGGATAAGGATGGACAGTATAAGGCTTATTCTAATACTGCGTTTGGAACAGTTCCGAATAAGAAGACGGGATGGAATATAATAATACAGTCATGTGTTTGAAATGCTCCGGATAGGATTAATTTATCTTCAGTTTTCCAAAAATACCCCTCTTTTGTATTTAATGATAAAAAAATACAAAAGTATATTGTTATCACATATTTTAACTCAATAACATAATATTTAATTCCACGTGAGTTGTTAAAAAAATAATATTATGAGATGAAAATATGTATTTGTATTTGTATTTATAATTCCAACTTGTCTAGCATATAGGTTAATAATACATTAAAAAATATGTGTAACAAAATATTAGTTGTGAATTAACAATACATAACTTTCAACTTGTCTAGTAGTTGAGTTAACATAATATTTTCATTGATTTAAACCAAAATAGTAGTTCATGATAAAACAACAAATAGAAAAGAAATAGGAAAAAAAATAAGGAGGTTACCTACCGTGATGAAAAATATGAATGGAGAGTTATGTGAATCAAAGGGACCGCCGGATGCTATCTAATACTTGAGATAGTGCAAGTTGCGTGAGTTTTTTTTAGAACTTAATAAGGATAGAGTAGTAATTTTCAATCAAATTTTGACACCGTATAATTTTATACGACCTTGGAGGTGGGATTTTTTTATCCCACTCCTTGTGGGATAAGGAGCTCACTTTGGATAACTTATTCCATACCATATCCTATCTAATACGAACCTCTTATACGACGCATCAAACAAGGCCTAAATGCTTAAATGTTTGACTGGAGGAAGAGTGATAGACACGTTATTGGGAAGTGGCTAAAACTCAAACATGATATAGGCATTTTTAATTATATCTCGTAAAAGACATAGCATTACTCTTATCATAAAAGGCACGAGCATGCCGAAATCCATCAGACATGGCCGTCGCCCAACTAAACCCCACTTTTTTAAGCCACTTTTACCTGATTTTTTTGACGGAATTGTAAGTTTGTAAGCCCCCTCTCTCTATCTCTATAACAAATTTTTTTTGTGTGGTGTTGAAGCTTCTTGAAAACTAAATATAACGTTGTGTGCCATTGTATATTATATTAGCTTATACGTAAGTATACACAGTCTAAAAATTCCAACTCTTTTTTCACCTGTATTTGCATTGGTTCATGTTTGGGATCCACTGATTGTACATTTAAAACACGAACCAATGCAGAAATGACATACATACCTTAGTTTGTGTCCGGGATCCACTGACTATCCATTTAAACAGGAATGAATGTGGACACGACACATCAGTATGTCACACATAATAAAGTGAGTCAAAATCATGTGTCAGCATCTTAGCATATTCCAAATATTTAAGTTATATTAAAATATATATTTTTTCATCTTAGATTACAATACATGTTATTTTATTAAGAGTAGTTCTACGTCGAATCACGTATCCGACTCACTAACGTGTGGTGTCTGCATCGGTGGATTTTTATTTTATATACCAATGTAGACACAACATGTCTGTGAGTTACACAAACTAAGTCGAATTCGTGAGTTGATCTAGAATTATTTTATTATTAAACCACGTTAGATGTTAATATTGTAGCCATATATATCACTTACAACCCTAAGGGCCGCACATAATTATCAGGCTCAGTCCTTATCACATGTTCTCTTTATATTCTTGTATACACGATTAATTATAGGCCTAGTGACTCATTTTATATTATGAGACACAATGACATGGGGTGTCTGCATTGAACCCTAGATACAAACTAATGCAGACACAACATGTAGGAACAACATGGGTCGGAATCCTGAGTCGGCTTAGAATAACTCATACATGCAAGTATATTTCAAGTGGTGCAATTTTTGAAATATATATATATATATATATATATATATATATATATATATATATATATATATATATATATATATATATATATATATATGATATGTGCATGGTATATTATTTGCAATTAATTCCTTTATCATTCTTCAAGTACTTAAATGGAAAAGAGTGTGAGGGTCATGTACTTCTTAGAACTAGCCGCGGAAATTAGCCGGTGAAAATCAATGGTCGGCGTATTATGGAGGAGGGTTGGGCAAATTTTGCTAAAGAAAATGGTTTATAGGTGGGGGTTTCTTGGTGTTTAGACATGAAGGGGACATGGTGTTTGATGTTATGGTGTTTGACACAAGTGCATGTGAGAGAGGATATAAATTGTCATCCTAAAATAATGCTGATAATTTATATCCAAAAATCCTAAAGGTGGAGCAAGAATATTCAGAGCCTAATTTAACCTGTAAGTCATTTACTTGGAAAATAAAGATTCTACTACATTATTAATAATATAGTATCTGTTATTTGTTTGAATTTATTTTGTTTTAATTACTTGGATCAAGACATTCCATACATAAAAGTAACTGTGTATTCACCTCATTAAATCGATGGTTCAACTCCTGAAGATGCATATCTATCACCGAATAGAACAATTCAACACGATAGTGATGAATATTTGTCCTCTCTTCGACATTTCTACGTGATCTTCCACCAGTCACAAAACAATCCTCCATATTTATGATTACCATATCACGCGTACTACAAAATGAAAAGACTAATTTAAACAATTGATCCCATCCATGCTCCCTCATTTTTTGTAAACGCATTTGATCTATTCTAACAAGATCCATTGCATTCACAATATCTTCATCCCTTCGTTATAGTTATTGCGACAAGTCATTGGTAATCCCTAAAATTTCTTTCATTAACTGTAATCTGAAAATAAAATCAAAGTAATGCAAATAGCTAATCATATCATATGCTTATATTTCTGAGTACCTACATCACCATCAACTTGAACCACCTCAAGAACACCAATCATAGAAGAGAACAAATTATCTAAACTCAAAAGTGTACCATAATGTGAACCCCACCTCGTGTCCCCTGTCCGTGTGAATGCTTCTTCTTGATTTAAACCACGACCCATCTCCCGATCACCATTGTATATTCCTTCAAGTATATCATCATACTATTTCATTCGAAATATATATCTATGCTTGCAAGATGCTCTAACAACATTAGACAAAATTGAAACTTTGAGAAAGAAAGAACCAATTGCATTATGATTGATTGCGACCGCTACTAATGATAACTGTAGCTTATGAGAAAAAAATAAACGTAATAAGATGAACTATTTTCCCTTATAATCAATCTCTTCATCCCATTGAACTCCCCTTTCATGTTTCTCCCCCCATCATAACCTTACCCACGAATACTTGACATACTCAACCCATGTCTCAAGAGAAGTGACTCGAGGCTTACCTTAAGTGTTAAAGATGTAGTGTCAAGAACATGCACAATGCCAAGAAAACGTTCAACCACATAGCCTTTTTTGTTCACATAACGTAAATTCATGGCCATTTGCTATTTCACAGAGATGTCACGGGACTCGTCAACTAGTATGGAGAATAACTCATCCCCAATATCTTTAATTATGACTTTAGTGGTCAAAGAGGTGACGACATTAATGAGATCTTTATGAATTGATGGAGATATTATTTGTTGGTTTTCGGGTGCATTTTTCAAGATAACTTTGTTTATAGCTTCATTTTGCTCGGCAAGGAACTGTAACAGTTGTTGAAAATTACCCCAGTTAGATGTGTTGATGTTGTTTCATCAAGTCATCACAAGCATTCATGCATTTGTTTTGAATACTTGAGTGGGGACCAACATGATCTTTAAACATATGTTTCTTTTTCCAATTTGAAAAGACTCCAATAACAAATAGACCACCACCCATTGCCCCCTGTATTTGGTCGGAACAAATAGCAAAATAAACAAAACACAGCCTCCTTCGTTACATTGTACTCTAGCCATCTCTCAAACTCCTCAAACCACGACGAAATGAATCTACGTCTATCATTTCCAATTTGTATCCATGGAAATTATGATGTTTTGGTTAACAAGGTCCCCTAGTAAGATAGGCTCAGTGAACTAACTCCATTTATTTAGAATCACCATATTCCAATATAGATTTCTTCAAATTGGGATCCGATGGTAGTTCATCCAAATTGACCGCAATATTTGGTGAGTGTTGATATTGTGTGGTTTTTGCCCCAATTTGGGGTTGTCTGTTGGACTCCGCATTGGAAGATCATTGAACCTCATCTTCGGATACGGCTGGTGTGTTGTCTCCTCTTTTCCGTTTAAAAAATTTCTCCATTGACTACCTATATTTACAACAAATTTAATTTAATTTCACATATAATTTCTTCATTAATTTCACAAATTCGATTTAATTTTAGACTAAAAGATTCACTCTAAATTTAATTTCATTTCAATATAATTTTACACTATAAATTTAGTTTCATATATAATTTCAGTATAAATTTAATTTCACAAAATAAACAAATGATGAAATATAAATAAAATATGGGGATCAGATCATCAGAGATCAAAATATACCTGGTGGAGAGAGGAGAGAGCATCAGGGTAAGTGGTGGAGGAGAGATCAACAAGCAAGGTTGGCAGCGTGGGGTGGAGAGCTGAGGGCAGCAGCCGCGTGGGTGGAGACAGGCCAGGGGCAAGCCCAGAAGGGGGGAGGGGAAGGGGGAGAGCTGAGGAGGAGCAACAGTGGTCGTCCGATGGAGAATGGGGTAAGAGAGAGAGAGAGAGAGAGAGAGAGAGAGAGAGAGAGAGAGAGAGAGAGCTGCGGTCTTGAGGGATGGAAAATAGGGTGAGAGAGAGAGAGAGAGAGAGAGAGAGAGAGAGACCATAAGTTAAGATAGGTTAGTTTTTTGTTTTTAGTTTATTACACATTTTCACCTATTCTTTTAAAACAATTACAAGTAACCTCCAGGTTTAATTTCTTACCAAAAAACCCCTAATATTTTTTTTAAATTGAACTGGGGCGGACGCCCCTCTTCGGCCTAGTGTGGATCCGCCCCTACATGAGAGAATGGAACACTAAGATACTATAGGTAACTTCCTCACATATATTCAATTTTCCTAATATGTGAATTGACATTTAGTACTTTATCCCTTAAAACACTAAGTCCATCCCAAATTACAAATCCCATCTTCATTTTTTTGTCCACCACAAGTAAAAGGTTTCTTTGAAAATTAATGAACCAAAATTCAAGCAAGTTTTAAATTGGCTAGTGATTATGTCAAGAGTCAAATTTCCTTAAAAGGTCAACTTTCAACACGGATTGTTAATGTGGAACTAAGGGAGTAGAAATTTAGACGAATAAGAAGAGTGTCACTCCAATTCATGTAAATCAACATTACCTTAAAGGGTACAATTCACATCAAAGAGAACAAAAAATGACGTAGATGATGTCAAATGGGAGCAAAAAAAGATAATTCTCTCTCTAAACTCTCTCAAATCTTTATATCATCAAATGGAAGAATGGCTTAAATAAGGCAACAAAAGAGTATATATATTATGGACGCTACTTGGCCTCTAAGCTAAGAATCTAATTATAATTATGCCCTTAAATGAAAAATAACCTTCCTTCTTCTAAATACTAAGAAAAAGGAAAAATAGAAGAAATACTCAAAATAGGAAAAATACTAAAAATGGAAAAAATGACTAAAAAGCCCTTATTCACATCACTCTCCCCTCCTTGAAAGAGTTTTTCCTCAAAATTAGAGGGGAAGGCCTTCAGTTTCACCATCGAGTATAATATTAAGAGCTAGCTGGGATGGGATCTACGGTGCATCCTCAAGATAATCAGGATCACTCGAAGCTAGAAGAGCGCATTGGCGGGGAAGGGAATAATATGATGATTTATGACTAATCACCCCACAATTGTAGCATTTGAATGTGACGGAGTGAGTGGGGGAAGTAGGAGGAGGAATCATGGGAGTAGGAGTAGCTGCAGTAGGCGGACGCACAGGAGGAGTAGAAGTCACTGGTGCTGGAGGAGCTGTCGTGGAACTTCCACGGGAAGGATGAGCAAACTGATGAAAAGACTCAACTTTAGTGGCGTACTCCATCTCCTTAGCAAAGGAGGTGATGCACGTAAAGCAAGGTCGAGCTAGATATACCTCTTAAGGCCATGAATATATCAGCTGATCCTCCGTTCCTCACTCTCATCGAGGTGAGCACGAGTACAAAGGAGCTGGAGTCGCGGGTCTCCTGGTTTGAGAATACGATGATAATTTGCATATTTCTGGACTTAGGCTTAAAAACATGGCGTTAGAGGGTGAAAACCCGAAACAACCCCGAACGACCCCGTGGGTGGCACAACGGGGGTTGACATTTCTCCAAAATTATTTATTTTTAGAATTCTTTGGGGTGGTCCCTACTCAGTGTATCCTTAATACTTGGAGAATAGTCAGTGGATTTAATTGATATATGAGCTTTATGGGACCAACCTGCGCATCCCAAAGATCAGGTATTGCTACACCTATTCTCGTACTTTTGATGGCCTCCTTTATTTAAAGGACATGAAGATCGAGAAGGTGTTGATCATAAATTTCCCTGATTCCAACAAAAGGGTATTTGGATCAGGGGTTCATGGCCAGAAATTGGCAACATCCACCATTCACTAAGGGCAAAGAATACATGGGATTTCTATGCCCTAACTGGGGGGATGATCATATAGGTTAACATTCGGTATTTCAATCATTCATATTATCCTTTATAGTTTACTTTGTTACTGTTAATTTTATTTTCGATTGTCTGTGTATAACTCACAAGAAAAATAGGTAGCCTTCTCTCCGAGATATCTGCCTGATGGTGAACAACCCAGGTCGTCGATGCTTTTTTTAGTACACCAACATCACCAAGGGATTTCTATGCCCTAACTGGGGGGATGATCATATAGGTTAACATTCGGTATTTCAATCATTCATATTATGCTTTATAGTTTACTTTGTTATTGTTAATTTTATTTTTGATTGTCTGTGTATAACTCACAAGAAAAATAGGTAGCCTTCTCTCCGAGATATCAAGATTGTTGACCTCCTAAAACCTTAGAGGGTGAACGAATATCTTCCTGATGGTGAACAACCCAGGTCGTCGATGCTTTTTTTAGTACACCAACATCACCAGCTCCTTTATTTCTCGCCCATTGGATGACATACCTCATCTTCCTCTTCCTGACGAGGAAACTTCTTCTTCTTTTGAGTCGTTCGACGTTGGGCCCATTTAACTAGAGGACGAAGATGGTCTAATGGCTCCTAATAGGAAGAGAGTCCTTTTGGTTTCTGATGATGATAATGATGATGATGATGATGATGTCCTCCTTTTTGACACGGATAAATCCCAAAATAAGGCAGAGAGTGAATCTTTTAGGTTTGGTGATCCAAGTTTGGCTACCAAGAAGAAATAAGAGGAGAAGAAGAAGAAGAAGGAAGAGTAGAAAAAGAATGAGGAATAGAAGAAGAAGGCCCTTACAACCTCTTCGAAGAAGAAGAATATTACCCTTTCTCTCCTCAACATCTTTAAGGTCCAGTTTGTGGTCCACAATCTAACCCTTTCCCCTAGTTTGCTGAGGGGTCAGTGTTCGTGAGTGATCACGAGGGACTGAAGATGAAATGACCTAACTAGACTTCTATTTAAGAATCCCTAACTCTGTCCCAGGTATGTATTAGGTTTGCTTGACTGCTATTTATTAAATCTTCTAACACTTAATATTTTTCTTATTCTACATCTTGTGGTAGAGTTTACTTGTCTTCTGGATGGTCGTGCAAACCAATCCAAATTAAATAATGAGCTTACTGAAGCCCTTCGAAAGTCTAAGGAGGCCATGGCCCAGGCCAAAGAGGCTTACGAGAAGACGAATATCGCTACTGAGGCCATGGCCTCACTAAAAAACTGGAACAACCTGCTGGAGGTGGAGAACACTCGCCTATCGAATGAAAATTCTCGGATGACTATGAATGTGGCTCAAATATCTCTCACTAAGCACGCCAACTTCGAGCAGGGCTAGGACGAGGCGTATGATGATGCCAGGGTCCATATCGCCTATGCTCAAAAGGTGATCTTCAAGAAGGACTGGGATCAGGCCTTGGCCAATGTTGGAGTCTCCACTGAATTTAAGATCTTTAGTCTACACCATACAGGTTCTCCCCCCTATAGATAATGAAGAGCCTTCCACCAGCTGTCTTGCCGACCATACCAATGAGGTGGAACCCAAGGAGAATGAGCCTGAAACATAAGAGCTGATGAAGAAATGAAGCCTATAGTTTTAGGATTTTTTCTTCTTTTGCTCATTCATTGTAACTTTTTTCTTTCCTTGGATTCTAATGGCTTTTCCTACCTCTTATTTTTCTTTATGAAAACAATATTTTCATTTGAGAGTACCAATTTATGTATTTTTTGTTACACTATTGCCTATTCTGTTTTGATGTTGTAGACTGTTGCCGAGGAAATTCCATCTTCCAGTAAATTAGACAACGTGCTCGGGCAAGATGCTAGCGCATAAGATCGCCGAGCATTTCTGAATGCCTGTAAGGCGCTATGAAAAAGGACTAAGGCCTATAAGAACCAATCCACCCAGGTCGCTAAGCATAAGGACAACCTCAAGGACTTTGAATATGTGAGTGATTCCATGCAAAAAGAAATAAATGACTGGAAGGCTAGTTGGAAGAATCCAAGGATGTGGGTGAGGTCGACTCTTTAGTCCAGTCAGAAAATGATGACTTGAAGAATAAACTTTCTGAAGCCGAAGAAAGAGCCTAAAAGAGCAATACTATTATGATAGGTCTAAGCCGTGATAACAAAAGGCTTCGATATTTATTCAGGATGGGTCCCTGAGCGGCTTGGTCGGTAGGCTATGATAAGGGCCGGAAAAATACCCCAACGAGATTGTAGGAAGCTCAAGATGTCGCCTACAAGCACGAGTGGTGTAATACCCCACATTTTTTTAATAAAATATTGTGACATAATTTAATTAAATAAATTTAAAATAAATTTAGATAATAAATTAAATCAGTGGGATTTGAATCAAATCGTTAGAATTCAAATTAAATTGAGAATAAATTTTTATTTGTGATTACACGTTTGATTGGATTCAATTGTGCATAATGGGTTCACTCATGGAAAATAAATTGAATGTTAATTAACTTATGGTCATATAGTAATCAAATGTGATGAAAATATGTATGTTGGGTAAAAATAATTGGGATGCATTTCGTGGGACTTTATAGGCTCGTTTAGGTGTTTTAAACATTTCGGGTGGGACGGTGTTTGGACGAATGGGAAATTTATTAAAAATATTTTCGTGATAGAAATAGTAAATGGGTAATTTCATTTAACTAGATGGTTAAACACTTTTATAAAAAAGTTGATTTTTAATAATTAACTAGATGGTCGATTATTAATATGGGATCTTCCTATAAATACTCATACGGGGTGGTGCAATTAAAAACTAGTAACCAATCATTTAACTAGATGGGTAAATCCAAATGTAAGAATATTAGTTGAAAATTTTTGATTTTTTCTTGGGGGTAATTATAGAGTTAATTACCTATACATATTGTGTGGTACTAAATATGTATTTATATTTTTTTGACATACGTATATTTATGGACCGTCCTATTGGTTGGGGTTACGCGCGTTCGGGACCAGAGCACACGTCGGCATAGGTGGGGTATGTGTTGTGTAGGTCATTATTATAGGTACTATGTAGCAGCACCACTTACGAGAGGTAAGTGTAGATGTTGGGATCTTTTGTCACCGATGGGTATAAGCTGTGAATTGGTGAATTGCGTAGGGACCGGCACACTTGTGTGTGTTTTGTGATGTCTGATTGGATAAGATATTCCTTCGGACTTACCGATAGAGTACGAATGAGGCACTACTGGTAGATGTCTTTGAGTGTCGCACGTATGGAAGGATATATATATATATATATATATATATATATGATCATATAAATTAAATGGTATTAATTTCTTTGTATAAGAATGTAGATAATAAATTGCAGACCCAATACTATGTGGTGTATATAATAGATGTTTATGTCACTTTTACGTGTAACATGACTGGGATACTCTGGGACTTGGTATCATGAATGTAAATGATTACGATTCGATCAAATAAATTAAATGAGATGAATCGTTTTGTCAAAGAATGTAGACAATAAATGGCAAACCCAATACTATGTAGTGTGCATAATAAATGCTTATGTGACTTTTATGTGTAATACGAATAGGATACTTGGGGAGGTGGTAATATGAATGTAGATGAATACATTTCAGTACGTTAGCTATGCTTGATGCATCTTATATTAAATTGGCACAATCATCAGTCATTATCTTGGGCTTGGGTAGTTATACTTGTAGTACTGCACTTAGATGAGGGGTGAGGTACTTAACGTATGTGAGTAAAGATGGGGGATATTTACTTTGAATTAAATGTATTTTTGCACTTTAAATTCAGTAAGTTAATTCTTGAAACTCTAGGCGCTGATCCAAAATTATAAATCCCCCCCCCCCCCCCCCGGTGTTTCTAGATAAAGATAGCACGAATGTTGCAGTCTCATTTTGCTTATCGGAGTTCAAATCGTTGATTCTAGATTAGGTGGTTTTTTTTATTTCAGTATTTTACTTTTGGGATTATTGTATGGGAATATGCCCGAAGTCTATATTATTTCAGTGAGTTTGAGATACTTATGTTGATGTTGAGTTTTCATTTATATCAGGTGGGTGTTGGACTTATACTTACCTTTGGTTATTGATTTAAATTCAGTTTTAATTCAAATGAGCTTTGAAAATAAATATTTTATATGGTTTGATGCTGAGAATGGTATTAATTGACAAACAAGCGCCATCTTTGGCATATCGTGTCTGACCAACCTTTACATGAGAAAATGGTGGTTGTTACAGTTGGTATTAGTGCATCCAAGTTCTAGTGTCCTTAGGATATATGGTTCGTCCGTTTCATTTTCTGTTGAGCATTATTTGATGTGTCTAGAGCCCATTATAGGATTTTGTAATTCGGTGTCACGATGACATGTGTGTCGATTCCTCTATCATTTGAGTGTTAGCAAGACTTGTGGAGTATTTGAGCTTAGAAAAGCATGAGAATAAGGACTGTTACAAGTTAGTGGTCAAGCATAGTATGGGTGGTTGGACAAGGGTGTTCACCATAGTTGTGAACAAATTATTACGGGAAATTATCTTGATTGGGGGTAAAGTCAGCAACTTAAAGACTCTTGGGGTCACACGTTAGTGAATGTCTTTCGTATTGAGTCCATTTTGGAGGTATAAAGAGACTTTAGTTATTGAGGAGCTTATTAGAATTTTGGGCTTTATTTATGACAATATGGGCTGTGGTGGAAATTTGTAATGGGTTGCTGCATCTCAGCAAAATATAGGGATTTTAATGAGAAAATTTAAATGGGGATTAATTCTAACTAAATGGTTGCATTAGTGTTGTGCTCAGATTGGAGCA
This sequence comes from Sambucus nigra, assembly GCA_949130495.1. Lineage (NCBI taxonomy): Eukaryota > Viridiplantae > Streptophyta > Magnoliopsida > Dipsacales > Adoxaceae > Sambucus > Sambucus nigra. The sequence goes on from OX422214.1 coordinate 590,003,165, forward strand.
ATGCTCGTTTATGTGGTGAAATCGTTTGTGATCTGGATGATGATAAAATGATAGTGCTTGGGCTTAGTAGTGGGTCCAGCGTGTGGTAATAGAATTGGGGTTAGAGACTAGTTAGATCATTTTTAATGCACCTATGTGGGTGGAAAATAGAAATGAGAGAATTGATTTTCTGGCGGGTTCGAGTTGAGAGGACTAATTAGATAGTTGTATGAGGAAGGAGTTACATGTGCATTATAGATGTGTATTTTGTTAGTGTATTAGTTTTAAACAAGATTTAAGAACAAGTGGGTTTCAAGAAACTTAAGGAAAGAGTATGTTTCAGTTAAGAATTGTAATTTTGAATGTAGGGTTGTGAGTACCCCTATTAGAGACAATTAGGGAAAAATAGAAAATGATGTTACAAAATGGTGAGTTGAGCCGAGAAGGAGGACTACAAAGGTGATGGTAATTTTGACTTTACAACGTGTGGTGTGTGCCAACATGTTTTCTAGTTTCCTGAATGTGGATTATGGGTATAGTATTGTACAACCAAGGATGGTTTGGTTGATATTTTATAGATTTTATATGATGAACGTCTCTACGGGCACTGGGGTTATAAATGCAAGTTTCGTTTGGTTAAAGAGGTAGAACCTAGCTGAGAGTTGGTGCAATGATGTGATGATGTTGGGTTTACTATTGATGTAGTTGATGGAGTATACACTACATCATATTGGGCGAATGGTCACGGTAAAAGTTGTTGACCAAGATTGTGGATCGCGGCCAAAGGCTGTGACCATTTCTGGAGTGACCATTTTGGTGGGTCACAGTCTAAATCCCTAACCAAATGAAGTGTCCCAGACCATGGTTGTAGACACCATATTCTAGGCCCCTAAGTCTCTCCTTAGGTCCCTAGCACTTCCCCATCTCACTATAAATCCTAGGTCACACTCTGAGTACCGATCTAGAGGCCATCGGGGGCTCCTAGGCCCCATTTGACTCCGATCAACTCTAACGTCAGAGTGAAAGCTCATTGAATATTTGAAGGGCTCTCAATAACCTTTTTAAGGGTCCATCCCATGTGCGAATAGGCATAACGATTCAGACGAATGTACCATATACTATCAAAAATCGATTCGGAGGCCACCAGGTGCTTTCGGGACTCAATTTGACCTCAATCAAATTCATTGTCAGAGCAAAATCTCTTTGAATATTTTAGGGTCACTAAAACCCCTTTTAAATGGTCTAACCCGTGTGGAAAATGGCATAACTATTTAGATGAACGATCCATTTCCCCCGAAAATTAATTCGGAGGTCACCAGATGCTCTCAAGATCCGTTTGACCAAAGTTAACTCTTAGATCGAATGATAATAAATGAAATCTCTGAAGGGCACTGAATACCCTTTCTAACAGTCCACCCCGTACGTAATTCTGACTTACAGTGTGGACAAATGATCCATTTTACTCTGAGAGGTCACCGGGCACTTTCGGGCCCCGGTTGACAAAGGTCAATTTTTAGAACAGAGTAAAACTCTTTAGAATGTCAATGTACATATCCTAAAATTTCCAGTGGTTTACCCCATGTGCGATTCTGACTTACCATGCGGACGAATGATCCATTTTCGTTCGACGATCTTTCGTCCAAAGGATCGACGTGCGCTTTCGAGCCACATTTGACCCAAATTTAACTTACGGACTGGGAGAGGTCCGAAGGACTCTTGAAGGTCTCTAAAGTACCTTTCTAAAGGTATGCCCCATGCGCAATTAGGATCAACGGATTAAGTTCTAGGACCATTTTTCTTAAAAAATGTGCACAAGACTGCCAATTAGCAAACCCAGTTCCCTGCATATCGGCTGTGTGTCTAGGGTCACCTGCCGATAAGAAGAACTAGGGAAATATCGATTGGAACCACCCCTGACCCTATAAATAGAGGGCATGACCTCACTCCCAAGATCAGTTAAGAATTATTTGTTATTAGCCTTATTAAGACCAGTTAAGAATTGTTCATTTGCATAATCATCATCATTAAGAGTTTGGTTAGAATCAAGACAATTAATATAAGGCATAAAAAGATACTCAAAATCCTCATTTATTTCACTTTTAAGAAAAACATCGTTGAGAACCTCATCAAAAGAGGTCTCGATTATAGTGTTATCAAAAAAAGGAGGAACAATAATAGATGAAGAGATAGGGTAAACAACCAGGTTGAGTTGCATCTCAGTAGGTGGGACTAGTATATCATTCCTGTTAAGGAAAGGTGCATCAGTGTCCTTGATCAGAGTAGAAGGTTCTGATGTTGTAGTGCTTGAATGGATCATGCAGAGTGTCACCGCAGCATCTACCAATTGAATGAGTCTTCAGAGTCACTTCCCTCCGAGACCTCGGTAATGTCTATAATTTTCTGAGTGAGAGGATGCTGGCAGTCTTTAGCCCAGGAGTAGTTATATTGAAAGAGGACTTCCATCCATGGCTTTATCTTCTTATTCACATGATCATTCCATGGTTCAGGAAAGAGATAAAAAGGGAAGTCTTCACCCTCTTTGATAAATATTCCATTCAGAGAATCCCTCAAAACAGTCTTGGCATCTTCTAAATCGTGGTTGGCAGATCATTCTGAGTTCTGTTATTGAAGGTTGATAGCCCAGGACACATGGAGGAAAGGCCTTTTTTAGAACTATGGGCTCCAAGATCCCTTGTTGATGTCGCCCCAGCCCCAGTTTGAGCATAAAGTTCATATTTTTTAATAACTATACCACGTTGACATTATCGTGAGGGTTTTGCTTTAGATATACTCGGTCTTTGAAATCATCCCTAGTTGGAAGGGGAAGTGGATCAACCATGAAGTAAAAAATGAGCATATCATTCGTCTCATGATGTATTTCTAGTACAGTATTACTGGTGTTGGCATTTTCAATACTGTTATCATCTCCCAAAATAGTAATGACTTATCCCTTGGAGAAGAATTTGAACTTCTCAACTCCTCAAATGCTATAAATCCACGTCCAAGCAATAGGTTCAAGTATGTGGGTATGTCAATAACTTGAAACTCAATAGCGGGATTGATAGGGTCCGGCCTTATTATGAGTGTTATGGATCCCATCACCTCTCCGTGAGTATTATCATAGGTACGCCCTGTGGTGGAAGTAGGAGTTAGATCACTTACTTTTAACCCCAAGTAATTGAAGGTTCTCAATAGGCAAATATTGAGGGCGGATCCATTGTCAAAGAGTGAAAGAGGGATTGTCTTTTCCATCACTTCAATGGAGATATTGAGGCTATAATTGTGATATGGTACGATCTTCGAAATTTCTTCTTTGGAGAAGGAAAGGAGTCTAGTGGTGGTCAATGATCCAACCAGGTTGACGAATTGTTCTGGAGTGGTGGAAGAATGGACTATAGGCCTAGTGAGAATTTTTATTAGAGCATTTCGGTGCATTTTAGAAGACAAAAAGATTCCCCACAAGGTGATGTTGGATTGAGTCTTATCTTGCTTTCCTCGATGGTCATTTCTATCTGGGGGAGTTCCTTGGCATCACCATTTCCTTTGTCTGTTCTTGATATTTGAGGATTCGGATTTGTTAGTGTCTCCCTGATGTGGTCATATGGTTTACGGAGGCGGGGAAGAATAAGAACCATGTTTTTCATCAATTTCTGGTTGTACGGCTAATTTACTGATTTCTCCCAATAGGTCCTCAAAAGATCTCATCCCGCACATGTTTATTACTGAACAAAACTTTTCTTGACTCAATTCATCATCAAATCTGTCAAATTCATCCCCCCATCTAGTGGCGATAATGTCTTCCTACCAAGATAAATCAATGCATTCCACAACCTCAACGACTTCTTCATATAAATCCTCCCACTCAACGGGGAGGTGTGAGAGCGAAGGGACCAACCGCCCTTAAAGATTTAAAGCAGTGAGTAGATCAGAAATATTATAGATTTTATCGGTCTGTCAAAACATGTCTGCCATAATCTGAACTACATCATCCAAACTAATTTCATCGACGAGTACCACCCAATTATATGACTCCCGAACCCACCTCCGGGCCTCCATTAACATTATACTGAACTTCTAACATTCGATGGTCATTTCAGGGGGCCATTTCAGCCCAAAATCCAAGAGCTGATTCAGAACAGTTGGCAACTCCATATCGCTTTATTTAAACTGGGTACGAACGGTAATATATGCCCTCGTGAGGAGTGATAGATCTAGGTCGACGAAGCAGGTAGGGAGTAAGAGAAAATATGAGCAAACTTTAAGTGGTTTAGGTGAAAATACGGGTATGATGTGTGCTTTACTGGGCATAATTTGGGTAAATGGGTCGAATTTTGGGTTATTCTCCAGGAAGATGGCATTGCTATGGATTGGAAGTGGGTTGTGAGTGGTGTTAGGTTTAAGATTAACTGGTGGGGCAATGATATCCCAGTGAAAATCGCAGTGAAAATCGCAGTGAAAATCGTAGTGAAAATTAGTTTTGAAGACTTTGGGAGGTGGGTTTGGAAACGAATGAGGGTCCAGAGGTTTGATAAGATTTTGTCTTAAAAAGGCTTGGTAGACTTTAGAGAGGGGAGCTTGGATCTTGGTGTATTATTTTCTGGTAGAGTTAGGGAGGCTTTCTGGCACCCAAGAGGTAACGGGCTGGGAGATATTGTTGATGGTTGAGACTATGGCATTGGCAGGATTCTCATACTTTCTAGGAGTGAATTGTCTGGACACTTTCTTTGGCTCAGCTTGTGTCTTGGTAACACTTTATTCAATTCCACACCCGCTTCCCGAATGCCTCGAAAGTGTGGGTAATACTCACCTCCCATAGTTTCTCTAATATGGGGTAGAAAGTTCTTCATTATGCTGAGTTATTTTTCTTCGAAGGGTAGATTGGTCATGGTGGCAACTTTCCCTCTCCACCTTGCTATGAAGCTGCTGACAAGTTCTTAAGGGTTTTGCTTAAGAAGTTATAGATCAAGACATATAACCTTTGGCTCTTCATTATACTTATACAATGATATGAATTCCCGAGCGACAGTTTCCCAACTACGGATTCTAGATTCTTCGAGGGATAGGAACCAATGAAAAGTGATGTCCTTCAAAGTTTATTGGAACATTTGAGCTATTATCTCTTTAGAATCACCAAGAAGAGTCATAGCTCAGTGATAGCTATGAAGGTGAACAATTGGGATCCCGCTGCCCCTAAACTTCTCGATGGTTGGCATCTTAAATTTCTCTGACAACCTTGCTTTAGGGTAGGGAAACATGTGCGTGTAGTCTATGATGTTACCAAATATATTAACTTGGTTAAACTTCTTCGATAGTAACTTGATGACTTCCTTGATCTTGTTCAGTTCTTCCTCTTTGGTTTTTAATGGGTACTGGAAGGTTAGCCCCTAGCTGGTTAAGGTTTCGTATAGGGAGTTAAGCTAGCGATGACCCATTGGTAGGAGGGGCACGTGGAGAATGCTGATATTCTTCGTGATCCCAAATAGGCTCGGGAGCTAGCAGACCTATGGCACGAGGAAATAAAACCTCGGGTTCTTCAAGAACTGGGATTTGGTTTCACTATATATCATGAACCTCGCTTTAAAGGTTATCAATCTTGACATTGAGTTGGACCTAGATTGCCATCAGATCAGGATGTACATTCGGTGCTTGATTGTTGTTTTCCATGGAGGACTGATGAAGGTAGATTTTGGACTCAAAGGAAGTTGCATGCGAACTGACGGAGCTTCGGGGCGATTTGATGGAAGACCGAAGCTAATAATGATCTAGATCAAGAATCGGGTATGCGATCGACCTAAGAAGGAAGATGATTCAAATTTATTTTTGAAAAGGGGAAAAGGAATTGTTTTTGTTTAAAAAAGGGAAAAATATTTTTGACACTTTTGGTAAAGAGGAAAAATATTTTTTGGTATTTTAATAAAAAGAAGGAAAAATGTTCTTGGTAGTTTTGACTTGTTTCCAAGCTCATGGATAGGGCCCTGTTTTAAAAAAAAAAGACGAAATTGGGCAAAAATTGGGCAACATGTCGCCCTGGCATTTCGTCAGAGTTTTGTGCAGTAATCAACAAACTAAATATGAGTGTCCTAGGTCTGACGCCTATATGAGGTTTATGAAGTTTTTGGGTTAGTGGAAAGGTTACCCCCTTTGGCATGACTTCCATGATATAATTCTTGCTTTTGAGGGCAATCGGTATGTGTGGACAAGCCATTTTATATACCTGAGTGTACGTGAATTGCCTCACTATATACCTTGTGGAGACAATACGTATGAGAGAAAATTCTATATGCATTACGTATATGAATGAGTTCCCTGCTATATACCTCCCGTCGTGAGTTCAGTCAAGAGGTACGATGCGGGTGGAATCATTTGATATACGTTAAAGGTACTAGGTCAATGGAAGGAGAGAGTCATATTTCTTAGGCTAACTGCGACCCCTCGGACCAGCGCCCATCACAAAGTGACCCCCCAGTATGGGATAAAATTTTGGTCAATAACCATGCTCTTGGTGATGTAGTGTAAAAATTACATTATTCTTGATTAGTATATTATGGAGAGAGTCTTTTATGATGAGAATTATACTAGTAGGGAAGAATGTACAAGTACAAAAAGTAAATCTAACATTGAACATGAAGATTACACTAAACATGGATATATGTGAGTGTGAAAATCTACATATGAGTGTATGGTAGTGAACCTAAGCATGAATATTTTAAGTGGTGTGTGATATGTGCAAGTGAGCATGGATATATACAAGTATGATAAGTGGAGGCGTGTGCTAGTGAAACCCAAGCATGGATATTCTAAGTGGTGTGTGAAACATGTGGATATAAGTGATCCTATGTGTAAGTAGTGTGAGGTGTACATGGAAGATATTTACAAGTGAGTGATGGTCAAAGGTGAATGAAAGTGAAAAGTGAGTGATAGGTGATATAATCATGAGATTATACAAAAAATAAATAAAGGAGAAAGGGACAGATAGGTGGATATGCACACATGCAGAAAATGATAACACCGATGCAAACAGAGTCAAACCCTTTTATGATAAGTAGTCCCCAGCGGAGTGTCCACTGTGGCCATCCCCGTTCTTCCTTCCTTCAGGGGTGTCATCACTCACATAAGCGGTTGGAGGGATAGAAGAAAAAGGTCTCGCTCACTTTCTAGGGGAGCGCTTCGACCGTCGTCGACGTGGGATGATGTAAAGAGATAGAGTCGCCATCCTATTTTATACAAAACAGGCAAAAGAAATGTTGTCACCTCTAGAGAACGACATCAAAGACATACCGTTTCTTGTGAAACCAATTAATTCAAATGTTCAAGGGATAAGTTACGGAATGGGAAGGTGTTAGGCACCCATCCTTCCCTTTCGGTCTCTCATGGGCATGTGTTATTATTATTCTTAAAAACTCCGTGAAGTGTGTGCTCTTGTAAATATTAATGGAGAATGGAATTTCATAACTCACGTCATGAAGAAAATCGGAATGAGATCATCCATAGGAGTGTTCCAAAAATAGTAATTAAAAACATAATGTGTGCGCTTATCGGGATATCGATCGTTATGATGTAACTAACATATGTTATACAAAACGTGAATAAGAACCATAAGTATAATATATATAAATAAAAATATGGACGGAGGACTCGAGTCTCGGGTTTTAACCGAAAATGCCTACGTAGCCTAAAAAGGCATCAAAGTCCACGTAGTTCGCATGCAACATTAGGGTGGGGTTTATCCCATAAATCCAACCGGGAATTTCATTTAGACGTGTGTGTGTAGAAAAAGGATTTCTTTGATTTGAGAGATTGTGGCGAAGAATCCTGTTTGGATTTAATGAGCAAACCCTCTTTTTCTTATTTTTGGATTTTTTTATAGAAAATTTTTTATGTGAAATAATACTAATAAAAACTGAAATTATTAATATGTATGGACTAACAAAGATGAAATGCTAAAGTAAAGATATAGACAACTAATGTAAAAATAAGGAAATTAAAAGAGAGAGAAAAATGTTTGGACTTTCTTTGGAGACTTGAAGATTGATCTTAATTGTTGAAAAGGCTCCTCTTGTAAGTGAGTTTGTAGGAGGAGAGGGATAAGATTTTTAGTAAATTGGGTGTGAAAGGTATGGGAATAGAATGCAGAGGAAAGATTTCAATAAAGGAATCTCGCTGACTTTGATAGAATGCTATTGACATCATGGAGAGGGAAGTTTATAGGGTGACTTTCAAAGTGACATCATTCTCTACTTATATAGGGTTGGGGGTGCTGATCTACATTATCGTTGTCCTACCTATTGACGGGCTTCCCCAGGCACATTGCCGATTAGTAGGGAAATGGGTTTGCCATTGGCAACCTCATGTAGATTCATGAAAAAATGACCGTAAAATGGAATTCGTAAGTCCGAATCATGCACGGGGCATACCATTGGAAATGGGATTTAGATCCCTTTAATAATCCATTGGGCCACTCTCGGCTTCGGGAGTTGACTTTGATCAAATGGGGCTCGAAAACGCCCGATGATCTTTTGGACAGGAGAATCCCAGAGGAAAATGAATTGTTCATCCAAACCGTAAGGCCGATTTTCACACAGTATGGACCTTTTGAAATGGTATACATATCTTTTCAAAGATTCATTTAGTCTTGTTTGATTCGAAGAGTTGACCTTGGTAAAACGGGGCCCGAAGCGCCCGATGACCCTTTTGAGTAAAATGGGTCATTCGTCCATATCGTAAGGCTGATTCGCACATAGGGTGGACCGTTGGAAAGGGTATTCAGTTCCCTTTAATTATTTATTCAGTCTCATTCGAGCTAAAGAGTTGACAAAAGTAAAACGGAGCTCGAGAGTGCCCGGTGGCCTCTAGATCAATTTTTAGGGGAAAATGGATCGTTAGTTTGAATGGTAAGTCTAATTCGCACATGGAGTCGATCAATGGAAATGGGATTCAGATTTATTGAGATTTTTCACGAGTGAGGAAGTTGATTAGGGTCAAAATAGGGCCCGAGAGCTCCTGGTAACCTCTAGATCGATTTTTGATAGGAAAATGGATTGTTCATCTGAACCATAAGGTTGATTCATGCATAGGGCAGACCATTGGAAAGGGGATTCATATCCCTCCAAATATTCATTAATCTTTCACTTTGATGAGAAAGTTGACCGGAGTTAAATAGGGGTCGTGGGTGCCCGATAGCCTCTAGATCGATACTCGGGGTATGACCTGGTGTTCTATGGTAAATGGGGAAGTGCTGGGGACCTAAGGAGAGTATTAGGAGGGTCCTAGAATGTGGTGTTTACATCATTCGCTCATGAATTGCTATGGGATCGACCATCTGGTCTATCTTCGGCAGGGGAACCTGTCCTTGGGACATGCCTTTTTGAGGTCGATAAAATCTTTGCAGACTCTCTAGCCCCCATTCCTCTTTCGGACAATGACCAGATTTGAGAGCCACTTTGGTAATTGAACTTATCTGATAGACCTTGCGTCCAGAAGTTTCTCCACTTCTTTCTCCACTGACTTTGCCTTTTCTGGGCTATTTGACGAGCCTTCTATAAAATTGGCTTGAACGTTAGGTCCATATGGAGTTGATGACAGGCAATCGTAGGATCAATCCCAGGCATATCTTATAGTTCCCATGAAAAACATTCAAGATCTATCTTAGGAAGGTGACCAAATCCTCTCTTTTAAGGTTAGCCATGCTCATATTGATCAAAAACTCTCTCTTTGACTTGGTTGTGTCAAAGATAACCTCCTCCAGGTCTTTGACGACCTTATCAGTGGGGTGGGTCCTTGTCTCTTCCACCCCTGGTCAGCCATACCGTAGTTTCTATTTGGATAAGGTAGCTCCATCATCGACTTCCTCTGAAATAACTTTTTTCTCTTCCTTGTTTCATTTCTTGGGCCTAATGGTGGCGATAAATCACTTCCGAACAGCTGCTTGATCACTTTTGATCTTCATTATCCCTTTGTTTGTGATGCAATTGAGCTTCTGGGGGTAAGTGTAAGGGACAATCCTCAAGGTATGAAGCCATCCCCTACCAAAAATGGCATGGTAGGGTGACTCAATGTTGATCACCAAAAAATTTATGAGTTTTGAGATATTCTATGCCCCTACTGGTAGGACAACTTTCCCTAATGGAATCGTCATCTTTCCTGTAAAGCCAACCAGAGGAAAGGTCACCTCCTGGAGGTTTGACATCTTAAGCTTGAGTTTAGGGAAGAGCTCCAAGTCAATCACCTTTGAAGATCTCCCCTAGTCCACTAGTAGCTTATCCACGTCCCAATTCGTGATTTTGAGAATGATTACTGGTGCATCGTGGTGTGGGGTTCATACCCCAACCACTTCATCCTCTGTGAAACTATGTGCTTCTTATAATCAAGTCCTATGGTCTTTGGACTAGTTTTGGACTAGTTTTAATAAATCAAAACTTGTTGTCAATTTTATCAAATACAACAAGTGCACGGGTATTATAAAATAACGAGTGTAAGTACGGGTCAAACCCAAAGAGATTTACCATTTTTTTTCATTAAAAAAATAATTGTGACTATCCAACTAAACGAAATGAGTCTATAAATAAGATGTGATAATTAAACTAAGCAAACATAAATAAAAAGTAGGACTACGAGAGATATAATCAAGGGAACGTGAAAACTAGAATGTTGGATCCATTTATCACATTCAACTAATATTATGTAATAATTTAAACTCGTCATTCCCGATTTTATAATTCAAATTAAACCGACTCTCGTCATATTTAATTCAGAAAAATAACACGTTACAAATCCAAAATAAATTTAACGTCTCTAAATTAGACGGTCAAAATTCCTATTCCCTTAAAAATTCACTTTTAGATTTCAAAGTATAGTCTTTAAGCATGGACTATCAAAAATAATCGAGTGCAAGCATAATCCATCAAAAAGTAATCACACTTAAAAATAAATATTGATTTTTTTCTCAAACAAAGCCGAAGGTTTAAAACACACTCTCGTGTCGTTTTAAATGAATACCGAATATTTAAGACCTTTAGCACACATCGGGAACAAAGACGAATGTAAATCACGCATAATATTAATCAAACATGATAAATTTCACCTAGTCCTAGTAAAGAAATTACGCTAGCATAATGGAAGACATCATTAAATTGCAAGAATAAATATGAATTTTCATTAATAAAACAACTTACAAATGATGTGTCTTACAATTGATGTTGACAAAACTTCTCTCACAAAATAATTATTGGCCCTCAATAAAAATATACTCTCAAAATAAAACTACCAACAATTGTTCTAAAGTGACTCTCTCTAAAATTCTACACACCAAATAATGAACCAAATGGTTCTATTTATAGGCTTAGGGTGAGACATTAGGGTTTTGGTGGAACACTTCAACTTCCACCTCTTCAATATCCCCCCACTCGAAAAGTATTCTTTTTTTCTTGCTAAACACGTATGCCAAATTTCGTCCGAATAGGAGAATAAAAATTCCCGACTTTTTTTTTACGATTTCACAAGTGTCAAAATAGCTTTTTCGAACGATCATAAAAATCAACTTTTTCGCGTCTTTATCGAATTGATCATCAATTTGCACCAAAATTCGTCATTACCTGCAAAAATTTCACCAGACAACTTTTGTCACAAATTAGTACAAGAATATTATAAAATTATTGAAGCACTCATTTTTTACTTAGAATTACCATTTTGAATCAAAATTCAATTATTCTTGCATTTTTCTCCTTTTATAATAAAATGGTCCTAAGAATTTATTAAATAAAATAAAATGATACTAACAATGTATAAATTTGGGTATAAAATATACAAATTAATGCACTCATCAAATACCCTCAAACCTATACTTTGCTAGTCCTCGAGCAAAACTAAAATGTTAAAATCTAACTCACTTTCGTAGGAATCACGATTGCACTTAGCATGTGCAACAAACCATTAAATCCCTAGATTACTCTAGTGGACGAGTTTTTCTCATGAGGGTTTGCAATGAATATACCCACAAAATTCAAAAACTTGACTCGGTACAAAAGACACAAAAGTAATATAACCAAGTTTGAATGCCAACTTCATAAATATAGTAGAACTTCACTTCTCAATCCTAACTTATCGTGTGTGTATGCATAGCCAATATAACCGTCCATTTCAAAAGATTTTATCATTACATTTCTTATCCGAAAGTTCGTTTTGATTTCAAAATCTCATGGGATGCTCTCACAATTGAACACTCGGAAATGGATAATTTTCTCTTGGTATATATGAATAAAAGAGTAAATCTAGATGAACAAATTTCACATATACATGATCAAAAATGGATTTTTAAATAATGGATGAATATGATCTCATGAACAGAAAATCGATTACTTTTTAAAAACGTTGAATCGCACAATAGATCATGTTCATCTTCTCTCTACACAATAACTAACTTCCCTTGAGATTGATTAGGACTTTCTTTGGTTGTATTGTAGGCTTGAATTTGGGCTAGAAGGAATTGTTTTGGAGTTCAAAATTTTCTGAGAATATACAGGGTTTTTTTTTGGTAATTTGAATTTTTGGCATTTTTCTTCAAACCTCCATTTTTCTTTTCTTTTTTTTTCTAACTCGTTTTTTTCTCTTTCTTTATTCTTCCTTTTTTTTTCACACATTATTTTTGCAACCTCCTTTTCTTTTGTTTGTTTTTTAGCCTTTTTTCTAGCATAATTTTACCCTAATATTCGCACATACCTACGCTCCCATGGTCAGCTAACTTATTAACTCACAAATAAGTCATTCAAAACCCTATATCCTTAAGGTACCAATCTAAATCCCCACGTAGGCAAACAAAGATTAGATGGCCCTGTTCAAAAGCTGACCTCCCGTGACAGCAGGTACGGTAGGTATGTTATACACATATAAGTCCATATACTAAGCATTCACACATCTTAGATATCTTATAATATTAATAGAGGTATATTCTACATCCCTATACCATTATTCCAATTTGTACATTTTTAAGTCTCAAATAATATACAATATACACCGTTGACACGTCTCACGTCGTAATTTCAAGTACTTAAAACCTAACCCATAAAGGTTACCAAATCTCTTATTTTTCCCCTATTTAAATCCAATATTCTTAAGGTCCTCATTTCTGCCACTAACCTTATATTATTCAATATACAATATTTAATCATTTAATCTCAACTCTAATAGTATCTCACTCGACGAGCCTTATTAGGTTTTACATAATTCCCAAAATTGAATCGTAATTATACTCCGGTCTCACATACCTACTAGTCTTCCTCAAGTCTAAGAGTGTTCACAAAGTTCCCAACAATAATTCTCTAGGGTCGAAATTATTAAAATTCAACGAAGGGAAAATATAATCAATTAAGGGAAGGTCGATCGATCGACCTATGAATGTCGATCGATCGATCGCACCAGATGGGCTACGGTCTGCTTCGTTTTTCAGTGCGAAGTTTGTCCCAAAACTTCATTACAAGGTATGAAATTCTAATCTAATGTTATAGGATCATCATACAACCAAAATACATCATTGCTAATGTTCCAAAACCTTTTAATCATCAATCATTGGCCTTATATGGATCAAAACTTCAATAAAAACCCTAGTTTTCTATTTTCTTCAAGAACAGTGATAATTCTCCTCTTTAATACGTTTTTAAATCATCAAAAGTTATGTTTTGGGTACTGAATTCGTCCAGAACAATTCTACATGTAATTCCTAACCAAAGTTTAGAGTTGTACATCAAATTCATTGGGTTTTCATCAAATCTTTCAAGACAATCATTAATTTCTATACTAATCATGGAGGAAATATTCATTGAAACTAATGAAATCAAATCACTTGCCTTAAGTTTGATGTTATGATTCGTTGTTGGTGTTCAAGGGTTGATTCTCTCTTCTTTCTGGTCACAATTTTCTGTCCAAAATGATGGTGGTGGGTGGTGGTTTTGGTTTGGAAACCCTTTTGCAACTTCCCTCTAACTCACGTAGCCCACTCTCTTGTTTTTGGTTGATAATGGCCCTAATGGATTTTCTAATAATATATAAATAAACTCTAAAATTCGTGGGTCTTAATTCCTTAATTTTTAAAATTACCAAAATACCCTTCCGGGTTACCGGTTTGGCTTAAAAATGCCCCGGGACCCAAACTAAACCCCCGGCTAGTGTTTTCTGACTATCTCGACCCTTCCGGACACGTTGGCGCACTCAAAATGACCATACGATTGATAAAATTTTAATTTACTTTTTAAATCTAATTAAGTTAATTTCTTACGCGACTGGCATGCGCGTCCCAACTTAATTTCCCAAATTATCATATTTATAACTCTTGACAATTTTGATACTTTCAATACTCATATATTACCATATATACTCAGTAATAAATAATATCGTCATCATAATCAAATACCAACTCACGTCTCTCTAGTATTTAAATCCGGATTAATTTCTGATTAATTCTCATATAATTCAATTAATCCATTAAATAAAAATCAATAAAATTACGGGGTATTACATACTTCCCCCCTAATAACAGAATTTCATCCTGAAATTCGGAACTAAAGTATACCTAGCAAAAATAACTTTGGATAACGCTCACGCATCTCATCCTCGCGCTCCCATGTGGACTCCTCGACATTATGATGACGCCACTGAACATGTAGTAACGGTGCTATCTTCAGCCTCAGTTTCCTCTCATTGTGGTCCAGAATAGCATTTGGCCCCTCCTCGTAGGAACTATCAGGCTGAAGATCGATGTCCTCTAAAGCAATATGTGTATGGGCCAGATCGTCCCTAAGATATCTTCTTAGCGAGGAAATATGGAACACGTCATGAATCCTATGCAAGTGTTCCGGTAATCCAAGTCTATACGCAACCGGCCCAATTCTCTCGATGATAGGAAATGGTCCCACATATCTAGGTGCCAGTTTTCCCTTCTTCCCGAAACATAATCCCCTTCATAGGAGACACTCTGAGTAGCACCTGGTCCCTCACCTTGAATTCTCTGAAGAATCTCTTGGCATCGGCATAACTCTCTTGTCGGTCCTGAGCTACCCAAATACGGCTCCATATCATCTCTATCCTCGCCAAAGTATCCTAAATCACTTTCGGTCCAAGGAGTTTGTTATCCCCCACCTCTAACCAACATGCTGGGGAACGACAAGGTCTACCGTATAACGCCTCGAATGGAGTCATGCCAATAGTGAACTGGTAGGAGTTATTATAGGCAAACTCTACCAGTGGAAGGTACTGCTCCCAACCACATCCAAAGTCTAGTATGCACATACGCAACATATCCTCCAACATCTGATTCGTCCGCTTGATTTGCCCATCTGTCTGCGGGTGATATGCCGTACTCAGCCGCAACTTCGTACCCATGGCTTCCTGGAAACTCTCCCAAAATCGTGAAATAAATATCTTGTCTCGGTCAGACACGATATTGAGAGGCACCCCATGAAGTCTAACTATCTTCGCTATGAAAATATGGGCATACTGTCCCGTAGTGTAGTCTATCCGAGCTGGCAGAAAATGAGCAACTTTGGTCAACCTATCCACGATTACCCATTTCGAGTCGTGACCCCTCTACGATGTAGGTAACCCTGTGATGAAGTACATCGAAATGCTCTCCCATTTCCACATAGGAACCTCTAATGGTTGTAGAAGTCCTACTGGTCTCTGATGGTCCACCTTTACCAGCTGATAAGTGGCGCATTTAGAAACGAACTCGGCAATATCTCTATTCATCCTACTCCACCAGTATTGTCGCCTCGTGTCCTGATACATCTTATCCCCGCCAGGATGTACTACGAACCGTGAATCATGCGACTCTGACATTGCCTCGTGTCGCAAGTCTTCCCTTTCTGGAATGACCAGTCTCCCATTGAAGCATAAGCCCCCGTCTGAACTAACGGTATAGAATTCGGCTCCCTCTGCTAGCAATCGAACTATTTGCTCTTGACAAAATGAGTCTTTTTCCTGAGCCTGCATCACTTTTTGTAACAATCTGGGGCGTAACGGTCATCACCAACATGAATGATCGGGCCACTGCATCCTGGTGTCCCAACTCTTTCCACTTTTCTCTCCACACTCTGGCCACCTCACCTACTGGCCTATGGCTCAATGCGTCTGCTACCACGTTAGCCTTCCCTGGGTGATATTGGATATCGAACTGATAATGCTTCACAAACTCGAGCCACCTACGTTAATGCATATTTAGTTCCTTCTGTGTGAAGAGGTACTGTAGGGACTTTTGATCCGTGAACAAACGGAATTTCTCCCCCTGGAGGTAATGTCTCCAAATTCGAAGAGCAAATATGACTGCTGCTAACTCCAAGTCGTGGGTGGGGTAATTCTTCTCGTGAGGCTTAAGCTTACAGGAAGCATAAGCTATAGCATGACTCTCCAGTTGCAATACACCTCCAAGTCCTTGTAAGGACGCATCGGTGTAGACTAGATACTCAACTCCCGGTCTAGGCAATGCTAACACTGGCGCTGAGGTCAACTTGTCCTTCAACTCGTTGAATGCCAATTGATAGGCATCACTCAAGATGAATGGCACACCTTTATGGGTCAGATGTGTCAAAGAACCCGCTATCTTAGAGAAACCCCGAATAAACCTCCTGTAGTATCCTGCTAGGCCCAAGAAACTACGTATTTCTGTCGGTGTCGTGGGCTGTCCCCACTCCCTCACCACCGATACCTTCCCCGAATCAACAATTATCCCCCTGTCTGAAATTATATGCCCCAAAAATTGTACCTCCTTCAGCCAAAACTCACACTTCTCATATTTTGCATATAACTCGTTCTGACGTAGCGTCTGCAAAACCTGTCTCAAATGCTTAGCATGTTCCTCCTCTGTCTGGGAGTAAACCAGAATGTCATCAATGAAGACGATGATGAACTAGTCTAGAAACTCTCTGAACACCCTATTCATTAAGTCCATAAACACGGTTAGGGCGTTGGTTAGGCCGAAAGGCATAACTCGTAACTCGTAGGACCCATATCTCGTCAAGAAAGCAGTCTTCGAAACTTCCTGCTCCCTGACACGCAACTGGTGGTATCCCGATCGAAAGTTAATCTTTGAGAAGAAGGCGGCTCCTCTCAACTGGTCGAATAAGTCATCGATTCGAGGCAACGAATATTTATTCCGTATCGTGACTTTATTCAACTCCCTATAATCTACGCACAACCTCAAAGATCCATCCCTCTTTTTCACGAACAACACTGGGGCACCCCACGGTGAAGTACTCCTACGGATAAACCCCTGACCCAACAGCTGCTCTATTTGATCCCGTAACTCCCTCATCTCCGTTGGAGCCATACGGTAAGGCACGCAGGCTATTGGCCAAGTGCCCGACATCAAATCGATAACAAAGTCTATCTCTCTACTAGGAGGTAATCCCAGAATATCCTAGAATACATCAGTGAACTCTCTAACAACTGGAATCGAATCGAGTGGTATTACCACTTCCTTAGAGGTCTCCTCATCTATGTAATACAAGTGAGTGGATGATCCTCCCTCAGGACGAGGCATCGCCATTAGGAACATCTCTTGCCCGGGTATGGCAAAAATAATACTCCTGCTGAAATAATCAATCATGGCTCGATACGCAACTAGCCAATCCATACCAACGATCGCATCATACTCAGTCATCTCTAATACTAGCCTATCAGCAGGTAAAGTAAACCTCCCGATCTCTATACCCACACCTCTACATATAAGGGAAATCACAGAACCCCTACTCAACTGTGAATCTACGCAAGTAACCGTGCTCTCTGCAGTGTCTAACAACCCTATAGTGCGTGCAAATCTCGTGGCAATGAAATAGTGTATGGCTCCCATATCAAATAAAATACGCCCCATAGTCCCCTGAATCGAAAACATACCCTCAATAGAGGGTTGATCCTATGGGGTTGCGGCTTGCTGGAGCTGATAAACTCGCCCGTACTGAAGTTGTCCCTGCTGGATTGGGACTACTGGGATGGGTGGTAAAGCTGGCATCTGCGGTGGTTCTAGGAGGGCGGCGAGAAACATAGGTCTCTAGGGCTCGTGTCGAGCACCCTGCTGATGCTGCTGTGGGGCCCTGCCCCTTTCATGACACTCCTGTCATTTGTGGTCAATCTTGCCACAAATAAAACATTTCCCCGCAAATTTTCCCCCTCTCACCCTATTGCCCACAGCCCTGATGGACGTTGCCATTCCTCCCCTGACCATGCTGACCCTGCTGAAACTGCTATTGTTGGCCATGCTGTCCCTGCTAACCCTGATGGCCGTGTTGACCCTGCTGGTCATGACGAAAACTTTCCTGACCATTTCAGAAACCTCCAGATTGAAATCTTTTAAAATCCCCCTAGTGGGAACTCTGATCACTCTTCCTGTGCTGAACCTGAGCAGATTGTGCCCCGCTGGCACCATTTCCCCCTGTCCTGCCCTGATGGCTGGACTCTCCTAATCGTTTATCCTCTGACAAGTGGAAGCGATGGTCCTGGTAGTGAAGTAGTGCTGCATTAACCACATCAGAATAAGTGACCAACGAGAGATTTCCTAGCAAGTGCTGACGGATCCTCCAAGTTAACCCATCCATGAATTTTTGTATCTTCTTCTCTTCAGTCGGAATCTCATCGGGAACGATGTTCAGAAGATTGGTGAACTCGGCCTCATAATATGCCACTGTCTACCCCTCTTGCTTGAGGTTCATCAACTTCCTCCTCATCTCGGTATGAACTGCTGAGGGAAAGTACTTGCGGTCAAACCGCACCCAGAACTCCTGAATGGTAAGAACATCTCTCTCCTCTGTGGTGGTAATAGACTCCCACCACTACAACGCTGCTCCTACCAGCTTAAAAGTATCTAGTATCTGCCTCTGTACATCGGTACACTCGTACATCCTCAAATGTCTTTGGATGTCCTTCTTCCACTGACTGGATATAACAACGTCGGAGGTACCTGCGAACTCCGGAGGGTGTGCCTTCTGAAAGGCGTCTCGAACCCGTTCCCAGGCAGATGGGAATGCGTGATCCTGAACTAGGGCAACCACAGGTGCCTGAGGTGGCGCCTGCTGCACAACTGCTAAAGCGGCATTTATCGTCTGGGCTATAATGGCGGCAACTTCTGCAGCATTCATAGTACCCTGAACTGGTGCAGGCTGTGGCTCGGGCTGGGAACCCCTGGGAACTCTCTGTGCGCGTCGTGGAGGCATATGAAATGAGAGATAAGTCTTTTAAGTCCACAGTTAATATCTCAAAATAGTTGAAGAGCGTAAAATACACAAAAGGGTACAACGATCCTAAAATATAGGGCTCTATTTCAAAGGACGCTACGCGGAAACATAACAAGACGTACAAATCCTAAGGACGCTAGAACCTGATGCTCTGATACCACCTGTGACACCCCATCTGATTAAATACCGGGTAGCTACTCCTTTATTCAAATTAATACAAAATGTCAAGTTAGTTCAGTTCATAGCATCACTGTCGAAAATATTTTTTTTTCAATTACTAGCCACCTAATATTTAAGAAATGAGTTGTCAATTTTAATTAAATTAGATTATCATGAAACCAATTAAATTATGAAATAATGATACCACAGTCACATCACAATCACAGTAGAATAATAATGAAATAAAATGAACCTGGAGGGACACCCCTCCTAATAATTTGAATGATGAATACAACCAAATACAAAGTCTGAATAACTAATTAATTAAATCCAAAACTAAAATAGAACTGAGTAAAAAGTTATCTCTAAAAGAAAAGGGCGACATGCCCTACAGATGAATAAATATGAAATGGAGTCAATGTAGAAAGTGGAGGCGTCTACTATCGAGGTCATGTAACTTCCACAGCAGCTACAGCATGTCACTGGAATGGAACTCTTAAGCTTGGCGTCCCTGTGGCTGGGCACCTAAAAGGTTTTTACAAGAAAAATAGATTTGAAAGCAAACGGGTTAGAGCCCGATGTGAAAACAGTTCAAAATATAGCAAGTGTTTAATAACATTAAACAGTGAATATAAGATACATGTTAGTTACGTGCACTCACATGAGTTCCTCACCTCTTAATTAATTGTGAACTCCTAACGTATCAATAACCAGTCCTAGTTATGACACTAACTAACTAGTCTAATTCACAACTTGACTTTACTATATAATATAAGAGTCGATACCAGACATTTAAATATAAACTGTGAGTCTTCCTTTTCATTCCTCAGTTTTACCTAATATAATATTATTGTGAATTTCCCATTTTTAACTCTCTAAAAATGTCCCAAGTATTCACATTTACACTTAAATAAAAAGGCCTAATTCAATTACCACTATGTTAATCTCATCATAAATATACAATACGGGCACTCCTAGCCTAAGCTGTGGTGCACACATACTCTTCTATCGAATCCCGATACATCACGTACATAAGGACTATGTATTCCAAATCTCTCAGGAACCGTTTAAGCAACAATCACACATAATGGAGGCGAACATAGCTCACATACCCGTGGGTCACGCACATACCTACGCTCCCATGGTCAGCTGACTTATTAACTCACAAATAAGTCATTCACAACCCTATGTCCTTAAGGTACCAATCTAAATCCCCACGTAGGCACACAAAGATTAGATGGCCCTGTTTGAAAGCCAACCTCCCGTGATACCAAATACGGTAGGTATGTTATACACATATAAGTCCATATACTAAGCATTCACACATCTTAGATATCTTATAATATTAATAGAGGTATATTCTACATCCCTATACCGTTATTCCAATTTGTACATTTTTAAGTCTCCGAATAATATACAATATAGATCGCCGACACGTCTCACGTCGTAATTTCAAGTACTTAAAACCTAGCCCATAAAGGTTACCAAATCTCTTATTTTTCCCCCATTTAAATCCACTATTTTTAAGGTCCTCATTTCTGCCACTAACCTTATATTATTCACTATACAATATTTAATCATTTAATCTCAACTCTAATAGTATCTCACTCAATGAGCCTTATTAGGTTTTACATAATTCCCAAAATTGAATCCTAATTATACTCCGGTCTCACAAACATACCTACTGGTCTTCCTTAAATCTAAGAGTGTTCACAAAGTTCCCAACAATAATTCTCTAGGGTCGAAATTATTAAAATTCAACGAAGGGAAAATATAATCAATTATGGGAAGGTCGATCTATCAACCTTAAATGTCGATCGATCGACCTATGAATGTCGATCGATCGATCGCACCAGATGGGCTACGGCCTGTTTCGTTTTTCAGTCTGAAGTTCATCCCAAAACTTCATTACAAGGTATGAAATTCTAATCTAATGTTATAGGATCATCATACAACCAAAATACATCATTGTTAACGTTCCAAAACCTTTTAATCATCAATCATTGGCCTTATATGGATCAAAACTTCAATAAAAACCCTAGTTTTCTATTTTCTTCAAGAACACTGATAATTCTCCTCTTTAATACGTTTTTAAATAATCAAAAGTTATGTTTTGGGTACTGAATTCATCCAGAACAATTCTACATGTAATTCCTAACCAAAGTTTAGAGTTGTACATCAAATTCATTAGGTTTTCATCAAATTTTTCAAGACAATCAGTATTTTCTACACTAATCATGGAGGAAATATTCATTGAAACTAATGAAATCAAATCCATTGCCTTAAGTTTGATGTTCTAATTCGTTGTTGGTGTTCAAGGGCTTATTCTCTCTTCTTTTCGGTCACAATTTTCCGTCCAAAATGGTGGTGGTGGGTGGTGGTTTTGGTTTGGAAACCCTTTTGCAACTTCCCTCTAACTCACATAGCCCACTCTCCTGTTTTTGGCTGATAATGTCCCTAATGGATTTTCTAATAATATATAAATAAACTCTAAAATTCTTGGATCTTAATTCCTTAATTTTTAAAATCACCAAAATACCCTTCCGGGTTACCGGTTTGGCCTAAAAATGCCCCGGGACCCAAACTAAACCCCGGCTTGTGTTTTCTGACTATCTTGACCCTTTCGGACACGTTGGCGAACTCAAAATGACCATACGGTTGATAAAATTTTAATTTAATTTTTAAATCTAATTAAGTTAATTTTTTACGCGACTGGCATGCGCGTTCCAACTTAATTTCCCAAATTGTCGTATTTGTAACTCTTGGCAATTTTGATACTTTCAACACTCATATATTACCATATATACTCAGTAATAAATAATATCATCATCATAATAATATACCAACTCACGTCTCGCTAGTATTTAAATCCGGATTAATTTCTAATTAATTTTCATATAATTTAATTAATCCATTAAATAAAAATAAATAAAATTACGGGGTATTACACAATGTATGCTCAAAATAGAAATAAGGACAAAGTAAATAAAGTACAGAAGTAAAAGGACGATATTAACCCTGAATTTCCACTTGCGTTACCAACTTCCAACCAATCTCACATTCCTTTCATCATAAATCAAAAGTCTGAGCAATTGAGAGTCAACCCAATCGACAAAGTATACACATGAAGGCACATAATGAATATGGTGAGTGAAATTAATGAGATGAACAATCACATTATAACAGAGATGGTCAACCTCACAGAGAATATCGTAATGAAATTCTGAATGACACGCTAATCTTAGGTTTTCTGCAAACTCGAGAATGAATAAATCGGGCTCTAAATCGAATGATCCTCTACTCATGTCCTTGATTGCATCCAACGACTCAAATGCCACAGGTGAACGTGGTGGAAAAGGATAATGCGGTATGACAAAACATGTGTCATCGGGTGGAAATGCTCGAGATATCTTTTCAATCTCATCACTAATAGATAAGACCTCACGTGTCGGCATACTCTCAAAGGGATCAAGCTTGTTTTCACAGAGAAAGAATTGATTTATCCTATCATCCCAGTCTCTCTCATCTAAATGACAAAAAGAGTCCAATAAATAGTGGACGTTAACAGTAAGCTCATCATCAACAAGACCAAATTCTTTCTCAAAATCTTTAATACTCATATTTAGAGACAAATCAGGTGGCCAAGCATGTAGATCGGGTGTATCACTATCCCGTGGGGTAGTGACACCATTCACTTCTTGAGCGTACATGACTTCAGTCTTTCCATTTTCAGACGATGGCCTCTCTAAATTAAACGCATTCATATCCATGGTCATGTTTCCAAATGACGGGTTCAGTTGCCCACTACGACATCGAATGACAGCATCGGAGGTGGCCAAAAAGGGTCAACCAAGGATGATCGGGATTTATACGACTGAGTTTAATATGTGTTGCGTGTCTAAGACCACAAAGTCTACCAAAAAATAAACTCCCCCACTTTAATCAATACATCTTCTACAACACCTTTAGGCACCTTAATGAATCGATCGGATAAGGACAAGGTCATCCTAGTAGGCTTTAATTCCCCCAAACCTAGTTTCTCGTACACGGTGTACGGCAGAAGGTTCATGTTTGCTCCTAAGTCTAAGAGGTATTTCTTGAAGTGATGCTTCCGTATCTCAATAGAGATCGTCGGCGTCCCGGGATCCTTGTACTTGACAGGAGTTCGATAAGAAATTATCGATCTTGCTTGCTCGACGAGAAAATATTTCTTGGGTACGTTAGTGCTTCTCTTGAAGGTACAAAGGTCCTTCAAGAATTTGGTGTAGGATTGGACTTGTTGTATAATGTCAAGCAATGGGATATTGATTTGTATTTTCTTGAATACTTCCAACATCTTATCAACTTGCGTCATTTTCTTTTGGGTTACCAATCACTGGGGAAATTGAGCTTTTGGAACATAGGTATATACAGATGGCTCGAAAGATGATGGTGGAAAGGAAGTTGGATCCAAGGGTGGATCTTTCTTTTCCTTATGTTTATCAGATTCACTCTCGGTGGGTGGTGAGACATTCTTTTCGATTTCCTTACCAGACCTAAGCGTGATGATTGCTTTGACACCCTCTTGGGTTTGTGATGAACCGACGTTATCTTGTACAAAATATTGACCTTTAGGTATGTTACCTTTAGTATTGGGCTCAGGTTGACTCGGTAATGTTCCCTTGTTTATCTCACTCAATGTGTTCGCTAATTGGCTTACTTGAACCTCGAGTTTGGCTATGGATTGAGTGTTCACATGCAAGCTGTATTGGGTGTATTGGAGGACACTTTGATTTGACTTCTGGAATTGGAGGGTACTTTGAGCTAGAAAATGCATCGTATCCTCTAAAGGTTGGATCTTTCGGGATGAAGGATAAGATGGTTCGGGGGCATTCTTTTGGAAACCCAGAGGTGGGTTACCAGAAGGTTGACCTCCACTTTCTTGGTATTGACCCTTGGACCATGACAAATTGGGGTGGTCTCACCACCCCAGATTGTACGCATTGGAATATGGGTCATACTTTGGCCTATTTTGGTAAAGGGAATTGGCTTGCTCGGTACGTGCCTTGTGGGTCGGAAGGGCGAGATAATTTTCAACTAAATGGTCTAATGCATCGCAAAGTATACACATGGGGGAACCTATATGTTGAACGATCGCAAGTGCGGTTCTATTTCCCTCTTTGCTCATCTCTAAAGCCTCTAAACGTCAGGCCAATGTGGCCACCTTGGCATTTAAATCATAACTTTGTTCGACTTGGTGAACAAAACCCTCATTGGACGTGGTGGACTTAGATTCTCTATTGTGTGCCTATCGCTGGGACTTTTCACTATGGCTTCTAGGAATAACCACGCGTCAACCTCACTTTTTCAGTAAAATCACCGTTACCTAACGACTCGAGCATATTTCGAGTATTATAATCGAATTTCTCATACAAAATTTGGACTTGTCATCCCATCTCAATACCATAGTTTGGGCATTGCAGTAGTAAGTCTTTGAATCCCTCCAAATAAATACACAAGGCTTCCCCTTCCTTTTGGCTATATGTGTTGATGGCATGACATATCGACGCCATCTTTTGGTTGGGGAAGAACTTTTGTAAAAATGCAACACTCATTTGATTCCATGTGGTTATGGATTCGGGTTCTATGGAGTTAAACCAACTCTTCGCTTTATCCTTTAATGAGAATGGGAACAAATTAAGTTTAACAATCTCGTCGATGGTCCCACAAATTTCTTCAAACTCACGCACATGGAGGTAAGGATCCTCTTTTTCAGTGCCACAAAACACGGGAAACAATTGGATTGTTCCTAAATGAAATTGGAAATTATTTGCGGTGTGTGCGGGTAGACGTATACACGAAGGCTTTAAGGGTGCGTGTTGATAAATCGTCTCCCATTTTGGAGAAAATCGAAAATCGACCAACGTAAGTATTGGGAATGCTAGACTCCACACTCGACAAACGACTGGTATGATCTCGAAACCAACTTCGCATACACTGAGCTCACTTGGAATTTTCTCTATCTCTCTCTTTTTTTTTATATGAAAAAAAATTTGACTCAAACCACGTAATTCCTAGCTAACACGCAACAAATTGAATTATCTAATTTAGGTGAGGGGAATTTCAATTTTAATTTTACAATCTAGTTTTCCCAAGATTAATTGACGATAACAGGGGTCTTCGAATTAATCTCCCTAATTAGACAGCTCCTACTCTTTGACAAGGGAGAATTTAGAAGACGACCAACTACGGTTATCGCTTCAAACCCTTCTTTTTCCTCTAGGTAGGTGGTCGGTACGAAGATACATTAAAAACCACAAATCCTAGACAAGGTGAAACGGGATCGATTTGACAAGTTCGCGTTGGAGTAGCTTTTAATTCTAGCTTTGTTAAGAGGTTTCCTATGAGCTATGTGATATCCTAAGGCCAATGTCTACTCGATTTTAAATTAAATGTGATGGCTCAGGATATGCAAATGCTGGGTTAATTAGTGATTTTCGGGCC
This sequence comes from Sambucus nigra, assembly GCA_949130495.1. Lineage (NCBI taxonomy): Eukaryota > Viridiplantae > Streptophyta > Magnoliopsida > Dipsacales > Adoxaceae > Sambucus > Sambucus nigra. Next base: position 590,028,997 of record OX422214.1, read on the forward strand.
AAGGAAGGGTGATGAAATCCCCACCTTATCTTTCACACGGGTTCTGTCCTTTAGTCAATTTATGCACATGCTAAATTAAATGAGAAAGTAAATCACTTAGGAGTACACAAAAATGTACCCCCGGCGTGAACTTTTTGCGGTCACTTATTTACGCCAGATCGAAGTTTAAGTTAACGTCGATCGGAGGAAAATGTCGCCTTCGTTTCAGTCGTCCCCGAGAGTTCCTTGTGCTTGTGGCAAGATTGCGTAATTTTTTTCTTCACTTTGCATACCGTTGCACACTTTTTTGAATATTTCTTCACTTTTTTTAGTGTGCTACTGGAAAAAAAAAACACAAAATACACTACATTAAACGTAAAGTGCGACACAAAAATAATAATACAGAAAAGAAAAGAAAAAATATACACGACATGACACGCACATTAGTGGTGTATTTACTACAAAACAAAAACAGCTAAGCATACTTAGGGATTTTTTTGTCTTTTTTACGTACCACCTACTAAAAAAACGATTCTTGAAATTTCAAAAAAAAAATTGTTTTTTTTCGAGTTTTTTCAAATTTTTATGTGTTTTTGTGATAAACTAGTTCTAAAAGTACTATTTATTAAAGAATTTTAACTAAAAAAAATATTAATATTAGTGGCTACTTTTTTGTTTTTTAGATTTTTTAATGAAACTTTTACTAACAAAATGCGAAAAGTAAAAAAAAAGTAGTCCAAAAGTCACAACTTCTTTTAAAAACAATCGAACAAATCCCCAGTAACGGCGCCAAAAACTTGTTGTCAATTTTATCAAATACCTCTAGTGCACGGGCTATTATAGAATAGCGAGTGTAACTACGGGTCGAACCCACAGAGATTTATCATTTTTTTCGTTAAAAAAATAATTGTGACCGTCCAACTAGACGAAATGGGTCAAGAAATGAGATGTGATAATTAAACTAAGCAAACACAAACAAAAAGTAGGACTACGAGAGATATAATCAAGGGAGCGTGAAAACTATGACGTTGGATCCATTTATCACATTCAACTAATATTATGTAATAACTTAAATTCATCATTCCCGGTTTTATAACTCAAATTAAACCGATTCTTGTCGTATTTAATTAGGAAAAATAGCACGTTTTAAATTCAAAATAAATTTAACGTCTCTAAATTAGACGGCCAAAATCCATATTCCCTTATAAATTCACTTTTATATTTCAAAGTATTGTCTTTAACCATGGACTATCAAAACAATCGAGTGCAAACATAATCCTTCAAAAAGTACTCACACTTAAAAATAAAAATATGATTTTTTTCTCTAACAAAGTCGAAGGTTTAAAACACACTCTCGTGTCGTTTTAAATGAATACCGAATATTTAAGACCTTTAGCACACATCGGGAACAAAGACGAATGTAAATCACGCATAATATTAATCAAACAAGATAAATTTCACCTAGTCCTAGAAATTACGCTAGCATAATGAAAGACATCATAAAATTGCAAGAAGGAATATGAATTTTCATTAATAAAACAACTCACAAATGATGTGTCTTACAATTGATGTTGACAAAACTTCTCTTACAAAATAATTCTTGGCCCTCAATAAAAATATACTCTCAAAATAAAACTACCAACAATTATTCTAAAGTGACTCTCTCTGAAATTCTATACACCAAATAATGAGCCAAAGGATTATATTTATATGCTTAGGGTGAGGCATTAGGGTTTTGGTCGAACTCTTCAACTTCCACCTCTTCAATTTCCCTCCACTCGAAAAGTCTTCTTTTTTTCTTGCTGAACACGCAGGCCAAATCTCGTCCAAATCGGAGAATAAAAATTCCCGACTTTTTTACGATTTGACAAGTGTAAAAATAGCTTTTTTCGAACGACCGTAAAATTTAGCTTCTTCGTGCCTTTTTCGAGTTGATCATCAATTTGCACTCAATTCCGTCATTATCTGCAAAAATTTCACTAGACAACTTTTTTCACAAATTAGCACAAGAATATTATAAAATTATTGAAGCACCCATTTTTGACTTAGATTTGTCGTTTTGAATTAAAATTCAATTATTCTTCCATTTTTTGTGTTTATAATAAAATGGTCCTAAGAATTTATTAAATAACAGAAAATGGGACTAACAATGTATAAATTTGGGTATAAAATATACAAATTACTTCACTTATCACGCCGGCACTTGTTAGTGTGACTTTTAGCGGGATCAATATAGAAAGCTTCCATCACAGTTATAACTTTCTTGAGTTCCATCTGAAAAACATTCCCTTGGATCTTCTTAAGATCGAATGCTCCGTATAGGACGGCGAACTCATGCCACATGTCGTCATCAAGGATGTTGCCTGGTTTCTGGTCGATATTCAATGCGGCTAGGTCACACTTCTTCTTAATGAACTCATTCAGATGCCCAACTGGGCTAACTCCTCTAGATGAGCTTTGAACGCCTTACAATTTTCAGTTTTGTGGCCGCTTTATTTGTGGAATGCACATCGGAGTTTGTTGCTACTCTTGGTCGGATCACCACCTATCTTCTTTAGCCACCTAATGAATTGTTGATCTTTGACTTTTGCCAACATCTTATAGATTGGCTCCTTGAAAACTGTGTTGACAACTTGAAAAGCTTTAGAGGAATAAGTTCAACCTCCATTCTTGGCACCATTCTACTTCTTGTTGCCCTTTTGGGGGATGTTCTCCTTTTCTCCCCCTTTGTTTGCCTCGGTACGACCAGTCTCAGCTTGACCAATTTGGACCATATCCTCCACTTTGGCATATTTCTCAATGCGTGACATGAGATCATTACTAGTTTCAGCTTCCTTCTTGGTAAAGGATTGATACAATATTGCCATGGGGGGTGGACCTATTTTAAAGGATGCTACAACAACTTGCTCCAAGAAATCTACCACCTCATTGAAGACTTCCCAGTAGCATTTGGCGTATTCACGCAGGGGCTCCTATGGCTTCTTATTCATCACGAGCAGAGAGTCCATTGTTTTAGGGTGGGAGCTTCTGGTGATAAAACGAGTAGTGAAGGATTTAGCAAGCATCTTTAAACTCTTGATGGACCCATGAGGTATCTTTTTTAACCATTTCTGGGCAACATCGCCTAAGATGGAAGGCAAAATGCAACACATCAGTGTGTCGTTATGATTCCACTAAGTCATACCCTGCCTGTACTTCCGAACATGGTGAATAGGATCAGTATTGCCATCGTAAACCTTGAACCTGGGGTTATAAACTTCTTAGGGTTCCTCCTCTTCGATGGTTTTTAAGAAGGGAGACTTCATATGGGTGATGAGGGCTCTCCTCGTGAGCTCTTTAGTTAACTTGGCCCAGTATGAGCGGGGTGTTAGTCCATTTCCCTTAGAATTTAACCCTAAATGTTATCTCTGTGGCGCTCATTATCCCTGTGGCGCCTGTCCTGATAACTTCCATGCTATGAACGCACTTGGCCGTGTCTGGTGCTCCTTCCTCTACTATGAGTTTTTATCGTCTGGGTGCTAGGACCTAAGGCAGTGCTTTTAGTTATGGCGGAGTTATTTCTCCATCTTTTTCAATCACCGTTAAAGACTAGAATTATCTTTAACTTAGAGGTGAGTTGCCTCCTCATGTTGTTGAAGCATTTCTTTATAGGCGTCAACCAGGCATGAGATCTGAGCAGACCTAGGCTGCCCATAATTTTACTCTAAAGGCTGTCGTTCTGGTCAAAACCTTAGTTTCCCATCTTTGCAAACCTCAGGCCTAATCCTCATTGAAGCCAAATCATCTTCCACATCTTCGAGCTGAGGTGTACTATTTCGTTGGTGAGACATCGTAGCTATTTCTTGGGAAAATTGCTTTCGTGGAAAGGAAAATCATTCCCACAGACGCCGCCAATTGTGAGTACAAATTAATCTCAATAAAAAGGATTATAGAAAGAAATAAAAGAAGGAAAATAAGATGCCAATCACACAACACATGAACATATGTGGTTCGACAAATTGCGTACAACCACGGAGAGGTCACTGTATTTTATTACGTTCTCTCAAAGTTAAATTACATCCCCCTTGACCTTGGGGTGTGGGTTGTATTTATAATGGTTTAAGACCGTAGTGTTTTAGTCATTTAAATAAATCTCACAGCTTGTTATTGGCTTGTGTGGTGACTCCCGAATATCTCATCCGAGATTACACTATAGCAAAACTGGTGAATGGTCACGGCCAAAATCCCTGACCAAGATAATGGGTCGCGAACTTGGGACGTGACCATTTAGGGAGCGACCAATTTCGTGGGTCGCGGCCCTATTTCGTGACCAATCAGGGGTCACGGTAGATAGTCGCGGACTTGGGCCATGACCCACACCACGATGAAAAAAATGGTTGCGGCCAATGTCCGTGACACATACCTCGACCCTTTTTTTCAATTTTTTTCGTCGTGGTATGAGTGACGGACTTTGGCCGCCATCAATTTTTTCCATTTTTTTCATCGCGGTGTGGGTCACGGACTTTGGCTGCGACCATTTTTCATCACGGTTGGGGGCATGTACTTTGATTGCGACCATTTTGATGCGCGACGGAAAAAATAAAAATGGTCATGGGCAAAGTCCATGACCATATTTAACTATAATATAAAAAAATGTTTTTTGGGGTCCAATCCTAAAATTGGAGGTTTCGTGAGTATGCAACTGGTTGCTACGTGTTACGTTGAATGCGCACGAGGTGTTACAAATATTTATTATCGGCAAAACAACAAAAAAAATCAAAAATTGCTAATCGAAAACGTTATTAATAAACTAATATACATACAAACTTAAAAATATTATACGTCTTATTAATTCATAGACCAAAAAAATTGGGCAGAGTTTCTTCTGTTTTCTGGACCTTTCAAACCCTGTTAATATAAAACCTGCTTATTATAAAGCCCTCATGGACATAAAATTTAACAATCAAATTATAAAATCCCGCATGGCTATAAAACTAAACAATAAAACTATAAAAGCCTTCACGACCGTGACACATAAAAAATATAATCCTGAATGTCAACAACATTATACAAACAATTTTCACGTTGTAAACCATTGCCTTCTTCACGTGTTCCACGTGCATAAAAGAAAATGACACAATGTTATCCTGTAAAAATAGGATACAAAAAGGTAATTATATCAGTAACCAAGTAGTTTTAAAAAAATGTATTCAAGCTGAAAAATTGCATATACGAGTTATAATTATCATCATATCAGTTCTTACGAGTTACATTGGTCCCATGCGAGGTGTTGGTGCCTGTCACGAGGTCGTTTGGGGGTTGTTTCAGGGTTTTTACCTCTAACGTCACGTTTTTATGCCTAAGTGTAGATATTTTCAAATTATCATCGTATTCTCAAACCAGGAGTTATGGGACCACACGATCAGTTCCTAGTGTTACATGGATCCTGTACGAGGAGTCGGTGCCTCTCACGGGGACGTTTGGGAGCTGTTTCGGGGTTTTCCCCTCTAACACCATGTTTTTAAGTCAAAGTGTAGATAGTTTCAAATTATCATCGTATTCTCAAATCGAGAGTCAGGGGACCACGCGATCAGTTCCTCTAAATTACATTGGTCCCGTGCGAGGTATCGGTGCCTCTCATGGGGCCGTTTGGGGGCTATTTCGGGGTGTCACCTTCTAGCGCCATGTTTTTAAGCCTAAGTCTATATATTTTAAAATTATAGTCGTATTCTCAAATCGGAAGTCCCGTGACTACGTGGTCAGTCCTTACGAGTTACATTGGTTCCGTGCGAGGTGTTAGTGCCTCTAACGGGGCCGTTTGGGGGTGTCGCCCTTTAATGCCTTATTTTTAAGCTTAAGTCAAGATATTTTCAAATTCTATTTGTATTCTCAACTATGAGTCCCGTAATCACGCGATCAGTCCCTACAAGTTACATTGGTCCCGTGCGAGGTGTTGGTACCTCTCACGGGGCCGTTCGGGGGTTGTTTCAGGGTGTCGCTCTCTAACCCCTCGTTTTTAAACCTACGTTTATATATTTTCAAATTATCATCGAATTCGCAAGCCAGGAGTCCCATTATCACGCGGTCACTACCTACGAGTTACATTGGTTCCGTACGAGGTGATGTTGCCTCTCACAGGCCATTTGAGGGCTGTTTCGGGGTATCGCACTCTAACGCCTTGTTTTTAAGTCTAAGTCTAGATATTTTAAAATATCATCGTATTCTCAAACTAGGAATTCCATGATCGCGTCGTAAGTCCCTACGAGTTACATTGGTCCCGTGCGAGGTGTTGGTGCCTCTCATGGGGCCGTTGGGGCTGTTTCGGGGTTTCACCCTCTAGCGCCTTATTTTTAAGCCTAAGTTTAAATATTTTTGAATTATTATCGTATTCTCAAACTAGGAGTCCTGTGATCAATCGGTCAATCCCTATGAGTTAAAATGGTCCCACCTGAGGTGTTGGTGCCTCTCACGGGGCCGTTCGGTGGCTGTTTCAAGGTTTCGCCCTTTAACGCCATGTTTTTAAACCTAAATCTAGATATTTTTAAATCATCATCGTATTCTTAAACCGGTAGTAGCGTGGTCATGCTTGGAGTTCCTACGGGTTACATTGATCCCGTGCGGGGTATTGGTGCCTCTCACAAGGCCGTTCGGGGGGCTGTTTCGGGATTTTGCCCTCTAACGCCTTATTTTGAAGCCTAGCCTAGATACTTTCTAATTATCATCAAAATCTCAACCGGGAGTCTCGTGATCATGCGGTCACTCCCCACAAGTTACATTGGTCTCGTACGAGGAGTTGGTGCCTCTCATGGGGTCGTTCGGGGGTTGTGTTGGGGTGTCATTTCTAACGCTTTATTTTTAAACCTAAGTCTAGATATTTTTAAATTATCGTCGTATTCTAAAATTGAGAGTTCTGTTATCACACGATCAGTCCCTATGAGTTACATTGGTCCCACGTGAGGTATTGGTGCCTCTTATGAGGCCGTCCGGGGGCTGTTTCGGAGTGTCGCCCTCTAACGCCTTGTTTTTAAGCCTAAGTCAAGATTTTTTCGAAATATCATCAAATTCTCAAATCGAGAGTCCCATGATCGTGCCATCAGTCCCTACGAGTTACGTTGGTCCCGTGTGAGGTGTTGGTACCTCTTACGGGGTCATTTAGGGGTAGTTGCAGGGTGTCAGCCTCTAACGCCTTATTTTTAAGCCTAAGTCTAGATATTTTCAAATTATCATCATATTGTCATACTGGGAGTCCTGTGATTATGCGATCAATCCCTACGAGTTACATTGGTCCCGTGTGAGGTGTTGATGCCTCTCACGGGTCCATTTGAGGGTTATTTCGGAGTGTCACCCTCTAAGACATTGTTTTTAAGCCTAAGTCTATATATTTTCAAATTATTGTCAAATTCTTAACCCATGAGTCCCGTGATCGCGCGGTCAGTCCATATGAGTTTTATTGGTAACGTGCAAGGTGTTGGTGTCTCTCATGAGGTCGTTTGGGGTGTCGCCCTCTAGCGCCTTATTTTTAAGCCTAAGTCTAGATATTTTCAAATTAATGTCGTATTCTCAAACCGAGAGTCCCTTGATCGAGCGATCAGTTTCTAAGAGTTACATTAGCCCCGTGTGAGGTGTTTGTGCCTCTCACGGGGCTATTCGGGGGCTGTTTTGGGGTGTCTCCCTCTGACGCTTTGTTTTTAAGACTAAGTCTAGATATTTTTAAATTATCGTCGTATTCTCAAACCAGGATTCTCATGATCGCACGGACAGACCCTATGAGTTATATTGGTCCCGTGCGAGATGTTGGTGCCTTTCACGGGGCCTTCAGGGGTTGTTTCGTGGTGTTGCCCTCTAATTTCATGGTTTTAAGCCTAAGTCTTAATATTTTCAAGATATCGTCGTATTCTCAAATCGGGAGTCCACTGATCACACGATCAGTCTCTCTGAGTTACATCGGTCTCGTGCGAGGTGTTAGTGCCTCTCATGGGGCCGTTCGGGGGTTGTTTTATGGTGTCGCCCTCTAACGCCTTGTTTTTAAGCCCAAGTCTAGATATTTTCTAATTATCACCGTATTCTCAAACTGGGAGTCCCGTGATCGCGCGATATGTCCCGACAAGTTATATTAGTTCGGTGCGAGGTGTTGGTGCCCCTCACGGAGCCATTAGGGGGCTATTTCGAGATGTCTCCCTATAATGCGTTGTTTTTAAACCTAGTCTAGATATTTTAAATTTATCATAATATTCTCAAAACGGGAGTCTCGTGATTGCACGGTCAGTCCCTATAAGTTACATTAGTCTCGTAAGAGGTGTTGGTGCCTCTCACCGGGCCGTTCGAGGGTTGTTTTGGGGTGTCGCCCTCTAACGCCTTGTTTTTAACCCTAAGTCTAGATATTTTCAAATTATCGTCATAGTCTCAAACCAGGAGCTCCATGATCCTGCGATCTATCCCTACGAGTTACATTAGTCTCGTGCGAGGTGTTGGTACCACTCACGGGTCCCTTTGGGGGTTGTTTAGGGCTGTTGCCCTCTAACACATTATTTTTAGATATTTTCAAATTATCATAAAATTCTCAAAATGGGTGTCCCATAATCGCGCGGTTAGTCCTTACGAGTTACATTGGTCTCGTTCGAGGTGTTGGTGCCTCTCACGGGGCTGTTTCGGGGTACTTGCCCTCTAATGCCTTGTTTTTAATCCTAAGTCTAGATATTTTCTAATTATCTTTGTATTCATAAATTGAGAGTCTTGTGATCGCGTTATCAGTCCTGACGAGTTACATTGGTCTGGTGCGAGGTGTTGGTGCCTCTTACGGGGCCGTTCAGGGGACGTTTCGGGGAGTCGCACTCCAACGCCTTGTTTTTAAGCCTAAGTCTAGATATTTTCAAATTATCATCGTATTCTCAAACTGAGAGTCCTGTGATCACGCAGTCAGCCCTTAAGAGTTACATTGGTCCCGTGCGAGGTGTTGGTGCCTCTCACGGCGCTGTTCGGAGGCTGTTTCGACGTGTCGCCCTCTAATGCCATATTTTTAAACATAAGATTAGATATTTTCAAATTATCATCATATTCTCAAATTGGGAGTCCTTATATCACGTGGTCAGTTCCTAAGGATTACATTGGTCCCATGTAGTGGCGGATCCACTATAGGCCCAAGTGGGGTGGCCACCCCACTTGAGATTCGAAAAAAAAAATAGGGTTAGTCTAATCGATCATCTCCAAAGTTCAGGGTAGGTTTTGAAGATCGGCCTTCATCAGGCTGTTTTTATTTCATCAGGTGTGCTTGGATTGAGCCTTAATGGTTCTAGGTGAGTTAACTCATTTTTGTACTTCATATTAAGCAAAATTCAGTTGTTATCACTACTAAAATCTAGGTATTGTGATTATTTATTAAGCATTGTTTATTTCTTGAAATTAATTAGGTATTGTTAGTAATTATTGAGAGTAGTAGTTTGGGCATTATAAAGTTATAGTTCGTATAAAACTCAAAATAACCCAAAAAAATTGCCTCGCGGGCTCCTACCACTAAACCCCCGGTACCACTCGACACTTTCGCCCCACTTAACCTAAATTCCTGGATCCGCCACTGGTCCTGTGCGAGATGTTGGTGCCTCTCACGGGGTCGTTCGGGGGAAGTTTAAGGTTTCCCCCTGTAACATCGTGTTTTTAAGGCTAAGTCTAGATATTTCCAAATTATCATCGTATTCTCAAACTGGGAGTCCCGTGATCACGCGGGCAGTCCCTACGAGTTACATTGGTACCATGCGAGGTGCTGGTGCCTCTCACGGGACCGTTAAGGGGATGTTTTAGGGTGTGGACCTCTAAAGTCATGTTTTTAATGCTAAGTTTAATATTTTCAAATTATCATTGTATTCTCAAACCGAAAGACTCATGGCCACGTGGGCAATCCCTACGAGTTACATTGATCCCGTGAGAGGTACTGGTGCCTCTCACGGGGCCGTTTGAGGGTTATTTTAGGGTTTCTCCCTCTAACGCTATGTTTTTAAGCCTAAGTCTAGATGTTTCCAAATTATCGTCATATTCTCAAACCGGGAGTCCGGTGACCACGCGATCAGTTCTTACGAGTTACATTGATCCCGTGCGAGGTGTTGGTGCCTCTCACGGGGCCGTTTGGGGGCTGTTTTGGGGTTTCCCTTATAACACAATGTTTTTAAGACTAAGTGTAGATATTTTTAAATTATCGTTGTATTCTCAAATCGGGAGACTCATGATCACGCGATCAATTCCAACGAGTTATATTTGTTCCGTGCAAGGTGTTGGTGCCTCTTGTAGGGCCGTTTGGGGGTTGTTTCGAGGTTTCACCCTCTGACACCATGTTTTTAAGCCAAAGTCTATATATTTACAAATTATTGTTGTTTTCTCAACCCGGAGGTCCCTTGATCGCGAGGTTAGTTCTTACGAGTTACATTAGTCCCGTGCAAGGTGTTAATGCCTCTCACGGGGTCGTTAGGCGTAGTTTTGAGATTTCTCCCTCTAACATCATGTTTTTAAACCTAAGTCTAGATATTTTCAAATTATCATCGTATTCTCAAACTGGGAGTTACATGACCACGCTGCCAGTTCCTAAGAGTTACATTAGTCCCGTACGAGGTGTCGGTGGATCTCATGGGGCCATTTGGGGGTTGTTTCGAGGTATCCACCTCTAACCTCATGTTTTTAAACCTAAGTCTAGATATTTTTAAATTATCATTGTATTCTCAAACTGGGAGTCACGTGACCATGCGATCAGTTCCTATAAGTTACATCGATCCAGTGCGAGGTGTTGGTACCTCTCACGTGACCATGGTAAGTACGTTTCATTTGTTCAGGAGTAATGTTTATAGTGATGATTTATACAGGGTTATGTTTCATTTCGCATTATTAATTTTTTAATAGTAAGATTTTGAAATTTATAATTGTAATACCCCGTATTTTTGGCGATATTTATTTTGGGATTAATTAATTAAATGAGAAGTAATTGGGAATTAATCCGGATAAAATACTAGCGAGATGTGAGTTGGTATTTGACTATATTGAGTATATATGATGATATATGAATATTGAATTATGAAATTTGTCGTGAGATTAACATACGGCAATTTGGACATTTTATTGGGACGCGTGAGACAGTCGCGTCAGGATATAATTATTTTAATTATAAAAGTGAATTTAAATTCTATAAACCGTATGGTCGTTTTGAGTGCGGCAACGCGTCCGGAAGGGTTGAGATAGTCAGAAAACACTAGCCGGGGGTTTAGTTTGGGTCCCGGGGTATTTTTAGGCCATACCGGCAACATAAAGGGTATTTTGGTAATTTTGTATTTTTGGGAATTAAAAGTGACGAAAATTAGTAAATTATATCTGATTCAGGAAACCAACCAGTAAACCCACTACCAACCATATTGACCCATAAGACTACGGGGAGTTTTAGAATTAGGTTTTCTAAGTTCCCAAAACAAACCCTAGCCACCATAGCCATTGGAGAAGAAAGCTTGGAGAGAGAGAGAGAGAAGGGAATTCTGCAGGAAGAGAGAGGGAACTTCTACAAATCGTCATCAAAATCAGAGATTGAATCAAGGCAAGTGGTTTAAGTTCAATTATTTTAGAGAATGCTTCTTCCATGCGTAGGAATTTACATAAATCAAATTGTTCTTGGGAGTTTAAATAAAAACCCATTTTAATTGGACTTAGAACTTAAATTTTGAGAAGAAATTGCATGTAGAATCGTATAGAGATGATTACCCTGATGTTAATATATGTTGGATGTAACAAAAACGGATCTAATTTAAGTAAATTGATGATTATAAATTCTAGGGTTTATGTTCTTGAAAATTTGGGGAAAAGTGAAGAGACTTGATGATTTAATGATGTTTAGGATGAATTGATTCCTTAAAACACGTTAGTATGTGACCTTAGTATGTTTAGGATTGATTAGAGACCTTAAAACATTGTTGGGACGAATTTTAGAGGAGATTTGAGGAGTAGAAATTGGTGAAAAACGAAAATAGGAATTCTGGGCACGAAACTGGTCGTTCGTTAGAAGGCCTCCCCAGGTCGTTCGAACGAGCTCGTTCGAACGAGCTTCTAACGAGTTGACCAGTTGCTTCTAACGAGGGGGAATTTCGTTCGATACCTTCGTTCGAACGAGATGTCGTTAGAAGGCACAGTTCGTTCGAACGAACTGTCTCGTTCGAACAGCCTCGTTCGAACGAGAATTCTAACGAGCTGGCAGTTTAGGCCTTTTTGGCCTGTTTTGATTTTGGGAGTTCCGTAAACTTGTTCGAGGATAGAGATAGAATTCCTTTGATGATGTATTGGTATACTTGGGACATTTGGGATATAATGAGGAGTAAATTATAATTGTGGAACGAATCAAATAGACACTTGAGTCGAGACGTGAGTGCTTACTACGACGTGAGAATAAATTATGGCGTGTATGATTATGAACCGGGATGATATAAATTGTATAAATTATAAGTTGGTACGAGAATGCGATAAGTACTACAATTAAACTACGGTGATTACTAAGATGCGTGTTTACTTAGTATATATGTATTGATTTTATGTGTATGACATACCTACCATACTTGCTATCACGGGAGGTTTGCGTTCGCTTAGGGCCCTCTAATCCTTGTGTTGCCCGGATTTAGACTGGTTACCTCGATGAACATAGGTCAGAGAAGGACTTATTGGGATGTTAATAAGTCTGTTGATCGTGGGAGCGCAGGTATGTGCGTGACCCATGTGATGTGACTGTGTTCGCCTCCATTATCTGTGATGTTGTTATCTGTGAACTATTCCTGAGAGATTCGGAATATGTAATCCTTATGTACGTGATGTACCGGGATGGATAGCAGAGTATGTGTGCACCGCAGCTTAGCCTCGGGGTGCTTATATTGTATATTTATGTTGTGGAAAAATATACACTTTATTATGGGAACTTTCATATGGTATCGTGTGTATAACTATGGAATAACATAAAAGGGATAATCTATAATGAGTTGTATTACTTTTATATGAGAACCTGAATTTATGTTAAGCCCCTATTTAATTGCGATCGTTATTATGTTAATGGGAACCGAGTAATAAGGGTAGAACCTATGACAGTCTAGCTAGATATGATGTCACTTAGCTAGGGATTAGCGTCATTTTAGATGGGTACTTACGTTAGGAGTGCACATTTAGTCGAGAGGTGAGAATTTCATGTGAGTGCACGTCCTAACATGTACTTCGCATTTAATGTTTTAAATGTTTTTAAAGCACTTGCATGTTTTTAAAATATCTCCACATTCGGGCTCTGATCCGTTTGCTTTCAAATCTATTTTCTTGTAAAACCATTTTAGGTGCCCAGCCACAAGGACACCAGGCATAGGATTCTCACTCAGATGACGAGCTGTAGCTATTTGTGGAAGCTACAGGGACTTGCTTTTAGACGCTTCTATCATTTGGATCTCATATTCAGTATTCCTCAGTTTTAGGGCATGTTGCCCAGTTCCATTAGAGATACATTTCCATTTCAGTTTTTCAGACTTTGGCATGTATTAATTCAGTATTCAGTATTTCGTTACTTATTTCAGTTGTGGGATTTATTGTGAGGAGTTTTCCTCCAGATTTATTTATATCATGTGATGGTTATTCTATTATTTCGTTATGGTGAATGGTGATATTATTCTTGCTTTAAATCTTGTACTGCATGTTAATCAGACTTTAATTAAAATTTTGACAACTTACTTTTTGAATACTAGGTGGTTAGTAATAATAAAATATTTTCGACAGTGATGCTATTAACTCAGCCAACTTGGCATTTTGATTTAATTTAATAAAGGAGTAGCTACCCGGTATTTAATTAGTCGGGGTGTCACAGGTGGTATCAGAGCATCAGGTTCTAGTGTCCTTTAGGATCTGTACGGCTATTATGTTTCCGCTAAGTTTTCTTTGATATAGAACCCTATATTTTAGGACTGTTGTGTTCTTGCGTATATGCTTCGTTCTTCAGCTATTTTAAGTTTATAACTGCGAACTTATAAACTTCATTTCTATTTCAGATGCCTCCACGACGAGTTCCCAGGGATGCAATGCCCGAACCCCAGCCTGCTCCAGTTCAGGGCATGATGAACGCCGCTGAGGTTGCTGCCATTGTAGCCCAAGCAGTAAATGCCGCAATTGCCGTAGTTCAGCAGGCACCACCTCAGGCGCCGATTGCCGCGCCAGTACAGGCAAATGCATTCCCGTCTGCTTGGGAATGTGTACGTGACGCTTTTCAGAAATCGCATCTGCCAGAGTTTGCTGGTAGCTCAGATGTGGTAGTCTCGAGCCAGTGGAGGAAGGATATGCAGAGGACTTGAGGATGTATGAGTGCACGGACGTTCAGAAGCAGGTGCTAGCTACTTTCAAGCTAGTTGGATCTACACTGCAGTGGTGGGAGTCTATTACCACCATGGAGGAGAGGGATACTCTCACTATTCAGGACTTTTAGGTGCGGTTCGCCGCAAGTACTTTCCGTCAGCTGTTCACACGGAAATGAGGAGGAAACTGATGAACCTGAAGCAAGAAGGTAAGACTGTGGCCGAGTATGAGGCCGAGTTCACGAATCTGTTGAATATCGTTCTGGATGAGATACCGACAGAAAAGAAGAAGATTGAGAAATTCATCGATGGGTTGACATGGAGGATCCGTCAGCATCTGATAGGGAACCTTTCGTTGGCCACTTATTCTGATGTGGTTAACGCTGCTTTGTTACACTACCAGGATCACCGCTTTCATATGGCTGAGGGCAAGAGATCGGGAGAGTCTAGCCATCAGGGCAGGACTGGAGGACATGGTGCCGGTGGGGCACAATATGTTCAGGGTAAGAGACAGGGTTCCCAGCAGGGGGATCAGAAGAGGTTCAGATCAGGGAATTACAGGCACGGACAGGGAGGTTTCCGTCAGGGCCATCAGGGTCCAAACGGCCATCAGGGCCAACAGGGGCAGAATGGACAGCAGTTTCAGCAGGGCCAGCAGGGCCAAGGGAGGAACTGTAACGGCCACCAGGGCCGGGGACAGCAGGGGCAGAGAGGAGGGAACTTCCCAGGGAAGTGTTATGTTTGTGGCAAGACTGGCCATAAACGACAGGATTGTCCTGATAGGGGCAGGGCCCCACAGCAGCAGCAGTAGCAGGGTGCTCGCCAGGAGCCGCAGAGGCCTATGTTTCCCGCCGCTCTCCCAGCACCGCCACAGATGGCAGCATTGCCACCCATTCCGGCAGTCCCAGCTCAGCAGGGGCAGCTACAGTATGGACGTGTCTATAACGTCCACCAGGCAGTAGTTCCACAGGCACCGCCCGCGATTGAGGGTAAGTTTCCTATCCATGGCACTATGGGTCGGGTATTGTTTGATACGGGAGCTACACATTGTTTTATAGCTACACATTTCGCGAAGGCTTTAGGGTTGTTAGCCACAGCGGAGAGCACAGTGACGTGTGTCGACTCACCATTGGGGAATGGGTCACTTATTTTTCTTTATATGCCGGGGAGTGGGGGTAGAGATTGGTAGTCTGGTATTACCTGCAGATATGTTGGTATTAGATATGCATGTTCATGATGTGATTATCGGTATGGATTGGCTCGCTGATTATAGAGCCATGATTGACTGCTTCGGTGGGAGCATTATTTTTTCCATTCCGGGGCAAGAGATGTTTGTAGTGGCGATGCCTCGCCCAGAGGGAGGTTCGACCGCTCATCTGTATTACATAGAGGAGGATACCTCTAAGGAGGTTGTGATTCCTTTAGATTCGATCCCAGTTGTCAGGGAATATTCTGATGTGTTTCAGGAGATACCAGGCCTACCCCCCAGTCGAGAGATAGACTTTGTTATAGACCTATTGCCAGATACGAGACCTATAGCACGCGCACCGTACCGTATGGCTCCGGCAGAGATGCGAGAGCTACGAGATCAGATAGAGAAGCTGTTAGGTCAGGGCTTTATTCGCAGGAGTACCTCACCTTGGGGCGCTCCAGTTTTGTTTGTGAAAAAGAGGGACGGTTCACTGAGATTATATGTGGACTACCGAGAGTTGAATAAGGTCACGATACGGAATAAGTATCCGTTGCCTCGAATCGATGACTTATTCGACCAGTTGAGAGGAGCTTCTTTCTTCTCGAAGATTGATTTGAGATTGGGATACCATCAGTTGCGTATCAGGGAGGAGGATGTCTCGAAGACTGCGTTCTTGTCGAGATATGGTTCTTACGAGTTTCGGGTTATGCCTTTTGGTTTGACCAACGCTCCAGCAGTGTTTATGAACTTGATGAACAGAGTGTTCAGGGATTTCCTAGATCAGTTTGTCATTGTCTTCATCGATGATATTCTGGTTTACTCCCAGACAGAGGAGGAGCATGCCGAGCATTTGAGGCAAGTTTTGCAGACACTACGTCAGAACGAGTTGTATGCAAAATATGAGAAATGCGGGTTTTGGCTGAAGGAGGTCCAGTTTTTGGGACACATTATTTCCGACCGAGGAATATCTGTTGATCCGGGGAAGGTATCCGCGGTGAGGGAGTGGGGACAGCCCACGACAACAACGGAGATTCGTAGTTTTTTGGGTCTAGCAGGATACTACAGGAGGTTTATTCGGGGTTTTTCGAAGATAGCGGGTCCTTTGACACATCTGACTCGTAAGGGTGTGCCTTTCATTTGGAGTGATGCCTGTCAGTTGGCATTCGATGAATTGAAGGATAAATTGACCTCAGCACATGTGTTAGCATTGCCGAGACCGGGAGTTGAGTATTTGGTTTACACCGATGCGTCTTTGCAAGGACTTGGAGGTGTATTGCAACAGGAGAGACAGGCCATAGCTTATGTTTCCCGTAAGCTTAAGCCTTATGAGAAGAATTACCCCACGCATGATTTGGAATTGGCGGCGGTGGTATTTGCCCTACGGATTTGGAGGAACTATCTTTTGGGGGAGAAGTTCCAATTGTTCACGGACCACAAGTCCCTACAGTACCTGTTCACGCAGAAGGAGTTGAGCATGCAGCAAAGGAGGTGGCTTGAGTTTGTGAAGGACTGCCAATTCGATATCCAGTATCACCCAGGTAAGGCTAACGTGGTAGCAGACGCGTTGAGCCGTAGGCCAGCAGATGAGGTGGCAGGGGTGTGGAAGGCAAAGTGGAAGGAGTTGGGACACCAGGATGCAGTGGCCCGATCTTTCATGTCTGTGATGACCGTTACACCGCAGATTGTCACGAAGGTAGTACGGGCACAGGCTAATGACTCGTTCTGTGAGGAGCAAATAGTTCGATTACTAGCAGAGGGAGCCGAGTCCTATACCGTTAGCTCAGACGAGGGATTACGCTTCAATGGGAGATTGGTGGTTCTGGAAGGGGAGGAATTGCGACACGAGGTGATGACAGAGTCGCACGACTCACGGTTCGCGGTACATCCCGGAGGGGACAAAATGTACCAAGACATGAGACGCCAGTATTGGTGGAGCGGTATGAAGAGAGATATCGCTGTGTTTGTTTCGAAATGCGCCACTTGTCAGCTAGTAAAAGTGGACCATCAGAGATCGACAGTACTTCTACAGCCATTGGAGGTTCCGGTATGGATGTGGGAAAGCATATCTATGGATTTTATTACGGGGTTGCCTACGTCGCAGAGGGGTCACGACTCCGTTTGGGTAATTGTGGACAGGTTGTCCAAAGTCGCTCACTTTTTACCCGTAAGGACTGACTACACTACGGGACAGTATGCCCAGCTCTTCATTTCAGAGATTGTGAGACTTCACGGTGTGCCCCTAAATATCGTGTCTGACAGAGACAAGATATTTGTATCGCGGTTTTGGGAGAGTTTCCAGGAGGCCATGGGCACGAAATTGCGGTTGAGTACGGCTTATCATCCGCAGACCGATGGGCAGACAGAGCGCACAAATCAGATGTTGGAGGACATGCTACGCATGTGCATTATGACTTTGGAGGTGGATGGGAGCAATACCTTCCACTGGTAGAGTTTTCTTATAATAACTCCTACCAGTTCACTATTGGCATGGCTCCGTTTGAGGCGTTGTACGGTAGGCCTTGTCGTTCCCCAGCATGTTGGTTAGAGGTGGGGGACAACAAACTTCTTGGGCCGGAAGTGATTCAGGATACTTCGGCAAGAATTGAGTTGCTTCGGAGTCGCATTCGGGTAGCTCAAGACCGGCAGAAGAGTTATGCTCATGCGAAGAGATCTTTCAGGGAGTTCCAAGTGGGGGACCAGGTTTTGCTCAGAGTATCTTCTATGAAGGGGATTATGCATTTCGAGAAGAAGGGGAAGTTGGCACCGAGGTATGTGGGGCCGTTTCCTATCATTGAGCGGATTGGACCAGTTGCGTATAGACTCGGGTTACCGGAGCATTTACACCGAATTCACGATGTGTTTCATATTTCCTCGCTAAGGAAATATCTCAGGGACGATTTGGTTCATTCTCACATCGCTTTGGAGGAGATTGATTTACAGCCTGATAGCTCCTACGAGGAGGGGCCGATTGCTATTTTGGACCGAAGTGAGAGGAAGCTGCGATCAAAGATAGTTTCGTTAGTGCGTGTTCAGTGGCGACATCACAATGTCGAGGAGTCCACATGGGAACGCGAGGATGAGATGCGCGAACGTTTTCCAGAGTTATTTTTATCAGGTACTTTCTAGTTCCGAATTTCGGGACGAAATTCTGTTATTAGGGGGGAAGTATGTAATACCCCGTATTTTTGGCGATATTTATTTTGGGATTAATTAATTAAATGAGAAGTAATTGGGAATTAATCCGGATAAAATACTAGCGAGATGTGAGTTGGTATTTGACTATATTGAGTATATATGATGATATATGAATATTGAATTATGAAATTTGTCGTGAGATTGACATACGACAATTTGGACATTTTATTGGGACGCGTGAGACAGTCGCGTCAGGATATAATTATTTTAATTATAAAAGTAAATTTAAATTCTATTAACCGTATGGTCGTTTGGAGTGCGCCAACGCGTCCGGACGGGTCGAGATAGTCAGAAAACACTAGCCGGGGGTTTAGTTTGGGTCCCGGGGTATTTTTAGGCCATATCGGCAACATAAAGGGTATTTTGGTAATTTTGTATTTTTGGGAATTAAAAGTGACGAAAATTAGTAAATTATATCTGATTCAGGAAACCAACCACTAAACCCACTACCAACCATATTGACCCATAAGACTACGGGGAGTTTTAGAATTAGGTTTTCTAAGGTCCCAAAACAAACCCTAGCCACCATAGCCATTGGAGAAGAAAGCTTGGAGAGAGAGAGATAGAAGGGAATTCTGCAGGAAGAGAGAGGGAATTTCTTCAAATCGCCATCAAAATCAGAGATTGAATCAAGGCAAGTGGTTTAAATTCAATTATTATAGAGAATGATTCTTCCATGCGTAGGAATTTACATAAATCAAATTGTTCTTGGGAGTTTAAATAAAAACCCATTTTAATTGGACTTAGAACTTAAATTTTGAGAAGAAATTGCATGTAGAATCGTATAGATATGATTACCCTGATGTTAATATATGTTGGATGTAACAAAAACGGATCTAATTTGAGTAAATTGATGATTATAAATTCTAGGGTTTATGTTCTTGAAAATTTGGGGAAAAGTGAAGAGACTTGATGATTTAATGATGTTTAGGATGAATTGATTCCTTAAAACACGTTAGTATGTGACCTTAGTATGTTTAGGATTGATTAGAGACCTTAAAACATTGTTGGGACGAATTTTAGAGGAGATTTGAGGAGTAGAAATTGGTGAAAAACGAAAATAGGAATTCTGGGCACGAAACTGGTCGTTCGTTAGAAGGCCTCCCCAGGTCGTTCGAACGAGCTCGTTCGAACGAGCTTCTAACGAGTTGACCAGTTGCTTCTAACGAGGGGGAATTTCGTTCGATACCTTCGTTCGAACGAGATGTCGTTAGAAGGCACAGTTCGTTCGAACGAACTGTCTCGTTCGAACAGCCTCGTTCGAACGAGACTTCTAACGAGCTGGCAGTTTAGGCCTTTTTGGCCTGTTTTGATTTTGGGAGTTCCGTAAACTTGTTCGAGGATAGAGATAACATTCCTTTGATGATGTATTGGTATACTTGGGACATTTGGGATATAATGAGGAGTAAATTATAATTGTGGAACGAATCAAATAGACACTTGAGTCGAGACGTGAGTGCCTACTACGACGAGAGAATAAATTATGGCGTGTATGATTATGAACCGGGATGATATAAATTGTATAAATTATAAGTTGGTACGAGAATGCGATAAGTACTACAATTAAACTACGGTGATTACTAAGATGCGTGTTTACTTAGTATATATGTATTGATTTTATGTGTATGACATACCTACCATACTTGCTATCACGGGAGGTTTGCGTTCGCTTAGGGCCCTCTAATCCTTGTGTTGCCCGGATTTGGACTGGTTACCTCGATGAACATAGGTCAGAGAAGGACTTATTGGGATGTTAATAAGTCTGCTGATCGTGGGAGCGCAGGTATGTGCGTGACCCATGTGATGTGACAGTGTTCGCCTCCATTATCTGTGATGTTGTTATCTGTGAACTATTCCTGAGAGATTCGGAATATGTAATCCTTATGTACGTGATGCACCGGGATGGATAGCAAAGTATGTGTGCACCGCAGCTTAGTCTCGGGGTGCTTATATTGTATATTTATGTTGTGGAAAAATATACACTTTATTATGGGAACTTTCATATGGTATCGTGTGTATAACTATGGAATAACATAAAAGGGATAATCTATAATGAGTTGTATTACTTTTATATGAGAACCTGAATTTACGTTAAGCCCCTATTTAATTGCGATCGTTATTATGTTAATGGGAACCGAGTAATAAGGGTAGAACCTATGACAGTCTAGCTAGATATGATGTCACTTAGCTAGGGATTAGCGTCATTTTAGATGGGTACTTACGTTAGGAGTGCACATTTAGTCGAGAGGTGAGAATTTCATGTGAGTGCACGTCCTAACATGTACTTTGCATTTAATGTTTTAAATGTTTTTAAAGCACTTGCAGGTTTTTAAAATATCTCCACATTCGGGCTCTGACCCGTTTGCTTTCAAATCTATTTTCTTGTAAAACCATTTTAGGTGCCCAGCCACAAGGACACCATGCATAGGATTCTCACTCAGATGACGAGTTGTAGCTGTTTGTGGAAGCTATAGGGACTTGCTTTTAGACGCTTCTATCATTTGGATCTCATATTCAGTATTCCTCAGTTTTAGGGCATGTTGCCCAGTTCCATTAGAGATACATTTCCATTTCAGTTTTTCAGACTTTGGCATGTATTAATTCAGTATTCAGTATTCAGTATTTCGTTACTTATTTCAGTTGTGGTATTTGTTGTGAGGAGTTTTCCTCCGGATTTATTTATATCATGTGATGGTTATTCTATTATTTCGTTATGGTGAATGGTGATATTATTCTTGCTTTAAATCTTGTACTGCATGTTAATCAGACGTTAATTAAAATTTTGACAACTTACTTTTTAAATAGTAGGTGGTTAGTAATAATAAAATATTTTCGACAGTGATGCTATTAACTAAGCCAACTTGGCATTTTGATTTAATTTAATAAAGGAGTAGCTACCCGGTATTTAATTAGTCGGGGTGTCACAATAATATGTTTTATTTATGTCTTTTTCATATTCAATTTAATCACAACCCTAAATGTTAGAAATGCCTTTGGCCAACCAACTCAATGGCCATCTAAATGTTCAAATCCACCAGTCAATAACAATTCAAGAATCCCAAACAATAATTCAAATAATAGCACGATATATTAGAAATTCCTAGGGCCAACAAACTTAATGGCCATCTAAATGTTCAAATCCACCATTCAACAACAATTCAAGAATCCCAAACAACAACTAAAAGCAAGTGTCATATAAAAAGTAATAAGGGTGAAAAGGTAATAAGTAAATGTCTACACCTTAAAAAAAGAGCCGACTTGGTCGGAATGCCAAAACAAGGAACACTACACATATCAGCTCCGTAGAGGCCCCGTAGTAGCCCCATAGCAGCTGCTACCGTAGTAGCCCAATCCTTCATAAGAATCAAGTACCTAAAAGATTCCAAACCCAAAAAAAAACAAAAGAAAGAAAATATGAGACCACAAACACAATAAACCAAAATGATATTATAGCAAAATTCCATACCTTAGTTTTTTGAAAAATAAAAAATAAAAAGCATACCTCTTTGCTAGCTTCAGAACATTCAGATATGTAAAGTAATTGGATGGGATCTAGCTTGAAAAGATAAAAACCCCAAACAAAAACAAAAATATAAATAGACCAGACAACCAAATAAGGACTGAAAACAAACAAAAATAATGAAAATAAGGACGATACTGATGCAATGAGATAAATATACCATTACCTCAACATTACATGGTCAATTTGGGTTCCCAATAGAACCAATACATATTACAATCAACATTTATACTGCAGAGAAAGCCAGTAAATGTTTTCATATATTAAAATCAAATCATGTTAATTATCACCAGCATACAACACAATACCAAAAGTTGGGATGAAAACCATTTAACTTTAACTTAACATACTGAAATTAGATTGAAAATATCAAAAATTGGGATGCAATACTCAATCACCACCCACACTCACGTTAACCTGTCGTTTCAGCCCCCCACCCCACCGTCACCCACCCACCCACCCTAAAACCCATTGGAATTGCTACCTACCCCAAATTAACCCCCCGAGTCATAACCCACCCCAGCCCGCAAAACCTAATTGAAATCGCAACCCACCCTTCCCACTTTAAATCAAAAAATCATATTTGAAATCCATAAATCCACTAACACAATTGAAACCCAAATACAAATCAAAACCTAAATATGAATCAAAACTTAAATATGTAAAAATATGAATCAAAATCTAAATATGTAGAAACCTAAATATGAATCAAAAACTAAATATGTGGAAATACCATAAGCATTTAATCAAAAACTAAATATGTAGATAATTTGACAATATACTTAATCGGTAATGGGAATGAAGAGACCCAACAATATAAAAATTTTATGTTATGAGAACAACACAACAAATTAATA
The DNA here is from genome assembly GCA_949130495.1 of Sambucus nigra. Taxonomy (NCBI): domain Eukaryota; kingdom Viridiplantae; phylum Streptophyta; class Magnoliopsida; order Dipsacales; family Adoxaceae; genus Sambucus; species Sambucus nigra. Next base: position 590,052,049 of record OX422214.1, read on the forward strand.
GAAAATCTATTTTCTTAGAAAAAAGAATTTATCTCGACAGTCATCCCATTACCACAAAAGCATTGTCGACACGAATAAAAGTGATCAAAAAAATTGAAATTGCACAAGTAAATACAATATTAATGTGCGAACAAACTGAAGAAGAACAATATGATTTGAACAAAGAGAACAAAGTATGAGCTAGAAAAATAAATTGCAATGATGGAGATTGAAAGAGACGTACAAGAATTGTCTATAGAGATTTCGTTGCTTTCATTTGGATCGAGCCAAACTTTTCCCTTGCCACACTTGAGGACACTGGCGGTGGCCTCTTCTGTAGTTTTAGAGACACCATTTTTTCTCCCTGCGGATGCGAAAAAGAAATGGATATAAAAGAGTGGGAATTTGAAAATAAGATTTTATATCTCATTTGCCATACGATGCCTTAGGGTTTTGAAGGGGGCTTTGGCATGTGCGGGTAATGGCGCCAACGGTGATGATACCGGGAGACTGCATTCCAGAGAGAGAAAAACCATCAGTGTTTGACGAGAGAGAAACTATGGTCGACCGTAGCTTCGTCTTTGATGAGAGAGAGAGAAGCGGACAAATGAAAATGAAAAGGGGCAAATGAAAATGAAAAGGGGCAAATGAAAATGAAAATCAAGCACCTATTTTTTTTAAGAATGACATGGTCACGGCCTAGAGCCATGACCCACCATTGTAACCCATAACCTCCTTAGAGGTGCTACCTAATTCACTAATGGTCACGACCTACAGCCGTGACCCCCATGTGTGACTAGCAAAAGATTTCAATTGACGGATGATCTCGACCCATAGCCGTGACCCACACTAATAAATGGTCACGACCCTAGCCGTGACCCGATATGTGTATGTTTTGTGCTTCGCCATGCCTATGGTCACGGTTCAAGTCCGTGACCCATCCGCGACAAAGCTTAGAGGGAAATTTGGCACAAATTTGGCGCCAAGATGGTCACACATTGGTCGCGGCCCAAGTCCGTGACCCAAAGTCGTCAGGTATTTGATCCACGACCTCTTTCAGAGCATCCATGACTCAGTGTGGTAATGAATATGGTCACGCTAAAAAATGAAATGGTTACGGCCCAAGTCCATGATCAGCTAGTCGCGGACTTGGGTCGTGACCATTCGCAAGATTTTGTGTAGTGTTATAAGTAACTAACTTGAGCTTATCAATATGAATGTGATAAGTATTTACATTTATCCACGTGATAAATACTTGTGTTGTCTTTGAGGAGTTAGGTCGGGCGTGCCTCTCGCTCTATTAGGCTTGATCGACCAGTCTTTAATTGGGCCTAATTAATTTAGGTCCCTACAACCCCAATACTACTTTTCTTAACCAAAATTCAGTTCCAACTACAATGGATTTGTTATGGCGATAGTTCGATTATTGCGGTAGTAACCCTCGTGCAACATTCGAACTACTGCAGGGTTAATTGTCATTCGCCTTCACGTAATGACCAAACGAAAACGATTTTTAATCTTTATTATTCATTTACTTATAAATATATATATAGAAAATAACTAAAATCCTAGATTTGCATGGCATTCCTGCTGGAGCGTAGTGGTCCCTTAATATTGCCACAATCGAAATGATAAATAAGAGGGAATTTTGTTGACAAACTTGTCACTTTTTAATAATTATAAAATATTATTTACTTAATATTTTAAAATTATATAATTACCGAATGCATTGGCCAAAATGAAATTATGCTATAAACTAAAGGCCAAAATAAAACACGAATCTATGTATATATATATAATAGAAACCTAAATGGTTTTGAGAATGACATGTGGCTAATTCCATAATTATTAAGTCATAATTATGTTTGCAGCAATTTGGTTGAGTTCTCCAAAAACTCCCCAAATTCCTTCCAACTTCCCAATTCCTTTCGACTTTTCAATCTACTCTCTTTGTATATACTAGTTGTGCCCGTGTGCGTTGCACGTGTGGGTGAGTCCATATATTCCATGTGATGAGATAAAGTAATGCATAAAGCGGTGTGAATATAAAAATTGATAATGTAATTGTTTAAACTTATAACAAAGAATGTAAAACTAAAAAAATAAAGGAAAGCAATGTAAATAAACAATTTATTGATCAGGGCATAATAAGTTAATAAATGGAAAAAAAAACATTCATAAATCCGTACCAATGAATCAAACTTCCTAAAAAAATAAAATGAAGATGGGTAGAAATATTATTTCAACACGAAATAAGATAAAAAAAAACATAGTATAAAGATAAACTATGAACCCAAATCCTCAAATATTTTTCTTTTGACGTTTATTAGTGTTCGATGTTTCTTCTACTTCTTCCAATTTATGAGCGACAAAACGTCCAAGCTCCCATGGACTGACAAAATGTTGGAACGCATTAAATGTATGAAAAATATAGGAGAGTGCAATTAGAAATAATGCAATTTAAAAGAATTAATTGAACATGAAAAATGGGATTATCATGAAATAACCACATGTTGAAGATAAATGAAAGTATTAAAATATAAAATTCAACTGACCCGCGATTAAGAGGATGGATATAGTCAAAATATAAAAAAAAAATTAAGAGAACTTTATGAGACCAATTGATAAAAAATTATAGTATCTCAAATCATATAATGAAATTTTGGATGTTTAATCTTGATATAAAAACATCAATAACAAGGTTTCACAAAAATATTTTGTACCTCAAGGGAATGTAAGAGCATTAAGACATTTGAGATGTTCCTTTCCTTTCTTTACTTGATGACAAATGCCTATAAATTGACAAAATCTATTGTTGAGTGTGCCAACAGTATATTGTCTCTCGACTGTTACAAATGGTTCATGTAAAATAAACTAACTTTAACCCACCAACGAGAGAGAGAGAGAGAGAGAGAGAGAGAGAGAGTTAGTCTCTCCCACATACCGAGAGAGAGAGAGAGAGAAAGAGAGAGAGAGAAAGAGAGTTAGGCTCTCCAACATACCTCATTAAACATACCTATGAACATACCTATTTTTTAAAATAGTAAAAATATAATTTTGAGTTAATATTTTTTTATATGGGTTCATGATATTTCAATGTACCCCTGTAAAAATATTCAGATCAAAATAATATTTTTTGATATTTTTAAAAAATAGGTAAAAAAACTGGCAATTTTAAAGGGTAAAACTTAACAGTTTTTTTACCTATTTTTTTAAAAATAACAAAAGCCATTATTTTCAATTGATTTTTTTTATAGGTACATAATGACATATCATGAACCCATATAAAAAATATCACTTCAAAATTATTTTTTTTTACTATTTTAAAAAAATGGTATGTTGCTAGGTATGTTGCTAAGAGGTATGTTGGAGAGCCTCGCTATATATTCCAATATTTAATAATTGAAAAGATTCATAAAACCAAAGCATATTGGATTTTTTTTGTTACTTCAACATATTAAAATGAAAACTCAAATGGGTTTACGAAAACCTTCAACATGTTACAATTTTCGAAAGAAACATGAATAAGTAATCACGGTGAACAAAAAAATATATGTCATTCATATTTCTAAATAAGTAACATTTCCTCTCATATAGTACTAAGACTTATACAATTATGCTATTTACCCACAAAGAAAGATGTCAAGCCTTCATGTTGTTCCACTCAAGCCAAGAAATTTTTTTGATGTCTTCAAAGATATCATCTTTTGATGTCGCTCACTAATTGAAGTCCTAGTGTCAACCAAGTCCAACTAATTACACACTGGCATGGACCAAAAAACTAATCGTTTGAAAAAAAAATCTTTTTTCGTACAAGCTATTTTTTTTTAAAGTTGTTTTAAATATAAAAAGCTTATAGAACTAAAAAACAGTTTTTTTCATTTTTTTTATATATTAAAACATTAAAAAAAACTGTTGTTTTTAATCTTTTTATATAAACTGTTATTCATAAAAACGTTAAAAATTATTTTTTTAAATGAAATATATAATTTTATTTCAATGCATTAACATGTGTGTGTGTGTGTGAGAGAGTGTGTGTGTGTGTGTGTGTGTGTGTGTGTGTGTGTGTGTGTGTGCACACACAATAAGATACATTAATATTATAGCAAACACTTTATAAACTATTTTAATATATAAGTTGTGTTATTAATAAATTCTTTTATATATAAACTATTTTTTATATATATAAACGTAAAAAAAATCCTTTTTCACATATAAACCTTTAAACTTTTTTTTATATATACAAACATTAATTCAAAGAAAGATTTCTTCAAAGTTTCACATATAAACTATTTTTATATATATAAGCGTTAAAAACTATTTTTTGTATATATAAACTCTTTTATATATAATATTTAAAAATACTTTCATATAACAAAATATTATTGTAAATGAAAACGTTTAAATACACTTTTTAATAAATGAAATATTTTGTTTGTTCAATGACAAAAAAAATGAAAAACTGGTATTTTCTATGAATAATAACGTTATTAACTTTTTTAAACATTTGTTTAATAGAAATTACGTTAAAAATTTGTATGTAATATATAAAAACAATTTATATAAAAAACGTTTTATATATAAAACAGTTTATATATTAAAATGTTATTTTTTTAACGTTTTTATATGTAAAAACAGTTTATATAAAAAAAACATTGAAAACAATTGTTTTATAAGCGATTTAACCTTTTTATATATAAAAGGGTTTGTATAAAAAAAATAAAAATAAAAACTTTTTTTCTAAGTTTTATGACATTTTTATATATATAATTGTTAAAAATGATTTTTTAATATATATATAGTTTTATATATATATATAATGATTTTTTTATATAAATTGTTTTATATATTAAATACAGGTTTTAAGATTATTTTTTATTAAAAAAACTTTTTTAAAAAGTTAATAACGTTATTATTCATAGAAAATACTTTTTTTCATTTTTCTATTTTTTTCCATTTAACCAAAAAAACATTTTCATTTATTAAAAACAGTATTTAAACGTTTTCATTTACAATAATATTTTGTTATATGAATGTATTTTTTAAAAATAATTTAAATCTAAAAGACTTTATATATATTAAAAAAATGGTTCTTTAACGTTTATATACATAAAAACAGTGCATATATGAAACTGTAAAAAATATTTCTTTAAATTAATGTTTTTATATATAAAAAATGGTCAATTATTGAATAGTCCTTACTATAAATATATATTTTTTAAAAAGAACACATATTTTTAGTTTAATCCATTTAGTCCCTCAAGCACTCAATATTCTCTTATTTTTAGAGGTTCGCGCCAACGGCACTCCCTCTCCAAAATATGTGACAAAGGACTTTTTGAAGCAAAATAAAAAAGCTTGGATTAAATGAGTATTAAAAAATGTTCGAGGGACTATTTGGTATATGTTCCTAAAAAAAGCTTTAAAAAATAGTTTAAATGTGAAAAAAGGATTTTTTTAACATATATATATATATATATTGCTTGTATATAAAAACTGTTTATAAAGTGTTTTTTTTTAATTTTAATGTATTTTATATATATATGGAGAGTGGCCCTTGGTAGAATACCCATTATATAGAGGAGGAGGTATGGGTCCTTTTATGGAAATAGAGATTTAGGAAGTGACGGTTTAGTCGGTTTCAAAATTGATAAAATTGTGATGCATTAATAATAACTATTCAGAAGGCAATCGTGTAAATTTTAGGAAAGTAGGGATAAATGTGTCAAATGGTTACTATCTAAGTTCTTCATGCTTTTTAAGTACTAGTTGTGCCCACGTGCGTTGCACGTGTGGCGAGTCTAGAAATTCGACGTGATGGGTTAACGTGATGTGTGAAGTGATGTGAAAAAACAATTGATAATGTAACTATTTAAACATATAACAATGAATGTAAAGCTAAAAAAGTAAAGGAAAACAATGTGGAAAAAATAATTGATCGACCAGCATATAACAATAAGTGAATAAAAGAAAAAGAAGTCCCCAAATCCGTACAAATGAATTCAACATCCGAAAGGAAAAATGAAGAGGAGTAGGAATATTGTTTCAATAAGAAATAATATAAGATAAAAAAAACTATAGTGTAAAGATAAAATATGGAATCCAAACCGTCATATAATATGCTTTTGACATTTATTAACATTCGATGATTCTTCTACTTCTTCCACTTGATGAGCGACAAAACTTGCAAGTTTTCTATCCGTGACATTTAAAATGATGTGGAACCACAAAGCGACGTCGAAACAAACAGGTGATGTGCATTCCATTGATTGAAATTACAAATGGTATATAATTACATTGGAATTAGCCTTGTATTTAGAAGAATAAAAAACGACAATGCAAACATGTCATATTGGAAAAATATACTTTCAAAATTAAACTATTGTAAACGATTTGAATCAACCCTGATGTATGAATTAGAAATGAGAAAAATATGAAGGGGTATTAACCTGAATTTTTGGAGAAGAAACAATAGCAATGCAATGGAGAAGAAACTATAGCAATGCAGTATACAAAATTCATTTGTCTAGCCTGTTTCGAGGACATCACTTTGCATTTACTAAAATCTAGTGAGATGCAGATGAATAATTAAAGAAGGAATCAATGAATCTACCATAAATTACTTACTTGTAAAATATTTTCATTTCTCTCTTAAAACTCCATGTGATCAAAGTGGTTTGGACCATTACTGTAACTACAGCCTGAATTAGTGTTGACTATCCCATAGCAGGGAAGTTATGTTATTCACTAGCAAAGATTTCAAGGAGTATTACGGATATCTAAAAAAAAATCTCTAAACGATAAGCATAATCCTAAAGTTAAAGCACATTAGGATTAACATTAAACTGGTCAATAAGTACCTGACATTTTTTTATAAGCATAATTTAAGTAATGCAAAGCGAACATCTAAAAAAAGAGGAAAGTAAAGAAATATGAATTCTTTAAACTTGGCTTCAAGGAACTGCACCGTTCAAGAGGAAAACCCCAATTCATAACATCTTTCTATACTAAAATTTTCATGAAAACTAAGCAAAGTCATAACATCTTTCAAATTAACATATCATAAACATTTAAACCTAATGCATATAAGAAAATTATAAAAGTAAATCTGAGTCAGGAAGTATGTAAAAACGCTAGTAAGATATTTAATTCAGAGCCAACTCTACCATATTATATCAATCAAAGATTGATCTAACAAGAATCAAAATTAACATAACAGAGATCAAATGTCATTGACAAACAAAATTTCCCAAGGTATACACGATATTGGCAAAAGTAATGACTAAATTCAAAAAATTAAATAAAGAAATTTTCCAATTAAAATATTATAAACAACCTATGGTCATCTCGGCCATCGACAAATGTATTCCAACAAAGAAAACATACATACATTAGAAACCTAAAAAATTGACATAAATAATAAATTAGAGGAACAAGTAAATGAGCAAGAAGTTACCTCATTTCATACATTTTCACCACAAATCCACCCTTTCCTTCAACCTTTTTTTTAACCTTTTAATGTTTTGATCCCAAGATACAAAATACAATAATAACCTAAAGTTACGTTAAGACCACATAAATATCACTCATCGTCCTTTTTGAAACGTTAGTGATTATTGGTCAATAAATATAACTCTTGTTAAACCATTAAAGCAAATAAAAAGAGTTGGTTTTTTAAAATAGTAATGTCCACCCAAATTGTAATGATAAAAGTTACATGACTTTTTAAAAAATAAAGTTTGGGCTAGTGACATGATAAAAACAAAAGTCAATTTAAACAATTTATATGGAATCACTTACCAATGGTAAAAAAATAGACAATATAGCACGCTTAAAGAGGGCTAAACGTTCTGGACCGAAACTAAATTTTATTTAAGAATTTTATTATAATTATAGTTATTACTCTTAGTAAATTAGTGAATATTAGTTTCTTTCCTGCTAAAAGAATATTAATCTACTTCTGGTGAACCAATAGAGACAAAATAAAAAAGGGGATGAAAAAAATCGTACAAACTCCCCTCTATGTGAATACACATAATACTCTTTGGCAAGTAGCTAATAAATTTAGTTGATGTTTTAGATTCAATGAATAACCTTAAGCATAACCAATAATTTGCATCACTGTTAAGTGTTATATGCGTATATGGGAAAACTAAAAGGATAGTAATAAATTGGAACGACTTATCTGGATGCTGAGGTGTGTGTTAGACACACAGTCCTAAGACAGAAATATCGCCCGCACGATAATCAGTGATGCTTCGAGCCTCAGATAACTGTCCCCAGGATTCAATAGCACAGTTCATCCGATTGAAGCACTCAATGGATGACTTTAAAACCACAAGAGATTATGCCCAGAATTGGAGTATGAAGAAGGACGTTTTTTGAGAGAGAGAGAGATTGAAAAGTTATTAGAAACTGATCTGCATATCCCTCATATAAAGGGATGCAGAAACCACCCACTTCCCCCAAAACGTGGGTGACCACTTCTCCCACTAAACCACTCCCAACGGCTAATTAAAAAAAAAACGTGTTTTAAGTTTAATCATAGAATAATTTTTAATTAATTAAATAAAACAATTTTTAATATTAATTAAAATAATTTAATGACGAAATTAAAATTAACTCATTATTAGGACCCAAGACCCAAGCCCCCAAGTCCCAAGTCCCAAGTCTTGATATATAATATAATAATTATATATCTATTTAGGTATAAATACCCCAAATCCTCTTAAATTCCCTTAGTGGGACTTGAACCCATGACCTCCTTTAAAGGGGACTCAAAAGTTACCACTAGGCTACAAGGTCTTATTGTGAGTATATCATTCACACCAATAGTTATACACACACACACACAACAATCCCCCACATGAATGAGATACGAGAAGAAAGAATAAAGAAAGTCTTGGGCAATAAAATTGTCATTAATAGGCAGAGGTGTCTTTTGGACTTGAACCTTGCTTAGTGTATGTCCATTGGGCTTACAACCATTCAGTGAATTACATATCTTGAACTGACCAGTTATTTTGGTAAACCAGTTCAATAGACTACACACATGACACTTTAAAACACTTGTGGTTCACAACAGTTTTGCTCATTAAGGCCATGAGCTATATCCCAGTATCATGAGTGCTCTAGAGAATTCAGCCACAATTCCCATAGGTAGCGGCCCCACTACCACACTCACTTAGGTGAATCTATCAAGAATGTCCTGTCACATCCCGCTTGAAAATTCAAGCCATAGATTCATTAAGAGTTTAGCTCAACCTTTCTCATTACAGGTAGCACTACTATTATTATTATTAATAACACCATAGGGATAAGACAATGATAAGTCTTTGTAGCGCTCACATATAATCATCCACAATTAGTTTTCCCATGGAACCTATATCCTGGGATCTCCATTCAGATAGGTTGGGTATCCATCATGATGATTTTACTCATTAGGCTTTAAGCCCATCCCCCTCGATGTTTTGTAAATGATATCTCTTGACAACCCTTTGGTCAATGGATCTGCTAAATTATCATTTGACCTTACAAAGTCAATGGTTATAATGCCATTAGATATGAGTTGTCTCACACTGTTATGCGTGCGACGAATATGTCTTGACTTTCCATTGTAGGACTTGTTGCTTGCTTTTGCTATTGCCGCTTGGCAATCACAGTGTATAAGTACCGCAGGTACAGGTTTAGGCCACATTGGAATGTCTGCCAGAAATGTCCTCAGCCACTCGGCTTCTTCACCTGTTTTGTCTAAAGCTATGAATTCAGACTCCATTGTTGATCTTGCAATGCATGTCTGTTTTGAGGATTTCCATGATACGGCAGCCCCGCCTAATGTGAATACATATCCACTTGTAGATTTGGATTCCTCTGAGTCTGAAATCCAATTAGCATCAGTAAAACCTTCAATCACAGCAGGATATGAGACATAATATAAAGCATAATCCAAAGTAAATTTCAGGTATCTCAAAACTCTAATAAGTGCATTCCAGTGATCATTATTAGGATTACAAGTATATCTACTCAATCTCCCTACTGCATATGCAATATCAGGTCTGGTGCAGTTCATAATGTACATTAGGCTACCAATAATTCTTGAATATTCAAGTTGTGACACAGGTTCTCCTTTGTTTTTCTTCAGTTTACTATTTGGATCATAAGGAGTTCTAACAGGAGTAGATTCATATTGATTGAATTTCCTTAACACACTTTCTATATAATGTGATTGTGATAATTTGATTCCCACAGAATCTCGTATTATTTTTATTCCCAAAATAAAATCTCCAACTCCCAAGTCTTTCATATCAAATTGTTCACATAACATCTTCTTAGTGGTTTTTATAATACTCATATGTGATCCAAATATTAACATATCGTCAACGTATAGGCAAACAATCACACAAGCATCTCTATGACACTTAAAATACACACATTTATCAGATTCATTTATTTTAAATCCATCATTAATCATTACTTGATCAAATTTTTCATGCCACTGCTTAGGGGCTTGTTTTAGTCCATATAAGGATTTAACTAGCTTGCAAACTTTGTTCTCTAATCCCTTTACAACAAATCCTTCCGGTTGATCCATATAAATTTCCTCTTCTAATTCCCCATTTAAAAAAGCTGTTTTAACATCCATTTGATGAATTTCCAGTTTATAGATGGATGCGAGGGAAATTAGAATTCTAATAGAAGTAATTCGCGTAACCGGAGAATAAGTGTCAAAGAAATCGATTCCCTCCTTTTGTTTATATCCTTTAGCTACTAACCTAGCCTTATATTTTTCTATGGATCCATCAGGTTTCATTTTTCTTTTAAAAATCCATTTACACCCTATGGTTTTACAACCTGGTGGCAAGCTAACTAAATCCCAAGTGTGATTTTGCATAATAGATTCTATTTCACTATTAACAGCCTCTTTCCAAAATGGAGCTTCGGGAGAGATAAGAGCATCGTGATAAGATTGAGGATCCCTCTCGGACAAAAATGAAATATAATCAGGCCCAAAAGATTTATCTATTTTACGTCTTTTACTTTTCCTAACTTCCTGTATTTCCATATCATTCTCTTGCCTACTACTAGATGGCATATATATGTTCGAAGGAGCATCCTCAAGTCTAGTAGTGGGATTATGTGGAAAAATATGTTCAAAAAATTCTGCATCACGAGATTCAATAATAGTATTTGTAGATACACTATCTACATCTGATTTAAACACAAGGAACCTATATGCACTACTGTTTTGAGCATTTCCTATAAATACACAATCAACAGTTTTAGGTCCGAGTTTAGTTCGTTTAGGTGGAGGCAGAACTACTTTTGCTAAACACCCCCACACTTTTAAGTATTTATATGAAGGCTTTCTTCCTTTCCATAATTCATAAGGAGATTTATCAGATTTCTTAGGGGGAATTTTGTTTAAAATATAACAAGCTGAAAGTACCGCTTCACCCCATAAATTGTGAGGAAGACCCGAGCTGTTTAACATAGCATTTACCATATCCTTTAGCGTTTGATTTTTACGTTCCGCCACACCATTTTGTTGTGGACAATATGGTGCCGTAGTTTGATGTATTATGCCATGTATTTTACAAAAATCATTAAAAGGCTCAGAATATTCTCCCCCTCTATCTGATCTCACAATTTTAATTTTTTGATTTAGTTGATTTTCAACTTCCGTTTTATATAGTATGAATTTCTCAAGTGCTTCATCCTTAGATCTCAAAAGATATACATAACAGAATTTCGTGTGATCATCTATAAAGGTGATAAAATATTTTTTCCCACCCCTTGTTTGAATTCCTTTTAAGTCACACAAATCGGTATGAATTAATCCCAAAATTTCAGTAGAGCGTTGTATACTTTGAAAAGGTTTTCTTTTGAATTTTGATTCAACACATATTTCACATTTGTGTTCGACATTTGCAGGCAGTTTAGGAATATCTCCTAAATTCATTAATCTTCTAAGTGAAGCAAAATTAACATGTCCAAGTCTACTATGCCATAAATATAAGGAATCAGAGATATAAGCAGAAGAATTAACTACATTAAAAACAGAGTCAACAGTTACATTTAATTTGAATAATCCCTCACACATGTAACCCTTTCCCACAAACACCCCATTTTTAGATAAAACAAACTGATCAGATTCAAAAACCATTTTAAAACCCTTTTTACTCAACAGCGAGCCTGAGACCAAGTTTTTCCTAATGTCGGGCACGTGCAACACCTCGTTCAACGTCAGGACTTTTCCAGAAGTGAATTTTAAATCCACCTTCCCTTTTCCAGCAACAGCAGCTACTGAAGAATTGCCCATGTAGAGCTTTTCATCACTTCCCACCACCTCGTAGTGGGAAAAAACACTCCTGTCTCCACAGATGTGTCGGGTGGCCCCAGTGTCCACCCACCAGTCCTTAATGTTGCTAACCAGGTGTGCCTCTGAAATAACAGCAGAAAAATTATCAGTTTCAACAATTGAAGCTTGTGCACCCCCATTAGGTTTTTTGAAATTCTCATTGTTTTTCCTTTTGAAGCAGTCTTGGGCTCGATGTCCAGGTTTACCACAAACAAAACAGTCTCCCCCGAATTTCTTAATCCCACCTTTAGGTTTCGTAGCATTATTTGGTGCTTTTCCTTTCCCCTTAAATTTATGTTGGTACTTATTTGGCTTAAACTGATTTTTGGTCCCCCCACTACTTTCAGCAATGTTTGCTTTGGCAGCCATAGCCGTGGCAACGTCTCTTTTTTCCTTAACGCAGTTATCCTCTTCAATTCTAAGTCTAACAGTGAGATCTTCCATAGTCATATCTTTACGTTTATGTTTAAGGCCATTTCTAAATTCTTTCCAGGAAGGGGGAAGTTTCTCAATAACAGATGCAACTTGAAAACCCTCACTAATTGACATACCCTCAGCATGAATTTCATGAATAATGACTTGAAGTTCCTCTAATTGTGACAAAACAGATTTTTCGTCAACCATTTTAAAATCCAGAAAACGACTAACAACAAATTTCTTACTTCCAGCATCTTCAGTTTTATATTTCTTATCTAACATCAACCATAACTCTCTAGCAGTAGGGACAGAAAAATAAATATCATACAGGGCATCATCCAGATTGTTCAGAATATGATTTTTGCACATAAAATCAGATTTTTCCCAAAGTTGATTAACAGCAGTTTTTGCAGGTTCGGTCTCTTCAGAATTATCTTCCTTAATTTCTAACGTGTGATCGAGTTCCAACAGATTCAGATAAAATTGCATTTTTTGTTGCCAACGTTTAAAATTCAAACCAACAAATTTTTCAGGCCTAGCAGAGGCGATAGCAGCAGGATCAAATTTTCCCATTGTACGAATATAAAATTTATATTTCTGTCTTAGATTGTTATATGCGTATATGGGAAAACTAAAAGGATAGTAATAAATTGGAACGACTTATCTGGATGCTGAGGTGTGTGTTAGACACACAGTCCTAAGACAGAAATATCGCCCGCACGATAATCAGTGATGCTTCGAGCCTCAGATAACTGTCCCCAGGATTCAACAGCACAGTTCATCCGATTGAAGCACTCAATGGATGACTTTAAAACCACAAGAGATTATGCCCAGAATTGGAGTATGAAGAAGGACGTTTTTTGAGAGAGAGAGAGATTGAAAAGTTATTAGAAACTGATCTGCATATCCCTCATATAAAGGGATGCAGAAACCACCCACTTCCCCCAAAACGTGGGTGACCACTTCTCCCACTAAACCACTCCCAACGGCTAATTAAAAAAAAAACGTGTTTTAAGTTTAATCATAGAATAATTTTTAATTAATTAAATAAAACAATTTTTAATATTAATTAAAATAATTTAATGACGAAATTAAAATTAACTCATTATTAGGACCCAAGACCCAAGCCCCCAAGTCCCAAGTCCCAAGTCTTGATATATAATATAATAATTATATATCTATTTAGGTATAAATACCCCAAATCCTCTTAAATTCCCTTAGTGGGACTTGAACCCATGACCTCCTTTAAAGGGGACTCAAAAGTTACCACTAGGCTACAAGGTCTTATTGTGAGTATATCATTCACACCAATAGTTATACACACACACACACAACAATCGTACAAACTCCCCTCTATGTGAATACACATAATACTCTTTGGCAAGTAGCTAATAAATTTAGTTGATGTTTTAGATTCAATGAATAACCTTAAGCATAACCAATAATTTGCATCACTGTTAAGTCATAGTGCAAAAAGAAAGAAGAAACAAACCCACCATTTTCTCTTTGTTTCCCTCCACACCATTTCTCTAATGTTTCTATTATTCTCTTCTTCCTCTCCACATGGCGCATGCCCTCCATAGCCATAACCCAAGAAGCAAACCTTCATTTACAACAAAACACAGACCCATCAATCCCTCCCTTTCTCTCTAAATGTATAAAAGAGAACCATTAAACAAAAAGGAAACAAAATATATACTGAGATCTAGCATATAACAAAACCAAAGGAAAAATAGTTATGAAGTTAAGATCAAATAAGATTAGAATATCAGAATTTACATACTTGTTGTCTTATACCCGTTGAAATTTGTTCAATAAATACCATCAATATAATGTCCTCTTTTGGAGTCCATACCCCTTTTCTCTACATATAGAAGCTGTAAAGATGAGGAGATCGATAGTCACAAAATAAAGGGGATGAGGAAGGGTTTTTATTTAAGAGGAGAGAGAGGAGAGACGTTTCATAGGATCCCACCAAGACAGAGTGAGGCTACAAACGGAAATTCAAAATATATAAGGCTGGACATACGAACCTTTCAAACATTTTATTGGAAACCCACTCGTCACCCTTTCAAACATTTTGTAAGTAGTAGTGATAGGGATAGGAATATTACGTCCAAAAGAAAAACTTTTTATTGGAAACCCACTCGTCACCCTTCTCTATATACCCCCCCCCCCCCCCCCAACCCCACGTACCCTCTCCTCACCCACCCTCACATTCTATCCCTCAGACACAAAACACACACAGTAGCATAAAATATGCTTCCAACTGTGTGTGTCTATCTGTTCCTAACCTGCGCCATATTCAGCCCATATTTTCTCTTCTACGCCTGGTTTATATGGTACACCTGCTACTCCACCAATACCGGTGATAGACAGTCAGATATCCCTTCACCGGTAATACCATCCCCCACTAATACCAATACCTGTGATAGCCAGACAGGTATCCCCACTACAGGACTCTCAAATGAAGATCTCCAAAAACTCCCAAAATTCACCGGTAAAGACTTGGTTTTGGGAAATGAATGTGCGGTTTGTTTGGACGAGATGGAGGCAGACCAACCGGTACGCCTGGTACCCATTTTTAATCATGGCTTTCATTTAAAATGCGCTGATGCCATGGCTTTCTGAAAACTCTACTTGTCCCCTTTGTAGGGGAAGGCTTGAGCTGGAGCTTTTTTGTCCATCTGATTCTAATCCTTGTTAAGAAATTAGATTTTGATTGTTTTTTATTTTTGGTTGTAAAAGATGTTGTTTTTCGTTTTTGGAGTTTTGAGATGGAATATGATAAGAATTTTCTTTTGAAGTCTATTCATTTTATGATTGATTCATGCGAGCCTAACATATTCTTGTCAAATGAGTTTATTTTGTAACAAACTTATATCTTTGTGATGTATCTCGTAATACCTAAAATTATAATAGAGAATTAAGGTAAGAGTCATGTTCATTTTTATATTTGAATTTTTAGGACACTAATTTTTAAGTTTATAAATATAGTCTTTGTGATACAATAACATTTATTTGTATAGCCCCTTTAGAGTTAGGAGTACATAAAATAGGTAATTTCATTTGTTTTAGTTAAATATGTATCTATTATCTATTATCTCTATTATATACCTCTAAAACGATAGATTAGAGGTATTAATAGCATTTAATACATTTATTTTTTATTTTTAAAATAAATATAATTAAATTAGGGACATATACCAAAAGAGTCCCTCGAACATTTTTTAATACTCATTTAATCCAATCTTTTTTATTTTGCTTCAAAAAGTCCTTTGCCACATATTTTGGAGAGGGAGTGCCGCTGGCGCGGACCTCTAAAAATAAGAGAATATTGAGTGCTTGAGGGACTAAATGGGTTAAACTAAAAATATATATCCTTTTTAAAAAAATATATTTTTATAGTAGGGATTATTCAATAATTGACCCATTAAATTATCTATTAATCTATTTTATTACTCCAAAACGAAAAGCCTACATTTAATATTCTCAACATTCTCTTTCTTATTAAAAGAACAAACGACCTTATCCCTTCATCTTCGTTGCTTCCTTTTTATTTTTAATATTCCTATTTAGTACCCATTTCGTTTATGCCGTTTGTTTTCCAATTTATAAGATATTTGGGAGATGAAAAAGCATGGAGTAAATGAATGGAGAGAAAGGAAGCAACGAAGAGGAAGGGATAAGGTCGTTTATGCCGTTTGTAAAATATGTGAGATTATGTCGAGAGAGAAGTTTTGAGGAGACACATTCTTTACCAAAAAAGTGTAATCAAAATGTTTACATATATATATATACATATATATATATATATATATATATATATATATGCTCTTGTGCGGACTAGTCCGCATTTTAAGAATGCGGACCGGACATGTGTCACCTGGCGGTGAGCCCAGAAAAGAGAGAGAGTGTGCCTATGATTTAGGCGATAATTTCTAGGCGCACCGTTAGGCGACACATGTCCGGTCCGCATTCTTAAAATGCAGACTAGTCCGTACAGGAGCATTATTATATATATATATATATATATATATATATATATATATATATATATATTCTTAAAATACGGACTAGTCCGCACAGGAGCTTCTATAATGCTTATCTATAATAATGCTTATCTATAACAGGAGCATCCAAGTCTTGCTTATCTATAATGCTCCTGTGCGGACTAGTCCGCATTTTAAGAATATATATATATAATAATTCTCCTGTGCGGACTAGTCCGCATCTTAAGAATCCGGACCGAACATGTGTCGCCTAACGGTGCGCCTAGAAATTATCGCCTAAATTATAGGCACACTCTCTCTCTTTTCTGGGCTCACCGCCAGGTGACACATGTCCGGTCCGCACTTTTAAAATGCGGACTAGTCCGCACAAGAGCATGATTGTATATATATATATATATATATATATATATATATATATATATATATAAGCATATTGTCTAATTTTGACATATTATGAATACATTATTTTCGAATCTAAAAAGGATATACTGAAATTAAAAATCATACAAAATTAAATTTTTTTTACGTTTGTTATATTTTTATATAAAATTATTCGAAATTAGGGGCGGGGCGGGACTCCTACGGGGGGGATTAAATTGCCATCCCTATATGACCCTAACACCCCCGGCAGCTCTAATCCCCCACCCCAGTGAAGCTTTGATAGGATGTTTTCTGTTTTTGGTTGGCTTATGTATGTGGATGTTTGGGAAGGTTTTTCATTGTTGTTGGTTATGATAATAGTTTCTTGTAGTTCTCTTCTGTTAAACTCATGTATCCTAGTCCTGCTTATCTATAAAATTCCGCATTTTGTTTATTTGCTTGTTTTATTCATTCGCACTTTTAATTCGCACTTAGTTAGATATTCGTCCTTTTCGCTTGGTTAGGGGGGTGCTATGCGCGTATTTCTAAAACTTCACAAATTTTCAAAAATTCCCATAAAAATAAGAAAATTTCAAAAATCCTTAAAAATTGAAAATTTTCTAGAAAAACCAAAAATATTTTTCTTCAAAATAAATAAAAATTGGAATTTGAATTTTTCAAAAATATCACCAAATGACGTTTAAAGTCTCAAGTTGTTAAAAATCATATGCATAAAGCCAAAATTGATCAAAGATGGAAATTGAGAGAAAATTGACGACTTTACGAATAAGTGTGGAGATTAACTAACCCGGTGAGGTTCGAGCCTATCACTCTTTGCGAGAATATAAATCAATCCGAGTTAATAGTTAACTCAATGCTCTTTTCAGTGTCAAATTAGTCGTTCAGGATCTCAATTCTTTGTTTTGAACAGTTATGGGAAATTGTGCGAGATATTACCTTGAAAAACGCTAAATATATCTCTAGACTTAATAAATCTCGAGACGCTTATGGTAATTCGATTATTGAATTGGACAATAAAGGAGGCCTTCGATTGCTACCTAAAAATACGGCCAGAAAAAGTTGTGAAAAAATTCCATCCCTTTTGCTACCCCCATTTGAGCTTATTATCCGTGTTGGCTCCTTTCGTTTGATAACCCGAAACACCAAGTTAGCCTAAAATTGTGAAAAGTGAATGTTCATCAAATAAGGGCTGGGAAGTTCAATAAAAAGGGGCAAGAAAAATAGAATAGTGCTCAAGAAAAACAACAAGTAAAAGAGGAATATAGAAAAATGGAAAAAAAAATGAGAAAAAAGCCCGAAAAGCACAAATGGACATCCTAGGAACATTTTCCAATTCTAAAATTCATATCCATTCCCTATTATACCCGATAACCAGTAAAAGTCCAGCCGAGTCCAATTTGAACAATCAAATACCGCGTGGAGAGCTAATATACAAAAGATAATAAGAGAGAGTAAATGGTGTGAATAAAAGGCAATGTTTCCCGTTTCTCGAATAACCGTATCCCGTTGATGAGATCCATTTCACCTCAAATAGTCTGTCTTTCTACATTGTATGCGTGCATTTGTGTCCATAGCATTTACTCCTTATATCACACATACCAAGAGAATAAGTCATAAATTTCAAGTGATTCATTGTGAGGGCATACGTGAGAATTTGAAATCAAAACGAATTTTCAAAAAAGTAACGTAATGATCAATCGGTGAAAATTAAGGGTTAAATTTCTGGCTTCGTACACACACACACGATGATTATGGTGATTATTTTTTCGAAAAGTTTGAATTGTACAATTTTTAAGTATTTTGAATTTTATTTGAGTCAATAAATAATTTTGTGGGTATATTCACTACAAACCCTCGCGAGACACACCTCGTCCTACTGGGGTAACCTAGGGGTTTAAAGTCTTGTTGCATGCGCTCAATGAAATCGCTTGCCCGCGAAAGTGGTATTCTATCCTAATAAAGAGTTTGACCCTTATTTTGAATCTTTTACATTGCTCGGGATGATCAAAGTTCTAAGTTAGGGGGATTTGATTATGCATAAATTCTTTCGATTTATCCCCTTAATTTAGAGGCTTTTACCATCTCGGATGATGTAAAATGCATGGATTTATCTCATATCATTGCTAACGACTTCTTCTAACAAGTACCACGAGTTTGGTGTATTTCTTATAATTTTTATAGGCATTTAATGCGTGAGCGAAAGAAAGAAACCGAAAGAAAAGAAGAAAAGTCAAAAGGTCAAAAGCGTAATTTACACCAGGAATCCGGACGAGAACCCAAAATGAAAGTTGAAGACCTCGAGTCTAGAAGTACGTAGGAAGAAACGACGTCCAAATCCGAGTTTCGAAGCAGAAGTTACAAAACTTTAAAGAGAAGAGATAATGAAGAGAAAATAGGAGAAATTGCATTAAGAAACCGGTCCAAACCGTCTATCGCCAAAAAGGGTCTGGACCGAATGCTCAAAACTCTCTGGAAAAATTCACATACCGATCCAAACCGATTATTTCCAAAAACGATCTAGATAGGATGCCTAAATTTCTCTGCCAAATTTCAACCACCAATCCAAACCGATTATTTCCAAAAACGGTCTGGACTGGGACCCCAAAACACATTCCCAAATTTTACACACCGGTCCAGACCGAAAGTTTATACCAATACTGACCGGATGTCGTTTTTCTTTGTGTTTATCCTATTTTCAAATCAGATTCCTTCAGGGGTGGAACTCCTGTAATTTCGTAGGTTATTTATTCCAATGTCTTCAAAGACATAGGGATGTTATTTTTAGTTTAGTTATAGAGAGAGAGAGAGAGAGAGAGAAAGGGTAAAAGACTAGTTTTTCAATTAATCAAGTTTTGTGGACTTTCAAGTTCTAGTGCGAAAATAAATTTGATTCTTTTCTCTCTTCTACTAGTTTGTTTTAATATTTCTTACGTAGTTAATTGATTTTCAGTAGATAATACGTCGTAATTCTTATTTAGAAGTAGTTACACTATGATTTCTATCACATGCACCATAAAAATCCTAGTTTTCATTAATTTCACCATGATAGGCTAGATTCTTAAGGTTTGGGATGCATGAACCCAACCCAATGTGGTTTGCCTGGGTGTAATCTTAATTCCCTGAGTTAAATGAATGATTAAATCGTGTTGTGTAGTGATCACAATCGTTGTAAGACTTTTTTATCTTGTTTACCCTAAGTAACAGGGATGCTTAAGCTGAAACGCGCATGTAGCTACTATAATACCGCTTTATTCTATCTTTTGATTACGTATGGTGTGGGCTTGAACCTCATATACATAATGCTTAGGATAAATAAAGATTGGATTTGATTAATTATTTAATTCATAATTAAGGTTATTACCGGTGAATACACTAGGGATGGGGGACTGTATTCCGACCTAATTTTCCATTCATATTTAGACAATCACAAGTTAAATCAATTTTGCATGCTTAGTTCGTAAGTTAATTTAATTCACTTGCACGTAGTTGATAGTTGTTAATTCATTCTCATCATTTTTTTATTTCTTTTAGAGTCGATTTAGGGTTAACCAAAACAGGCGATTTGTAAGTGTTTTAAACACTTACGAATGGCATTCGTAAGTGTTTAAAACACTTACAAATCGGCGCGTTGCAAAAATATTATAAGTGTTCAAAACCGTTGCAAATGTCATTTGCAAGTGTTCATTGAAAATACATATCCGTTTTGAACAACCGTTACAAAAAACTTTGTAAGTGTTCTGACCACTTGCATATTGAACTTTTGTAAGAGTTTTAAACACTTACAAAAATCAACAACCTTTTTTAATTTACAACGGTTATAAACACTTAGAAAAGAAAATATTTTTTTTTTTGTAACGGTTCAAAACACTTACAAATATTAACATGCAAGGAAAACAATGTTCATTTTGTAAGTGTTCATTAATTAAAATATTAAAAAAAATTATCCACCACATACCACCCACCTCACATATAACAAACAATACAAACATCTAAAACATAACAATTAGATCCAAACACTTTCATACAATACTTCATGACATGTTCAACATAAACAAACACTCTCATCAAGAAAGGAAGCAATCACACCAAAGATATATATTGAGTATTCTCCTTAACAAACTTCATACATCTAGTTATTGTATCCAAATACACATGTGCCACAACCCTTTTAGTATGGCAAGAAAATTGTGTCGACAAGATCATTGGCACTAGTTCCCTCAAGAGCCCACTACCAGTACTCACCGTCTCATCGCTTAATGCCTCTACAAGTGCATAAAAAATGAAATCGAAGTTGACTCTATGCATGCGAGTGTTGAATTACTACTAGAACTGAATACTTTAAGCTTCCATTACATGAAGAAGTTGGCTACAAAACGAATTTTAGTACAATCACCAATTAACATCACAAGCACAAGAAATTCCATATTAACCATATACTTATATCATAAATAAAATGATACTTGACATTCATGCTTCATTAGCATTTACGAACCAAAACATCATCCCAAAAGGAGTCATAAGAACTTTTTAGAAGTATCATAAGTTTTTTTTTTCACAAAACAGGGTATAGGGTCAAAAGATTAGATAGAAGCTCAAATTACAATGAAAATGCATAATATCACTGAAATCCCCAGAATAAGATAAGTTCAAATAAAGAATTCAGTAGACTGAATAATAAACTAACTCTCAGGAAAAAAAAGACAGTATAAAGTGCCAATTTTATGCCTCTTTTGTTAATATATAATGGACAAAACATATGGGACACGAGAATATGCATGTGTTATTTCAGGATTATTTGCTAATTAATCTTTAACAAGAAGATTATTAGTTGCAAAGTTTGGGCTTACCATTCCAAACGGGGAAACTAACTGGTGAAGAGCAGTTATTCTATCACCTAATTTCTCCTTCCTCACCTGTATCTTCCCATTTCAAATATACAAGGAGAAACAATCAGATGACAACTTGCATTCATTAATCATTTCACCTTTTTATCTAATTGAATGATTTTCCCCCTTCGTGTGTGGATGTGAGGAGAGAGAGAGTTAACGAATCATTATCCTTGACGAAATAGACAATCAAGACAGACAACAGTAAACATCCAAAGAGATGTGTTGGGGGGGGGGGGGAGAGAGAGAGGGGGAGAGAGAGAGAGATTTCTGTAAATTATCTTGAAGGGGGTTTGTGTTGATGAAGGTTGAACTCTAGCTTTCTTAGGTGCCCCACCAGTGTTGTTGCACTTCACATATAAATAAAGATGATTAACTGAAATCCAAATTGGCCGCCTTTGATAAATCTCACAAACTCGATTAACAAGTTCACAATCAAAATAATTTATACATAATGAATGAGTTATTTATAAGTCTTACTCAGACAAGATCCCATATGTACTTATGGAACGCTTTTAGTTATATTACAGAAAAATTAATGACCTAATGCCAACATGATACAAATCTTAAAATTGATCTCCCAAACCTAGATATTTATAAAATAAAGAAAAGTTATTTGTCCCCATAACTTGGAGGAACGATCTGCAGGTGGATACCTCCCATCTGCCTTATTGGAAGAAAAGTCCAATATGTTAGTGCTTAAGCTGGAAACACAAGAGTTTGGTGATGAAACTGGCATCATTTCTGATCAACCATATGTCTTTCACCTATCAAGAAACAACAACATGAAAAATATATAATGACAACAAATACGCACAAGCCTAACTCACAATTTTTTCGAGTTAATTCAATTCTCCTGTTGATTTGCCTCTTCCACTCCTGATTTAGATTCCCAGGATTCAGACCTCGAAAATGTTGTTTTAACCAAGCTTCCATGAAAATTTCAAGCTCGCAACTTTTTCTTCACAAAATCCATCTGCCAAAAGAAATAGGGAACAGACAAATATATAAAATTAAGCTATGAAAGAAATCCTAAATTTACTTCATTAAAATTGCACATATTTTGTGTATGAAGCAACATTTATACATTCCTTGTTCGGTTGGCGATAGGATATGTGACAAAGAAAATCACCATATATTTTCATTGACAAAATGAATTTTATCGTGACCTAATTACTTCACTTGAATTGTTTACTTGTACTAACAATCACAGAGTCGAAGGTATAAAAGGTTCAAAATTAATTTACACATGCTTTGTTCTCTCAGAAACCATACAAATACATACAGAATATCAATGAGTAAAAACATAGCAAAACAAAAATAAAAACAAAGATGAAAAAACACAACCCTAACGCATTAAATAAGAATAAGTAGTTGTAACTCTGATTAACTATGATATATATGTAGAGACATTCATTTACTTGATGGGAGACATTGAGTGACAGTACGATCTCCGATCGAGTGAATTTTTCGACAAGATTGAACAAGAGAGGGAGTGTTTGGTTTTATTTTTCTTTTGTGAGGAAAATATATAACAATAACTTTTAAGACTTCTAGACCAATGATATAACAATAGTGAAAGTCGTCAAATTAAAAGTAACACTAGAATTGACAACTCAAAAGGTAAACATAATCATATAATACCTCATCAAAGACCATTAGTCCAATCAACTCTACTGAAAAAGTAACCATTAACTTATAGCTAACAACAGTATTCATTTTATAAAAATGTATTAGTTTGGTGATTACTAAACCAAATAGAGAGAAGAAAAGGGTAATAAAAAATTAATATAAAGCAAAGTAAAACTTGGAATGGTTATGATAAATCACATATTTTATCAACAATACATTCTCCATGGTGATACCATCTAGAATTACTTTGTAAAACAGAACAGTGTTAAACACAATAATACATTACCTATTTCTAAAGGCAAAAGATGTGACATATATCTCCATAGTAGTTTCCATCAATTCATCATTGAAAGGGACAAATTTGGGTTTACCCTGAGTTGTGCCAGAACTGCAAGAAACACAATAATAATCAGCAACTACAAAGACTAAGGGTGTGATCGACAGAAACAATGGAAAAAGGAAAAGATTCCCATATTGAATATTTCCTTAATATAATTTGCCACGCTAAAATTTTCTCTTTTATTGTTTAAGCTTGGCTAAAAATTTTAGCTTTTCCATCTTTTCTATCAAACACACACTCTAAAAGTTGGAAAATGAAATTTCTCAAACGTCAACAAGTTGTACCATATTCTGGGTGGGAGGAAAAATTTCCAAACCATATTTGTGCAATCAAACACACTAAGATTTATTGAAGAAACAAATGACAAAGCAACTAAAATCACCTTAATGAGATTGTTGTTATTGGTTTTCCAGTGAGGATGGAAAAAGTTAGGGTTGTTGTATCTCAAAGCTCAGTACTCGATTTATGGACATCGATCACGACTCGAAGTTCTGCAAGGAAGAAGATGTAAAGCATTAGCGAACCCATACTATAATTAAAGATGCAAAGCATTAGTCAATTAAATTTCAGTTGAGTCTTTGAACTATGACTATAAGCCAACTTAGGTACATAATAATACTACACAATATGTTTTGTTTTCATTGATTATGTTATGTCTGAAATGAGTCAATTCAAAAACTTAATGGTTTGAATGCGAATAACTCACATGTCTTTAACAACAAAATACACATACAAAATAAATAAATAAATGAAACATAATATAATAGTGGATATAGTATCTCAAAACAGGGGAAATGGGATCTAAACATAAATACTTAACAGTTGGTATTGATATATATTTTACTATACATAACATAAATGATTGGCCTTTAATTTTTACTATCATGTTGTGAATTTTGAGCAGATTCTTTATTTTAATCATGCTCTCACCGAACTTTTTTATCCAACCATTTACAAAATTTGCTTAAACTTCATTTCAATCTTCATTTTCTTACCTTTTAATCAAATATATACATTCCAACAAATTTCATTTAGCTCCAAAAGTGCTTAACTCAACCAAAGTTTAAAGTGCTTAGCTTTACTCAACCAAAAGTTCTTTAAGAGCATAAGTAACATTAACATCAATAATACAATTAAGAAAGAATGTGAAAGAAGCAATGAAAAATAAGGGCAGACTTGACGCTGATCACATAAATAATACTGACCCCATATTTGACGATGATCAGGTGCTGCACCAGCAGCACTGCCCCTGCTCTGCATGCCATGCATGCTTCCGCCTTCTCCTCATGATGTGGTCACACACACATTCTTAATTATATATATAAAATCTGTATACATAACATAATAATTAAGTGAGAATTAATGAATGGGACAAATAAAGTCTATGGAAAGAAATTTCACTGGAAACAAAGGGATTCTTTATATTTTCCTCGCAAAGAAGGAGGTCTGGCAATCAGGAACTTAGCAACTGCTCAGGTAGCTACAAATGTCAAAATGGCATGGAATTTCAAGGAAGGAAAAAGTCTTTGGGCTATATTCATGAACAAAAAATATACAAATATATAGAGGAGAAATGGGTCTCAGAGTTTTAGAATAATCCAATCAGTTAGGGAGGTTGTAGTCAAATTCAGCTTGGGCAAATGATCAGTTGATTTTGAAATGTTCAAATAATGGAAAGTTCTCTTTTGACTTTGCCTATGAAATCTCAAGAACCTCAAAACTCTCTTCTCTCGCTTATAATTTTATATGACATTCAAACATTCCCCTCAATAGATATGTCTTTGCTTGGAAGATGTTAGCTAATTGTGTTCCTTTAGATGCTCTAGTCCAAATGGTTGGAATTAACCTTGTTTCTCCAAGTTCCTCCTGCTTAAATTCCTCGAAAACTATTATTCATCTGTTCATAATAGATCCAGTTACCTCCAAAGTTTGGAAATTCTTAAATGATGCTATGTGAATTCCTAATATGCCCCATTCAATTCATGGATCCTTCATTCAATGGTGGATCCAGACAGGGTAATCAAAAACATCTCAGTGGTTATAAAAAGCTATCCCAGTTAATATTATCTGGGAAATTTGGTTGAGCAGAAGCAAAGCTAGATTTGAATCAAAATCTATGAATTCCAAGATTATAGTGAATAAGATCACTGATTCTATTTCAGAGCAAGGACAATTTCTCATATTCAAAGAAGAAGGAAAAGAGATCAGCTTAGATGTCTTAAAAATGTTCAAGCTCAACCTTATGCTGAAGGACAGGTCTTTAGTTCACCAGTCTTGGAAGAATCCTCCTAGAGGAAGATTAAAGCTGAACTGTTTAGGAGTGGAAGACTCAAGGCTATTTCAAGGATCAGGAATTGTTCTTAGAGATGACCATGGTAGATTCAAATGGGCAAAAGCTTTATGCTCAGATAGAGGTTCTAATCAATATATAAAGCTTCATGCCATTAAAGACAGTATAATATTTTGTAAGGATAATAATTTTGATCAGTTAGATATAGAGATTGAATCAAAATATCTTGCGAGTATTCTCTCATTTTCATCAACCCCATGGAAACTTCTTCCTCTCATTCAAGACCTAAATAATCTTCTCCCGAATGCTCAGTATACCATTTCTTGTTGCTCTCCATAAGTTACTACAGTGGCTGCCCTTCTTTTGAGATTTCGTTTGGCTAAAAAAAAGTCTTGCATTTTCAATAATCTAGAAGAAACCCCCAGTAATATTAAGCTAGAAATTAGATTAGATGCTTCAAGGTCTCATTTAAGTATCTCCTCTTGTATTAAGTGATTTCATCTTCTTGTATGCCACCTAGAGAGGGCTATTCTCTCTTTTATTGAATAAAATTTCCATTTTTCTTTAAAAAAAATTAAAAAATTATTGAGGAGGGAGGGAGGAGAAAGTGTTGTTAAAAAGCACAGTGACGGATTACTTCGAAAATGGGCTTAGAATCTTGGCCTCGATAGATTTCAAAACTGTAGTAGTTGTCACATGCTTGGAGCAGTAGAGTTTGAAAAAGCTCATCCTAATCTCAACTTGAATAACATAGAAGTAACACTAATATATCATTGACAATAAAAATAATGGTCAACAATAGTAATAAGTCAGTAACAAACACATGACCAGTTGCTGCATATGATTTAGTACGCTGCAACATATGATACACGACATTGACACAGCAATACAAACTTACCATTTGATGCCACAACATTGGTTCACACGCGGTTCTCCAACATTTTTCAATACAGGAACTCACAACCCCAATTGAGTAGTTGTTTTCTCACGTGCTCCAACAAAATTCGAAATGAGGGTTTTACCTTAAGTGCTCCTCAAAATGCCTCATGTACCTTTAGTATTCTCTATAAAAAATTAAACTAAATATATTAACCAAATCAAATTATCAACTGTTCAAAAAATAAATATTTGTCGAATACAAATTACCTTAGTTACCTTAAAATGTGGTTGAACCCAAGGCATATACTTTCTTCAATCTCCTGCAAAAAAATTAAAAAATAAACTTTTACAAAATAATCTCACAAACTCATAACGAAAACAAAATAGGTACAGAGTGAGGGAGGACCTGACAATAACTTACTTATAGCATCCATGAAAAACACCATCGGATCTCTATATAGTTGTGAACTACCCATTAAATTTGCATATATAATTCAGTTAAAAAATGAACTAATTGTAGGCAGTGAAAGAAACAGAGCAATGACAGTCATTTATATAACCTTCTACATGAGATAGATAGATGCAAAAATATAACCTTCTAACCCCAAAAAAACTAACATCCTAACCCCCCATTCAGAAAAAATGGCTTAAAAGTGTTTATTCAAAGCATTGCCCGTAATAAAATAGTTATAACCGTAGCTTTGGAGACCATTTTCACTTCATTCCCCACCTATTAGTTGAACAAAAAACATCACCCAAACTCGTACAAATATCATATCCCTTAATCCTAAACTAACATATCACGTAACTATTGTGGCACATATAAAAGTCTAAGAAAAATAGCGCTAAAAATGTGAAATACCTAGGTTAAGAATTTTATCGAACATCTATTATGCACACACACACACACACACGGAGAGAGAGTTATCCCTAAATCAACTTTTTGCGATTGATCCCTAAATCTAAGGTTTTGCGATTGAATCGTAGACTCCAATATTTCAAATCATAATCGCAGTTTGAGTGTAAAGATGTGTGCGATTTTGGGAGGGAGGGGAAATTTGGGTGCGGTTTGAGTGAACGGGGGAGGAAACTTTTAACAAGGGGGAAATTTTGGGTGCGATTTTGGGGTGTAACCCTTTTGTGAGAGATGTAACCCTTTTCGGTTTTGGCATTAATAAAAACACAAATTTTACAACGGTTTTGAACCCTTACAAAGTTTGTAAGTGTCCAAAACTGTTGTAAAATTTGTAAGTTTTACAAACACTTACAAATTAAAAAATTTATTAGTTACAAAATAGCCATTATGGTGTAGTAGGTATACGTCATTACGTCATGTCCTATTTCCCCGAGGATTTTGACCACGACTTACCGAGTTATTACTAACGCGGTAGGCGTGCACTTGAGCCTATATAAGCACGCACTTTAGATACTTTTGTGATCGCGTCACTTATCCACACCCGAGTTAGCAACCTTGAGAGTGATTATGAGAGCATAATGGTGGGGAGTTCTTACCCTGACTAGATCGTCGTCGATAAAAATTATATGCTTTGAGTAGTCAATATCTTCATATCGTCCGCATTTGCATTTCGAGTTTCTTAACTTCCATCCTAATGGCATTTTGCTTGATCTGGTTTGTGTTTGAGGCTCCATGAATCACTACAAATTCATGACCTAAGCATTCGTCCAAGACATTATATGGTATTGGACCCCCACTAATACCACAAACTCGTGACCCATATCATCGTCTGGGACATTATCTAGTATGTGGTCGCTTATATGCAATGTTGCACATTCCTTTTTCTGTAGGAAATCATTTAGATGCCCAACCTCAACCAGTTACTCAGGGTAAGACTTGAGTGCCTTGCAATTTTTAATCTTGTGATCGTAAACTTTATGAGATGCACACTTTAACGCCAGATTCATCCTCTTGGGGTTTGTGGCCATTCGGATTGGATTCCTTCAGAGCGGATCGGCCCCGAAATCAGAGGGGGGAAACTAGAAAAATCCCTCTCTCCCGCGCGTGCGAGGATTCGAGGATATGGGAATCCTTTTTTTGCTACTCGCGCTGATCTTCGCGGACTGCCTCGGATATAAACCAGTCGTCATCAAAAGGGGAGAAACATAAACAAATGGAGTCACCATCCAATTTTTCTCAAAACAGGCAAAAGAAATGTAGCCACCCCGAGAGAACGACATCAAAAGACATATTGATGTGTATGAAATCAAATGAATTAAGGGTTCGGGGACTAAGTTACAGAATGGGAAGGTGTTAGGCACCCATCTCGCCCTTTCGCTCTCTCATGGGCTATGATAATATTCTCATTTTCTCTAAAATGTGATACGTGTGTACAGGTGTACGGTGTGAGTAACAAGAGAAAATAATCATCTCACTCGCATCATAGGAAAAATGGAGCAGAATCATTAGGTTAATAGAATCCAAGGGTGGGGGTTAACCCATAAATCCTAATTTACAACTTCCTTTAGTTTGGTTTTAAAAAGCATGCGCAAGTGTAGAAAGTGTAATGAAGAAATTATAATTTAGGGTTTATAAGAAAACCCTCTTTGGGCTTTTTAGATTTTATGAAAATAAGATTTTTGTGTACTAAATGATGAAAAGTGAAATTAGTTTTAATGTGATGGAATGAAATAAAGATATTTCAAAAGTGGAGAGAAAAGTAAACAATTACTATTATTGGAGTGAGTAGTAAATGAATAAGGATAGAACTTCTAGAGAACTCTAATTCTGATTTGGTAGGAGGTTGATTTTAGCATGACTGGATTATGGTGAGGTAAGGATGGAAAGTGGAGTGAAAATGGATGAGAGTGATGTATGGAAATGGCAATAATATTTGCAAAAATATATTTTCGGCGCGCTGATTATAATGGGAATGTTCTGACTTCAGAAAGAGACACTTGGGAATGAGGTCATGGTTTTCTTAACTAGTAAACAAAATTAGGGTTTCAAGGGGATGTCGATCGGCATGGAACCTATCCTACCTATTGACATAATCTTACCTTACTGACCAAGGAAAGTACACACTGTAGGTAGGGGGCTGAGGTGCCTATAGGCAGTCTGGAATGGACTTTTACAAAAAAATGGCATAAAATGCAAACTATAAGCCCAAATTGTGCATGGATGGGATCGTTGGAAAAGGTATTTAAATCCCTATAAGAATATATTAAGGCACTCCCAGGTTTGAGAGCTTATCGAAGTCAAATGGGGCTCAGATTCACCTAATGGTCTTTGAGTGGGGGGGTCTCGAAGTAAAAAGGCAAGTACGAGCGAAACGTGAATCTGATTCGTGCACGGTATGGGCCTTTGGAAAGAGATTCAAATCCCTATGAGTTTTCATTGAGCTTAGATCAGTTTAGATTGTTTATTAAGGTAAAATGGGGCTCAAGAGCACCCAACGACCATTAGACTAGGTCTCGGAGTAAAAAGGTGAGTACGTGTGAATCGTGAGGCTAATTTGTGCACAATATGGGTTGTCGGAAAGGGGGTGCAGAATCCTATGAGATTACATTAAAATTCTCTTAGTTTGGATAGTTAACCGAGAACAAACGAGATTTGAGAGCACCCAATGACCTTTATCTCAGAGTTTAAAGTAGGACCTAGAGTCTTGTGGATATGCGATAGGCGCTAGGGACCTAAGGAGGTATTTAAAGGGTACTAGTATGGGATGTTTATAGAGACCCCAATCGGGGGAGCTAGGAACAAGCGAAGGTCACCAAAAGATAGACACCTTATCAATGTTCAATGATTGGAGACCCTGCTAGGGGTTAGAAGATGGCAGGTTAAAGGGTTGAGGTTGAATCAGTAGACTTAAGGGGCGAAGATAATCGATTCAGTTGGTGAAGGTCGATTTTGCAAACCTATATGTTTCATGCAAGAGATATGACTAAGAAGTGTACTTGTAAACAAACCCATCTCAAGTTCCTAGTTCTAATTAATGGAAATGTACCTTAAAATCATCGCATCCTGAAGAAGTCATAATACCTCGACTCCCATCTTTGTTAATAATGGAGCCATCATCTGCAGATTTGCTGGCACCATGTTCAGCAGCCGTTATACCAGCCTCATCAGCAAGTATGCTGAATTGATTATGAATGTTTAGCTCATTTTGAGGGCCACAAAGGTGGGATATAGAATTAGTAGAGCCAAGTTTCGAATCTGGTTGGTCATTGGACAAAAAAGAGTTGTTTTCAATAATTTTTGAATCGTTACAAACAACAGCTGGTTTGTTTGAAGCTTTCTGCGTGCTAGCAGTAGGTAGAGCAACTTCTTTTTGAAGGCTTCTACACTCATTAATAGAGTGTACAACTGTTTTGCAAAAACTACAAAACAAACGTAGAGATTCATACAAAACTTTAACAAAAAAGAACCATCATTTCTTTCAACTAAAATCGATATGGCGGTTTAGATCAAATATCTAATTCAACTAACACCCTAGCATAGCTGCCATAAGACTTGTGGCATTATCAATGCACAGGGGGAGACCCGCACCAATAGCAATTTGAAGCAAGCCAAATATTATTTTCCGTGCACCAAATCCTAATTTTTTGTAGCCTCAGTACTCTATACGCATTCGATATTAAATTTTTATGTATGTCTCTCTTGAGTGTATGAAACTATATACGTTGAATTGAATTAATTAGATGTTTCATCATGAACATGAGAAATATTTTTCATCTTACTCTCTCCAATTAGTTTCATGAAAAGTATCTCTCTCCATTCTTCACACCCAAAACGTGTTTTTCATGTAGAAAATATTTCCATTAGACATATTTCCACTTTACCAAGCAAAATGTTAATAGAGGAAAAAACATTTTACTCACAAACTTCATATTTTAAGCACTGATTTTTAAGAAAATTAAATTCTGCACTGATTGCTAAAATCAATACTCAACATCAAATACATTTCGTTTAAGTCCACAAAACAAAGCAAGGGATATATTATATAATTATCAATCAACCATAGACCAGAAACAACCTGTACAATTAAACCCAAACTGACTTCCTTAAACAAGATATTGAATAACTCGAAAAATAGTCAGCGATTCAAAAACCCAAACCAACTTCCTTAAAACCAAAACAAAAAACAGAGATCGAACACATCAAGAACTCTTAAAATTAAACCTCAAACATTAACATCAATAAATAAAGAAAGGGAGAGAGAGATACCGATGAGCATCATAGACAAAAGTATTTGCACCCTGCTTACCAATGGTCCTCATCCACAGTTATCACAATCTTATTAAAATCCTCATAATGCCAATTATCCAAACCAAACACTCTGTTTTCAAGATTGCATCTTTCCTGCAAAGGCAACAAAGTAGGAGAGTTGTGAAAAATATAAGATTATAATAAGCAACAGAGAGTGAGCATGACTAAATTTTGATACTCAACAGATCATGGCATGTTTCACTTTCGCATACAGACAGTGAGAAAGACTGAAGATGATTAAGTGACCGGTAAATAGTAGTGTTTTAGTTGAATAAAACCTATAGCTTGGGTCATTAATCCGACCAGTGAAACTCACAGAACATTGTTTTTTTTTGTCACAAAATCTGCATTAGACCCATAAAACTTCTCTTGAAGCTTTTTGAACTCCCAAATGAGTAAATTTCATCTGTTTGGAGCTGGTCGTGTTAGGTCCATAACGGGCTAATCAAAAACTTTGGAGACTTATGTATTGTCAGCTATGGTGGACAGTTGGCCCAGTAGCCCTACTAACCTAGTTTAATCCCCACTATGATGGCTCATTAGAACATATATTTAAATCATGCTAATCGATCCAAGATTGATAAATAATCTAATAACATTTTCTAATCATGGAAGATAGACTTGAAACTATACTGTGATCCCAATAAACCATTTGACCTCATTATACGTGGTTCTTCCTTTGCTTTCTAATTTTTCACATATTGAAAAACAAGAGGCAATGTAGACATTAATCGGCATACAATCTACCATAAGATTATACAAGAATGTACAATAACATCTATATCTTTAAAAAAAAGTAATAATATGTTCCCAATGACTTTCATATCATGTGAAACTCTAACTATCATGCTAAATTGGCGGAGTCCCCTACCACTCTTAGCCCCCCCACCCGCACGTTGGCCTCTTTTTTTTTCCGATTACTATTTAGGAACTAATGATCAGTTAAAAATTTCAGTGAGCATACAAAGGTAGCCGATCCTCAAAAATTATAGTTAAAAATTGCAGGAACTAATGATCAATAAAATCCAAGATAAGTGAAAATAAATTGAAGCACAAGAGAGTTAAAAAGACTAACACAACAACCCCTTGAGATCCTGCATCGTCGGCGTGAATGTCGAGATGGTTTAGGCAAAAAATAGTGCATTCATTTATTGTGATAATGAGGTCGTGTGGTCTCAGTTATCTTGTCCCCAATCAACTGTAGCCGGTCCTCATAAAATAGGTGGCCCTTTATTTCAGATCAGCCCAGTCAAATTTTATTCATGGCCAACTTCCATTAATTCGAGCCTCTGGAAATTAAATCTAAACTTTTGTATCGGCAGCACTAAATCTGGGCTTTAATCACTGTTTTGTATCAATTTTTTTTCCCAGACCAAGGTTTTTATCTTTTGAGAAACAAATCATTCCATCCGAACTTCTAACGTTATCACCCAAATATTTCTACCCCAGTTGCCATATTTTTCTTTGTTGATGGTTGGATTGAATTTTCTGATTTGGGGTTAGCATTTATGTGAAAATTAAAGCCTAACCTCGAATCATTATCCAACTAAATTGGTTCCGACCCTTGATTGGGCAAACAATTATATTACAACTAAGTAGCATGTATATTATAGTATATATACAACATGAATAAAATTGCATATCAGTATATGAGTATTGGAAACTACATACATACAAAGTATATAACTGATTCACATTTAAAAACTAGTACATTTGTACATAGTTTATACAGCATACACAGTTAGATAGTAAGATAACAATGGCAATGAGTGGAGAAACTTAACTGGTACTTCAATGGCTCTGGCTCTGCTCCAAATCCTCACAAAAACTGATTGCATGTACTGAAACCAATGAGAAATAAGCCTTTTACTTTACAATTAATTAATCCAAGTATATTAATATCGTGAATTAATAAGCTACACATTAGTTACACGAATTAGTAGTCCAGTCTATTCAATTATAATCAGTAATACAAATCAAACAAGTAATGCAATCTCAGTTGAGTATTCTTCTTCTTCATTTTCTTCAATAGTATGGGGGCTTTAATGATTCAGTATCTGGATGCATAAACTTTTAAGATAATGAGGTCATAGATTACTTCAAATTTAGCAACAACAAAATATTATAAATATAAAATTTAAACAATCCATCCCATTTATATGTACTCATTTTCCTTAAATGAATTTAAAATAACTTCATTGAATCAAAATAAATAATAGAACATAAGCAAAGGAATACCACATAGACCCAAAATATAAAGAAGAAAAGGTGATTTGCTCCCTGATTCCACCCCCATACCGAATGCTTGATCAATATTGTTCAACAATGATTGTAATAATATCTCAAAGAATCTAATGACTAAAACATGGAAATTGACTAATGTTGCTTCATATGAACTAATTTCTCCCCTATTAAGATTAACATCACAGTGTTAGTCAAGAAAGAGCGTAGAACAACTGATCTAACTCTTGAAGCGGAGGCTTACTCCAAATCATTTTTTTAGGACAATTGAGTGCTACCAAACATGTCTAAAAACTAAAAAGGAGACATATTTATTATTTGTCTTAAAAAATTATTCTATCAAAGTGGAACCTGAGCTCTTTAAGAGGTCCAATTCCATATGAAGCCCAATTGATAAAATGTTATAGTAAATATCAAATAGTTTTTTCTACACATGTTCTTGTCAAAATCATGAGTCGTGGCACTCGTGTATAGGGTTGTCAATGGACTAAGTCTGAACCCGAACCCGATCCGATCTTATACGGATCAGAATCTAGATTCAATATTCTAGATCCAATCAAGACCCGATCCGGATACAAATCCGAATTCGATTAAGTTCTTGTTAAACGTATCTAATAAAGAGATGAAATTAAATTTCCTTTTCCATGAACTAATAAAGAGTTTAATTGTGGAAAACAAACATTGAAATGAACTCTAATGCATGTTAAATTGATGGTAGTAGGAGAGGCAAGAATATCAAGAAGTTTTCTACATAAGAAAAACTAATCACCTAACATATATGAAAAGAATGAAAATATAATTACAAAACAGATTGTAAACCTTATAATATAATTACAAAACAAATGCAAATATATTGATCAGATTGGTAAATACAATACTGAATATAAAATGCTATAACAACACTCACCTTCGTAAGAAGACTGCGTAGGATCACAGATGATGACATTAAAGTAGCGCATATTGTCCTCGGACGAAGAGGCACTTATTCAAATAATACTCCAGAACAAGACATTTCTGCCATATCCAGATAATAGTCTAAAACAAGACTCCCAAACAATACTCCAAAACTATGTAGGAAATAACATTTCTGCCATATCCAGATAATACTCCAAAATAAGACAATTATATTTAGCATCACACATTTTCATATATATCAATAATGAATAAACAACCTAATTACTAAGAATGTAAAGTTGAAAATTGTATGGGAGACATAAATAGATTATCTGGTTCACTGAGGAGACGCTGAGCTTTTTGTTAAATCGGAGAATAAAAATAAGCAAAAAAGTCATCATAGGCAGTTAAAAATTATAATCGCGTCAGAAAATTGTTAAAACCCTAATACAAGAGGAAAACGTTATCTCTGTGTGAATTAGAAAAGGGATCGTGTAGAGAAGTGTGAGATTCAGTATGATACCTTGATTATTCTTCGAGGTAGGTTGCTATTTTACATTGGGGAAGGTTCTATTACAAAGAAACCCAATGTCACACGATGGTGTTTGAGAAGAAGCCGTGAGTTTAAGAAACCCTAAATGACGTGATGGAGTTTGAGGTAAGAATGAGGGACATGAGTTTAAGAAAGCATGGGTAGGGGAAGAGTTTAATTGTGTTAGTAATCATAAAATTAGTCCGTTACTAAAAGCTTGTTTTTGTGTAGTGTTAAGGAGTTTAAGTGATCGATTGAGGAGGTCGAGGTTGATTATGCAGACCTAAGGAGTGGAGAAGGCCAATTCAGATGATCGAGATTGATTTTGCGGACCTAAAGAGTTTAAGCGACTGATCCAGCAGGTCGGGTCAATTTTGTGGATCTAAGGATTGGACACGAACAATTTAAGGGGCGAGGTCGATTCTACAAACCTAAGGAGTATATATGACCGATTTGATAGGTCGAGATCAATTTTACGAACCTAAAGAGTGGAGATGACCGATTCAGCGGGTCGAGGTCGATTCTGCGGACCAAAAGATTTTGAAATAACCGATTCAGATGATCGAGGTCAATTACGCGGACTTAGGTCAATTATGCGGACCTAAAGATTTTGGAATGATTAATTCAAAGGGTCGAGGTTAATTTTGCGGACCTAGGTCAATTTTGTGATCCTAAAGATTTATTAGCGAGGAGTGTTTTCTAATTATGGCTCCATTAGCGAGGGTGTTAGTTATTGCGAGTGCTGGCGCACTTGGATTTTGGTTCCACTGGGGAGTATATGTGACACCCCGCCTAATTAAACCCCGGTTGATCAGTCCTAAATTAAATTAGAACAGGTTTGTCAGTTGGTTCATTCTTAGCATCACTATCGAAATTTTTTAATTACTAACCACCTAAGTGAAATTAGACTGGTGCCAAGTTTTATCTTTCATTAATTCAATGAAATACTCAAGCGGAAATAAATCATTAACAATCACAAGCTAACTGAATCCAACCATCACGTATAAATAAGAAACTAGTCTAATAAACCATCGGCTGAAATCCAACATAAATGTAAAGACAGATAATAATGG
This sequence comes from Sambucus nigra, assembly GCA_949130495.1. Classification (NCBI taxonomy): domain Eukaryota; kingdom Viridiplantae; phylum Streptophyta; class Magnoliopsida; order Dipsacales; family Adoxaceae; genus Sambucus; species Sambucus nigra. The sequence goes on from OX422214.1 coordinate 590,089,188, forward strand.
ATCTCAAGTATCTGAAATAAATACTAAATAAAACCGTGAGCAACATGCTCGAATATCTGCTAGAAAATCCTTATACTAGGAATAGAGGCGCCTATCTAAATCATGCAACATCCACATATGCCGCAGCACCGAATCTTTGGAATGAATCACGCCTGGCGTCCCTGTGGCTGGACACCTAAAAGGTTTTGAAAATATTTTATAGCAGGGTTAGAACCCAAAATATTTTGAAAACATTTAGCCAATGATTACCTTGCAGTAATAAAATATGCATGAACGTGCTTCATATTTTAGTTAGTGTTGCACTCCCTTGAGGACAGACTCACCCCTCAACTAATGTGCACACCTAACGCCTTCTTTATATCCCACCTAGTCCTCTACCCCGAAACTAGATATTTGATATAACAGTTGTCAACCGCCCTACTCAATCCCGAGTATTTTAATGTACGACTTATAAGCTATTTATCGCCTTAACTTAGTTAATCATCTTTCCTTGAAAGCCATATAACATTCGCTAGTTATATAATTTATACACTTTTCTCCATGTATTTAAATTTCTCGTACATAACTATTCACCCCATTATGTACGTACAGTTATCTTACAACAATCACACATGTTGAATGTGAATATAACCCATATATAATTAATACAATTCACTTCATGTATTTAATGACTCGTATATAACTCTTTATCCCAATATATACGTGGAACCATATTACAACATTTACACATATGTTGAATATAAATATAACCCATCCTCCCGAATAATAACTCACCAGATGTATTCTCTAAAGTGCTATCACACTAGGTGTACTCGCATAACCTAGTTACCCCTAAGTCAGAATCGCTCACTAATTTGGCCAAAAACATAAACATAATGGAGGCGGTCATATTCCTTCCCTGAAAGTGAGATAAGCCCCTCACCCATATAACGGACGCTATGACCTAGGAATATACTCACCCTACTCCTCAAGCTAAGGGATTCACCTACATCGCGCAACCTCCTCCGATAGCACTAGAGTATACATATTAATGATATATAATCACTGATATTTATATGCACACACCATATATATACTATCGCACACCGTATATATATATAAATATAAAATATCCCGACTTTACAGCGTACTGAGTCCGTAACACTAGTCTATACTTACCATCTCGATTTTATGGTCCAACTCTGATTATTAATTAATTAATTATTATTGGTGTCTCCCAACCAATATACTCGGACTCGCTCTCATGGCCCAAGAATAAAATAATACCCGAGTCTAAATTCCCGACTCCGAATTAATTAGCTTTCAATCTTAATTAATTTAATACCTTGGCATCGCTTAACCAATATACCCGGACTCGCCCACTCAATCTGTATTTAATTATTTTGGAATATTTTTCCTAAAAATTAACCATAGTGTGTCACACATAAATCCCTCCCAATCCCAATCATTTTCCCTTATAATTATTAGGAAATTATGTTCCATATTTATTTCTTACTAAATAATGTATGGGAATCAAATTTTAAATTAATTTCTCTTATATAACAAAACTGTCGGCCTGTCAAAAATATGGGACCATCGATCGATCGATCCCAGCCATCGATTGATCGATCGAACGAGTCTTCGTCTTATCCAACGCTGTTTCAGCCATTAACGGATTTCTCCCAACTCCAACCTCTTCTATGGTTCAACCCAAACGTAGACAACATTTTTAACACATGGGAACATGATTAGGATCTCCCCTAAAACCTCAAACATTATTTAATTCCCACAAATCTCTACTTATTAAAAAATTGGGAAATCTCCAGGCTTTCTTTGTTCAGTCCCAATTTCATTCATTTATCCCAATTTTGTTCATCAATAAAAGTTAAATATCTACTCAAAATCATGTAACACAATAAATTCCTACACCAATTCTCCTTTTGGTTTTCCAATTAAAAAAACCCCATTTTTGTACTCGTTTATACCCAAAACGAATTTTTGATTTCCACATCACACAAATATGAATATAAAACATAATAAAATGCTACAACAAGTTAACCACTTGGCTTATGGATTCGTAGGGTCTTATCCGAGTGTGAGATTCGCAAGGTTGATGATGAATCCCCCAAATTCGTCCCTAGTCTTGTCTCCAAAATGGTCTCCAATGCACTCTAACTGCTCCCTATAGTTTTCTCTCAAAATATAGGATTTAGATTTGTGTTTTCTGCCGTTTCCATTTTCTCCTAATTAGGTATTAAAGCTAAATCCCATTTTTAGCCTAATGGGCCAAGCCCAAGTGACCCAAATAGCCCCGTGTGGGCCCGATTATGCCTAAAAATGCCCTGTGACCCGTTTACTACTCCTGGGTACACTTTTCCGACTATCTCGGCCCATCCGGACTAAATCGTGCACTCAAAATCGACATCCGAATTAATTTATAAAAATTCTTATCTCACACCCAAATTAGTCTATACCGACTCCCGGCTGAGATAAATAAATGTCACGTCACTAATACACGTTATGAAGTAAATAAATTATTACTATTCACTTAGTAATTTAATTTCCCTAAATATTAACCATTCACTCTCTGATTAATATTTTAATAAATATTACCATAATTAATTCAATTAAATTACGACACACAAGTAATTTAAAATTTCCCGAATTAATTAAATATTATATGCACAGAAATACGGGGTGTTACATACTCCCCCATTACAAAGGAATTTCATCCCCGAAATTTAGTCAGTACTACGGCGAATACTCTGAATACTGATCTCACCTATCCTCCTCCCTATCCCACGTATACTCATCAATACTATGATGACCCCACTCCACTACACTCTAACTGGTTGTACTACCTTAGAGTGCAACTTGCGCTCACATAGCTACCAGTCTCCCCTCATATGAGATGTCTTATTGCAAGTCATTATCCTCGAGTGGAACGTGCCCAAAAAGCTCAATAGCTCCTCTTGTATCCCTCCAGCTATGCCACATGGAACACATCCCGTATTCGCTGAAGATGTTCTGGCAAGCCCAGTCGATAAACTACCAGTCCCACCCTCTCAAAGATAGGGAAAGGACCCACATACCTCGATGTTAGCTCCCCTTTCTTGCCGAACTTCATCACTCCTTTCATAGGAGACACCCGAACCAATACCTGGTTACAAATCTTTACCTCAATGGCCCCTGACAACATAGTGTCCCAGAAGATGAGCCTATACTCCACCGGCTCCACTATCTCCATGCTAGGAAATTCCCCTCCTGTATGTGTGTCAATTTCCTTGTTGCCAAATGCGTGATTATCTTTCGAATAATTATCCGCATCATCCATGACTAATCATGTCCGACTTGAACCTTTAAACCATGGTGACGTACCCCTCCTTACGTCCCCGAACTATACAAAAGGATACAGCTTACTTGATTCCTGCTGATGGATAATAACCCATCTAGGTCCTAGCATCTTGTTATTCCCCACCTCGTATCTACCAAAGGTGGATAATGAAACTTTTCCCATAAAGTCTCCTAAGGTGTCACGCAGACCAAACCGTTACGAGGCATCACACGTAACTCTACCTATGGTAAATACTACTCCCGAATTACCCAGAAATCTAAAATGCACAATCCTCGCTTCCTGTCTACCCATCGACTTATGGGCGACACATTCAACCCAATATGTAACTCTGTCCCGATCACCTCCTGACAGTTTACCAACCTGAGCATTAATCCCTTCACTGGAACCATAAAATTTTAAAAAATTCCTGGTTCGTACCCTCCAATCAACCTTTTCCATCCTTAAATGATTTACCCGGAGACAAACTCACTATGTCTCATTCATCACCGATTCCCATGCTCAAGAACTCTAACCCTTGTGCAGTTTTTGTCAGGCATGAATCTATACCTTGTCTATGCGTAAAACCACTCTAGGTATATGACTAAGTGATACTCTTTCCTATCTTCCCAATAATGTGGGTTTCTTCCTTGCCTAGGGATATCTTATTACATAGGTCTCCCCCACCTTCCCACTCCCTACGGTGGAGGTAGTTCTCCTTGATATACATATAGTCAGACCGTTTCCTTTCTCAAACGGATTTAAGTTCACTACACTTTTCCACTTATTCTCTTACTGCCTCGCAGGCGTACATTTAATATGTTTATTTACACATCCCGTTTATTTAAGACGACTCTGAAATCACACTAACCAGGGCACCCATACACCCTATATCCCGTGCTTAACGGCACAAAAATTACCTTAATTAACCAGGGTGCCCATACCCCCTGCCCCCGTGCTCAACCGCACGAAAGTTACCCGACTATGCTAGCTGTAACCCGTACTATAACTTTCAACCCGTAGTCATATCACATATATGGATAATAACCGGGGTACCCAACCTATGTACAAACGACCAAACATCTTCCCACTTCCAACGTTGCGCTAAGTTTCATGCGTGGGACGTCTCGCAAAGCAAAATCTATACAAGGAACCCCCCCCCCCCCGATACACTACTACCTAACATTGTCGGTCGTTGATATCTGTTAGACCCTCAATCCATAGCATGTACCCCCAAATACTTATCTCTTAACACAAAAGCATACACGCCTTCTCTTATGCTACAAAAGACAACATAAAATACCTCACCCTTACTATCACTAGTTCTTGCGCAAAATAAATCCGAGCTATCTCTCCCAGCTCGGAAATAATTTTAACCAGTATACATCCCTTCTTACTGGGAAAAATATAATAATACAAGACATTCCTATATGTCTATCGTACCTCACAATACAAGCTATATACGCATACACACACACACACACACACACACACACACACACGTGTGTGTGTGTGTGTGTGTGTGTGCTAGGCTTCCTCTCAAGTGACACCTAGCAGGAGTCATTCATAACCTGGTGTCATGAACACCAAGACTTACTATCACTATCCGCAATAGTTCACACCCATTACTAACAAATCCAAACCCAAGAAAAATCATGCTTTCATAACACTCCTCAAAATGAGTAAATCTCATAAAATATACCCTCTCAGTTTTCACACCTGATCCTCTGCAGATAAGACCAAAGAGATCCCCGTTACCCCGTGGTAACCATATACTTAATAATAATAATACTATACACCCACTAAACTCGTCCCCCACACGAATATAGTGCTAACAAGAATATAATGATCACTCGTGTCACAAAATTCACTCCATCTATCCGAGGATAAAACTCATACTTCCTCTTGCCTATCCATCGGTGACCCAAATGGTTCCTGGACATAATATTCTCATCTGACCGAACAAAAATTTTGCAATTTTTGTTCCTACTGGGCATTCCACTTCTATCCCCTGACTCACTGCGGACATAATCAATTGTTATGGTTCCACTTCCACACATAAGACACCTCTCTGTGTCAATTCCCTGCCTCTAGCCCAAATGGCCATGTTGGGGTTGTCCTTCTCGCGTACTTGATAGTCTTTCCCCAAAGTGCTACCCCCATTGTCCCTTTGGCTTTCCCAGCCCTATGGGACTCGTTATTGGCCTCGATGATCCGGATCAAATCCACCATCAATAGGGGGAAATTTACTTAATTTAAAATGTCAAGATGGGTCCCTTACTAGGTATACCCTTCTGTCGTGCTTTACTAGCACCATTAAATCTCATTTCGTTCTTAGGTTAAACTCTCTAACCTTATTGGCTCCTGCATCTTATAAGCATTAATGTAAGCTGGCAAACAAAAGATATTCACGACCTCAACACTAGTGATCCTAGTCGAATTTCCCATCCATTATTGTATATTCTCACACAATTCATTATCCATTTACGAATTCCTTTATCGTTATCCGTATCCCCTTCGTCGGTTATGAAGTTTGCTTATACAATTTATCATTTCTCTCACGATCAATTACAATCTTACCCATTTCATAAACTCTGAAATTTCACTCACATCCCTATTTGAATAGCGGATGGACGGTCTTATGGTCACACCGTACCCAAAATTTCTCATTTAACTCCATATTCTCCTTCATACACGGTGACTGACTCTCGAAAATAATCCTCCCCGACTCTCTCTCCTTGTAACAATGCTGAGTGAGTCCAAAATTGTATCACCGTTCTCTACAACAGTGCTTGGGGAAATTACTTCCCCCAAGTGATTATCCTATTCCACGAATACTCTACATTTTATGTCTTTTCTCTCCTCATGCAGTACTCCTTTCGACCCTCGTTGTTCATCCGAAATTGTTCGATGTACAATGCCCAATCGAACTCGTATATGAATCACATCAACTATACTTGATAGCACGAGAACGTAAGTCACATACGTAGGGGGATACAATAATCCTATTATAAGACTCTACATCAAAGAACACTAAGCTGAAACGTAAAAAGCCGCATAGATCCTAAGGACACTAGAACCTGATGCTTTGATACCATCTGTGACACCCCGCCAAATTAAACCACGGGTGATCAGTCCTAAATTAAATTAGAACAGGTTTCTCAGTTGGTTCATTCTTAGCATCACTGTCGAACCTTTTTAATTACTAACCACCTAAGTGAAATTAGACTAGTGCCAAGTTTTATCTTTCTTCAATTCAATGAAATACTCACGCGAAAATAAATCATTAACAATCACAAGCTAACTGAATCCAACAATCACGTATAAATAAGAAACTGGTCGAATAAACCATCAGCTAAAATCCAACACAAATGTAAAGAGAGATAATAATGGATCTCAAGTATCTGAAATAAATACTAAATAAAACCGTGAGCAACATGCTCAAATATCTGCTAGAAAATCCCTATACTAGGAAAAGAAGGAATATAGGCGCCTATCCAAATCCTACAACATCCACATATGCCGCAGCAGCGAATCCCTGGAATGAATCAAGCCTGGCTTCCCTGTAGTTGTACACCTAAAAGGTTTTGAAAATATTTTATAGCAAGGGTTAGAACCCAAAACATTTTGAAAACATTTAGCAAATGATTAACTTGCAGTAATAAAATATGGATGAATGCGCTTCATATTTTAGTTAGTGTCGCACTCCCTTGAGGACAGACTCACCCCTCAACTAATGTGCACACCTAACGCCTTCTTTATATCCCACCTAGTCCTCTACCCCGAAACAAGATATTTGATATAACTGTTGTCAACTGCCCTACTCAATCCTGAGTATTTTAATGTATGACTTATAAGCTATTTATCGCCTTAACTTAGTTAATCATCTTTACTTGAAAGTCATATAACATTCACTAGTTATATAATTTATACACTTTTCTCCATGTAGTTAAATTTCCCGTATAAAATTATTCACCCTATTATGTATGTACAGTTATCTTACAACAATCACACATGTTGAATGTGAATATAACCCATATATAATTAATACAATTCACTTCATGTATTTAATGACCCGTATATAACTATTTATCCCAATATATACATAGAACCATATTACAACATTTACACATATGTTGAATATAAATATAAGACATCCTCCCGAATAATAACTCACCGGATGTATTATCTAAAGTGCTATCACACTAGGTGTACTCGCATAACCTAGTTACCCCTAAGTCAGAATCGCTCACTAACTTGGCCAAAAACATAAACATAATGGAGGCGGTCATATTCCTTCCCTGAAAGTGAGATAATCCCCTCACCCATATAACGGACTCTATGACCTGGGATATACTCACCCTACTCCTCAAGCTAGGGAATTCACCCACATCGTGCAACCTCCTCCGATAGCACTAGAGTATATATATTAATAATATATAATCACTGATATTTATATGCACACACATAATATATACTATCGCACACCGTATATATATAAATATAAAATATTCCGACTTTACTGTGTACTGATTCCGTAACACTAGCCTATACTTAGCATCTTAAGTTTATGGTCCAACTGTGATTATTAATTAATTAAATTATTATTGGTGTCACCCAACCAATATACTCGGACTCGCTCTCATGGTCCAAGAATAAAATAATACCCGAGTCTAAATCCCCGAATCCGAATTAATTAGCTTTCAATCTTAATTAATTTAATACCTTGGCATCACTCAACAGATATACCCGGACTCTCCCACTCAATCCGTATTTAATTATTTTGGAATATTTTTCCTAAAACTTAACCATAGTGTGTCACAGATAAATCCATCTCAATCCCAATTACTTTCCCTTATAATTGTTAGGAAATTATGTTCCATATTTATTTCTCACTAAATAATGTATGGGAATTGAATTTTAAATTAATTTCTCTTATATAACAAAACTGGCCGACCTGTCAAAAATACGGGACCATCGATCGATCGATCGAACGGGTCTTCGTCATCTCAAACGCTGTTTCAGCCATTAACGAATTTCTCCCAACTCCAACCTCTTCTATGGTTCAACCCAAATGTATACAACATTTTTAACACATGGGAACATGATTAGGACCTCCCCTAAAACCTCAAACATGACTTAATTCCCACAAATCTCTACTTATTCAAAAATTGGGAAATTTTCGGGCTTTCTTTCATTCAGTCCCAATTTCATTCATTTATCCCAATTCCGTTCATCAATCAAAGTTAAATATCTACTCAGAATCATGTAACGCGATAAATTCCTACACCAATTCTCCTTTTGGTTTTCCAATTACAAACCCCCCATTTTTGTACCCGTTTATACCAAAAACGAATTTTTGATTTCCACATCACACAAATATGAATTGAATACATCAATAAATGCTACAGCAAGTTAACCACTTGTCTTATGGGTTCGTAGGGTCTTATCCAAGTATGAGATTTGCAAGGTTGATAATGAATCCCCCAAATTTATCCCTAGTCTTGCCTCCAAAAGGGTCTCCAATGCACTCTAACTGCTCCCTATAATTTTCTCTCAAAATTTAGGATTTAGATTTGTGTTTTCTGTCATTTTCCTTTTCTCTCAATTAGGTATTAAAACTAAATCCCGTTTTTAGCCTAATGAGCCCAGCTCAAGTGACCCATCCCCGTGTGGACCTGGTTATACCTAAAAATGCCCCGTGATTCGTTTACTACCCCCGGATACACTTTTTCGACTATCTCGGCCCATCCGGACTCAATCTTGCACTCAAAATCGACATCCGAATTAATTTATAAAAATCCTTATCTCACACCCAAATTAGTCTATACCCACTCCCGACTGAGATAAATAAATGTCGCGTCACTAATACACGTTATGACGTAAATAAATTATTACTATTAACTTAGTAATTAAATTTCCCTAAATATTAACCATTCACTCTCCAATTTATATTTAAATAAATATTACCATAATTAATTCAATTAAATTACGACTCACAAGTAATTTAAAATTTTCCGAATTAATTATATATTACATGCACAGAAATACGGGGTGTTACGGTATAATGGTGATGAGAGTATTGTGAGTGCTGATATGTTTGCTTATGATCCTACTGGGGACTGAGGAGAAATTTGTATTTAGTTCATTATTTTTTAATGAGTTTTTCTCGACGTAGTAACATTCTTGACCTCGCGGGGATTTTCGAGAGTTTTTTGTGAATTTTTCGGGCCATTTTTGGACTTCTTTGGCATTTTTGTAATGAAATTTTAAGGGGGTTACTAATAGTCATATCTGGGGAGGTATCTATAGATATATGGCACGAATTTAGGTTTCTTAGGGGAAGTAAAGGTTTATTACCGAGTTCCATCTTTTCTATAGATTTAATACTTTATTTTACACTTTGGTAGATTATTAACTCTTGTTGGGGAAACATATGACATTCTACACATAGCGTTTGTCTTCTAGGTCTGCGGGGATTGCGAACATGCATGCTCATATGTGGAGGTTATTGGCACATGAGTTTGAGTATGTCTGGTACCTGGGGGCTTGGCATTGGCCATGTTACATGCTTTATTTAGTGGCTTTTCTTTGTACCTAAAATGAGACTCAAAAGGCAAAAATGATGAATTATTTTTTTTTAGTATCTTGATTTAGTGGCTTACTACACATACACTTTAATTTTCTGGTGATGTCTTATTTGAGGAAAAGTGGGGAAATTTTTTTTCAGCATTTTTGAATAAGTTTGGGCATATTTGAAAAGAGGGGGGACTTGGAGGCTTAGTTTCAGAGAGCTTCTCTTTTAAGGGACTTATTTTGAAATAAAAAGTGTTAGAAGAGAGGAATGAGAGTTTCCCAAAATAGGGTGTGACTGACATATCCCTGGCATGCTTGTCAGCTTGTTAGTTCAGGTACACTGTTTTTTAATCTTTTGTGGCACTCTTCTTGCACTCATGGCATTCATACTTTTCCAAAACCATTATTGGTTTGGTTAGTCTTATAGATGAGGAGATAGGAAGCTTGATATCAAGTGGAGATAGTTGCCTTTATTTTATTGTACTGAGTTCGATGTATCGAAAAGACTGTACTGATAATGAGTCTGAAAGTGTTGTGGCCCTAGGATAGACAGTCAGGTTATTTTTTATTACAAGTGACATGACGATCGACCCTCAAGTAGCCACGGTAGTGTTTTAGATGTCTTACCATTATAGTCCGTTATTGTGATACTGGCAGAGACTCTTAATGGTCTGGATGTCTAGAAGAAGGGTCTATTTAACTTCTTGCGAGAGAGGCCTATCATTCAATTTATGTGGTTATTCGAAAGATTGTGCCTAGGGGCCTTCGAAAGTGTCCCTTGTCGTGCATTTCCAAAAAAAAAATCTAGGCCTTTATTCAACTTTGGCCCGTTGACAGAGAATTGGGTAAACTGGCTCGTAGAGCATGGGACCCAATGTCTTCGCTAGTATATACCTAAGTGGGGGAACTTGTAGCCTATCTTATAACTAGCAGATTATCGGTATGCATGGTTGGTGGCCCTTTATTATACATCTTTCTACTTTCCATTGCGGCTTTTGTGCCAAGTAGGATGGGAGAAAATCGTTCCTACATGCATAATCAACTTCTTTACTATAGAGGACTTGACTGAGTCTTTGAGGATGATATTGGGGCCCTTATGGGAGTGCCATTATCTATCTACCCATCCATCATAATCTGTTAAGGAGATTGGGTTCATATTGGGGGAATACCTGAAATGGTTATAGAAGCGGGTGGTTAAGAAGATTCTAGTTGAGGGAACTAACCAAAGATAACTTGTGATGTTCTACACTTTGGAAGATGGTGTCGTGGTTTTATCCAAGCTTATAAAGGCTTATCTTCATATGGAACGCATTAGGGGTCGTAACTAGGAGTGGGATTTTTGGGGTCCTCCAAGGACAAGCAATGACAATGAAGAGGGTCCATCAGGTAGTTTAAGGAAATGTCTTGGGATATGAGAAGTTTGTGTAGGTTTTGAGAGGTTTATGGGAAGGTTGTGTTTGGTTTGGTAGATGTTCAATTTTTTTTATGAAGATGTTAATGGTGTGGGGTTTTATGCTTTTTTGGGATTTATAAGAGATTGGGTTGTTTATCACTCCCCTCGTTGATATGTCATATAATAAATGTATTCCAGGTTTTTAATAAAAGAACAATATCTTTGACTAATTTAGTGTGTCTTTGATGAATTTTGTATTTGAACTATCTACATCGATCACTAAGGCATACATAATCTTTGTGTTCATTTAAATAACGAGGGAGACCATCATTCTTAGAGGGAGAATAGAAAAGCATTTTGTGAGAGAGAAATGATCGTGCCCATATATGTCTTATGGACTGCCTACATATCTCTGTGGGGTTTGAAAGTTTATGAGATTATCTTTTTCTGAAAATAGGTTTTTGAGAGGATCAGGTCTTACGTAGTTTTGAGTAGAGAAGAAGGAGGGGTTTTTTATAATAGAAGGGGGATGAGAAAAGTCGTAACGGAATGAGAGTTCAGACTAAGCGTAAAAACTTTGAGACTGTCCAAGCTGACTAGACGTGCCATTTCTTCTCCGTCGAGGTTTGTGAGCATAATGGCACCACCGAACATGATTTTCTTCACAATATATGGGCTACTCTAATTGGATTTGAACTTTCCTCTCAGATTCCAGACGATATCTACAATATCCTAAAGGGCAAGATCTACTTCTTGGACACCGCGGTCCTTGACCTTTCTATTGAATGGTTGCGTAATATGATAATGGTATCCTTGTATGTATATATAACCTTCAACTTGTTTTCATCTAGGAGAGAGAGTTCGTCATAGCGACTTTAATGCCAATCTTTTTCACTGACCTTACTTTCTAGCATAACCCATAAAGAAGGTACTTCCAATTCGACAGGGAGAACCCATTTCATGTCATATATGAGAGAATAGGGTGTAGCCCCAATGGGTATTTTGATGGAGGTACGGTAATCCCAGAGGGAATATGGGATCCAATCGGTCCAGTCTCTGTAGTTTTCAATCATTTTGCTGATAATGGTCTTAAGGCTTTTGTTGGCGGCTTCGATAATGCAATGGGTCTACGGTCTATAAGGAGATGACTTGTGCCTTTGAATTCCATATTCGTCAACTAGTTTTATGACCTCAACCTCGAAATGGAACCCATTATCTAACACCAACTCATGGGAACTTGGCTACTTTCTTCGTATATAGTACTGCATATGACTCGACTTCAACCCATTTTGTGAAGTAATCAATGGTGAATAGGATGAATTCACACCCATTTGAAGCTTTAGGAGTGAATTTCCCGACGATGTCTATGCCCTAGGTGGAGAAGGGTCAGGGAGAAGTCGTGTTGTACAGCTCTCGAGGAGGCAAGCGCTGAAAGTTGGCAAACTGCTAACATTTGAGGCATCTTCGAACGTAATTAGTGCAGTATTGAATCATGGAGATCCAATAATACCCTTGACGAATGATTTTCTTGGCAATCATATGACCGTTTATGCGAGTCCCACACTCCCCAATGTGGATTTTTTGCATTATTTCCTCGATTACAATCCTTATTATGCAATACAAGTGGGTTTATTTGAAGTTTCTCTTAAAGAATGCTTTGTTGCAGATGATGTACTGAGCAACCAACTTGCGAAGAGTCACACGATATTTCTTATCAGCATCTCATGGATACCAACCATGTTTGAGAAGGCGCTAAATTTCATATTACCATAGTTCTACCATATTTGGATCTTCTTCTGTAATGAGTTCGATGTGGTAGCTGTGGGTAGGTACAACTTATTCCAGGATTAGAAAGTGGGCTATTACTATTCCCTCAAGCATATTGATCATGGAGACTAAGGTTTCTAGTACATCGGCTAGGCTATTATTTGAGTGATGAAGGTAATGAAAAGTGATATATTTGAATTTTCTAAGTAAGCATTGTAAGGTATGAGATTCTTGTATTTAACTTTTCATTTTATGAAGATTTTCCCTACGATAAGGGTCGATTCTCTATAGACATTCGTGTGCTTGATTCCTTTCTCGAGGGAGATCTTAAGCGCTACGGTGCATGCCTCGTATTCTATCATGTTATTGGTGTAAGGAAAATCCAACTTAATGGCAATTGGGGTCTGAAAATCACCGGGGGCGATCAAGAGTATCCCAATACCATACCCTTTCTTATTGGCAACCCTATCAAAAAACATCTCCCACTTGAGGTCCTCGTGGGAGGTTTAGATAGATGATGTCATCATTTGGTAATTTGGAGATCCAAAGCTTAGTTCCCTTCATAGGATTTTGATTAAGGTAATCGAAGATGGCTCTCCCTTTTATAACTTTTTGTGTGATATAAATAATGTCAAACTCAACAAGTAACATCAACCAACGAGCCATGCGGTTATACATAGTGGGATTCTTTAATAGGTATTTTATGGGATCCATTTGGGACACCAGTTTGATAGGGAATGTAATCATGTAGTGCCAAATCTTTCGTGTGACCCAGACTAAGGCAACACACACCTTCTCTAATGCAGTGTAATTTACCTCGTACCCAACTAGCATTCGACTAACATAGTAGATCGCTCTCTCTATAGGGGTTCCTCAATATATTGGGCCAGTATATCTCCTACTGCAGTGTCGGAGATAGTTAAGTAAAGTAGGAGGGGGAGACCTTACAATTACATCAGAAATAAAAGAAAAAATAGTGGGCTCGAGTAGAATGGATGGCAAGGTATAGGTTGACTTGGGCGGGTTGAACAAGAATGGTATGCCAATTGAGGAAGGGTACTTTAATAGCAGTAATCTTCTCAAATGGGTTAGACAACACGACTTCCTAGCGAATCATGTAGAGGTCCAGTCCTAGTGTGTGCAGGTTAAACGACTCATCGGTATCAAAATTCCCATAATTTTTAGTGTTTTTCATGCCTTTGTTTGCTGGAGGATCCATAACACGATGCAAATATTGCTTACTTCAACTATTAACCTGCGCGTTATTATCCCCCTCGGGTATTTTAATCCTTATATTTATGCTCTTTAACCAGATAGCCTCGGATTTCTATGTTAATATGCTTTGCATGGGTTAATTGAGCTTTTATAGGTATTTATGCACTTAGAATGGAGTTCGGACGCATTTCGAATAAGTTTCATACAAATCTGCATGCGCAAGGGTAATTTAGACATTTCACAGCTTGGGCATCTGGTCTAACATCAACACGGAAGTTGTTGCCCTCTGAGCAAGCTTCGTGTGGCCATAAACGGTGCGCAAATTTGATCCCTAATGAAGAAGTTACAAGACTTTTAGCGGAAGGGATCCACAAACCAACAAAAGCATGGGAAGAAAAGAATAAAAAGGGGAGAATGACCTGATGGATCGATCGATCGACTCCTCCAATTTTACATTTCGCAGAAGACAGTGGGATGTGACCTGTTCGATCGATCAATCGACTCCAGGGGTCGATGAATCGACCCTTCCATTTTCTTCGAGATTTTGTTCTGCATTTTCTTTTCCTTTTTCTTTTCTATTTCTTTTCCCAACTTACTATTCAAGAGATTTTTTTGTTGTAATAAAGATATAATTAGTTTTAGTTAGGTTTTTCTTTGTTTTCTCTTTGGGAGCTAGGGTTTGGAGATAACTTTGGGTGTGGCATTTTGTCCCTCCTAGGGTTTGCTCGTATAGTGGGTTTACACGTTGTGATTGTGTAAGAACACTATTCATTATCTTCTCCAATTAATAAAGCCTCCATTTCTTTATTTACTTACTTCATTTATTTATTTCTAGTGTAGATTTATTTCTTGCATTTATTATTTGTCATTTACCATGCTTTTTAGCTAGTTTAGTCTATGCTGCGATAGATTGAACGCTCCTCGCATTTAATATGTTGCTTTGCTTTGGTGATGAAGATTATTTATTTAATTTGATGGGGTTGTTCTTGTTATTATGCCTAGGAGATTTAACAGGGTATATCATGTATGCTCCGTATTTACGACCTTTCGCGCGTAATTTTCGGAATATTTGTTGACGTCAAAATCTTATTAGGTCTTTATGATGATTTAGGGTGTGACAACTCAGGATTTAATTAACTGTTGAAATGAGACCCGATCTTAATGAATTCGTAATCCCGTGTAACCATTTATGCGTGTTAAGCCGAGGTGAGGGATATTAGTCGCATCATATAGTTTTTATCTCTTTGTTAATCTTAGTTTTAATTAACCCATGCCTAGTTTATCTTTTCGTTGTTTTTAGTTAGCAAAACATCTTTTACTTTTATTTTAGAACTTTTAATTCAATTAAATCCTAACAACATTTCCCTGTGGATTCGATACTCGGATTGGCCGATATACTCTCTTAAAAGAATATAGTCATAGTTTAGGTTTGTTTATATAGGGAGGGGACCGAAAACAACGATCGACGTATAACTTTATACACTTGCGCCGCGGTTTCCCCTGGCTAATCAAAATGGTGCCGTTACTGGGGAATTATTGTTTTAGAATTTAGTTATTTTAGTGTTTCGTAATATTTTCTTTCTATTTGTATTTTTTGTAGGACTTCTACATTTGAGCACTAAGAAACGCTTGAATTTTTTGGTCGTGCATTCACTTTGTGGTGTTTCCCATCTCGAGCCTATTTTTGAGTAAAAATAGTTTATTCTAATTCTTGCGGTAATTGCAATGATAATTCTCAAAATCCCCCTACGTCTATTACTTTTGGTCAATACTTGCATACCCAAAAAATTGAAACATCTAAAATGTCTTTGGGTGAGTATTACAAAAGTCATGTTATGGATTATGGAAATTTTGTGAATGATCATTTCGATTTTGGGTCACAAAATCCTTACGATAATAATGTTAAAACTAGATGCATTAATTTTCAAAATTCTTATAATAATGATTTTGATTCTAGTTCTGGGGATGATTTTCAAGTTTCGCATTTTCAAGAATCTGCGCCTCCACCGATGACTTTTGGTGAGGGTTTGCTCATGCTTGAAACTGAGAGATTTAACCGTTATCGGGAAGAAATTTTTTGTTGGGAGCGTGACTTGGATTTATTATTTTAACCAAATGATGATTTTTCTTCTACAACTTTTGAAGTCGAGGAATGTTTTGAACCAAATGAGGATTACGTGCCTACTTTGTAACAAATCATCCCTCACTTGGCCCATTGCATAGTAGAGAATGAAAGTGAGGATAAAATGGACGTAATATCCATTTGCGATGAAATGTTTTCTTCTTTGGCCCCCAAAGAAGAATATTCCATTGAAAATGATCTTATTTCCTTCAAAACTCAATCTTCAAGTGATGATGACTCATCTCTTGACTTTTAATTTCTTTCCTCTCCCTTTTCATTCTCTGTTATCGAACTGATACAGGTACTCGATGAATTGGTTCCATACTTTAAAACGTGTAACCCTTTCATCGATGAGGAGTACTTGCTCGAATTGCTTTCCGTGAAGGCAATCTTGCCTCCATGTGTGCCTCCTCCCATTCAAGTTGCTAAATCTTTGGAAAAAGATTCTATTTTTTTTTTGCCCCCTTGTGTATTTGTCACCCGTCTTATCCAAATCCCTCATCCTCCCTCCAAAATTTTTAATTGGGGATGGTTCATTTCTTACGCCTTACACATGCCTTCCGTTGTTCAAACATAATTCTTATTTTTCGGAAGGTATGCATGAAAGGGAGGGTCCCCCGTTGATCCTCCAAAGTCAAATCGTTTTTGGGGTGGACCCTAAAAAATTTAGACTTCTAGTGTATAGTTAGTTAGAAGTCCAACTTATAGGTTGTAAATAGTTAGTTTTTATTTTTCTTATCTTTTTTTTTCTTACTTTTTTATCTAGTGTAATTAGTTAAATTTTGGTTACTTCTTTTTGTTATGCTTGGTAATAACATGTTCTGTAGAATCATTGGACTAATACTTTAATGAGATCGCTCCATTTTGGGTAATATCGATATTTTCCTTTCTTAACTTGGTTCTTAATTTATATTGAGGACAATGTCAGGTTTTAAGTTAGGGGGTGTGGGATATTCTATCCATTATTTGGTAGTTTCTTTTATTAATTATATGTTATTCCCACATATGCTTTTCATGTGAAAAATTAAAATTTTCACAAAGATTTTCTTTCTTTTTTCTCCTTTATTGGGCATTTTGCGTTTGTTTTCGATGATAAATTTTAATAATTGCCCGGTCCAATAGACAACTTAACGATGCATGTTCTCGATTTTAGAAGTTATTAGACTTTAGTTCTCATATCATTGATATTATGAATAACTTCATGAATTAAACTTTAATCCCATGAGCAAATACACTTTTCTTGCTTATTGATTTGGTTTAAGATTTTTATAACTCGGTAATCTTTTGTTGCATTTTATATACTTACACCGAATGAGATTAGATACATATCTTCATTTGTGAGTGTAAACACTATTCTTTCCTCTTTGAAAACGTTAAATTCGTCGGTAATCTCTCTATTCTTTCATTGACCGTTCATTAATTGAGTTCATTTATGAAATGTGTTACTTGAGCATGATTTTCAAAAGTATATTTTGACTCGATATTTGCGTAAATTTTAGGAAATGATCATAGGTCATCCTTGTTATATCACACATATTAGCCTTGGCCTCACCTTATATGTTTTCCCTAGTCAACCCCTTTGAGCCTAAATATTAGCCTTTCATTTCATTACCCAAAATCCCATAATCAACTCTTCATTGGAGTTTTAAACCATAAATATTACCTTCCATGCCTTTGTTTGGAATGTTGTTTGGGATTGAATGATGTTGTGTAGTGTGGTTGCAATTTAAGCATATGAAAAGAGTGATAAAATAAAAGAAAGTGTAGTGAAAAAGAAAAGAAAAAGCAAAAAATGCAAAATAAAACAAACGAAAAAGTTAGAAAAAGAAGAAAAGAAAAGGAAAGAGAAATTTTGTAGATGATGTACATATGTGTTCAAATAATCCTCGTCGCTCTCCAAATTCATATTTAATGCCTATTATGGATGTTATTTTCCAATTTTGAAATTGCCCATAAGTTCCCATTATCCTGAGTTTTTCATCTACGAACACTTTGAATCCGTACATATTTCCTTCGTTTCATAACCGAACCTAACCTACATAACAACCCTATACAAGTCCTATGTGATCATAGGATGAGTTCAATTTAAAAGTTTGAATAGTTTCGGTAATCCATGAAAATACATTTTGCCTCTTTTAATTGCAAGATCTTTCATTGAGATTGCATGTTTTTCATTTTATATATGGCGCTCTTCATTAGTGACATGTGTGCGGCCTAGTTTCCCTTTACATTCACTCTTTATACCTGCATGTTCCGTGTGTTACCTCCCTATTTTGAGTGAATTCATTTGATGAGTGTAATTCCCGTGAGGATTGAATATATGCATGTTTTGATGTTATTTATCCGGTTTATATAAGTTTTTGCCGAATCATATTTTGCATTTCCTCTCCCCCTCCCACTTGTAAAGTTTCAATTCTATGAGGTGCATTCAACCTGTCAATAACAACGGAATTTAGCTTAAATTCATTCAATATGCTGATAGCATGTTTGAAATCTTATTCGTCGTTGTTGAGTTTGTCGCATGTTGGGTTGGACGTATTTTGAGAAAACTATTTGATGTTTGTGGGTTTCATCCCTGAAAATCCTCACGAGACGACATTCATCCACTAGGGTTACCTAGGGTTTTAACGGCTTGTTGCATATGCTAAATGCAATCATTCGCCTGCGAAAGTGGCATTTATCTTTTTATCCTATTTTGTACTACCTCTTGTCTATATGGTTTACTTGTAGTTATTGTTGTTTCCTACTTCATAGCTAATGACTAGCAATGTGTAAGCTAGGGGGGTAATACGACGCAAATATTGCGTATTTCACCCGTTAACCTACGCACTATTAGCCCCCTCGTGTATTTTAATCCCTATATTTATGCTCATTAACCAGACAACCTTGGATTTCTATGTTAACATGCTTTGCAGGGGTTAATTGAGCTTTTGTAGGTATTTAGGTACTTAGTATGGAGTTCGAACGCATTACCGATAAATTTTTGTACAAATCTGCATGCACAAGGGTAATTTAGATATTTCATAGCTTAGGCATCTGGTCCAACATCTCCAGGGAAGTTATTGCCCTCTGAGAAAGTTTCGTGTGGCCGTAAACGGTGCGCAAATCCGATCCCTAATAAAGAAGTTACGAGACTTTTAGCGGAAGAGATCCACAAACCAACCAAAGAAAGTGAAGAAAAGAAGAAGAAGAAGAGGTAGGGGTGGGCACGGTCCGGTCCGGTCCGGGTTTTGCCTATTTTTTGGACCGGACCGAATATTCGGTCCTCAAATTTTTTGGACCGAGACCGGACCGATTAATTCGGTTAACCTACTAATTCGGTCCAGGCTTTTTTTGGTCCGGTCCGGGGTAAAATTCGGTCCTGACCCTATTTTATATATATGTACATTTTATGAAATTTTTATCGATTTTTCTCACAAATATATATACAAAAAAATTATACTCGAAACTCCAAGTGATATTTATATGGGTTTTTTTAACCCAAATAAAAAAATGTCTACATATATAAAATGTTCCAAATTAAATTCATAAGTTATATACATTAATTCAAAAACTATACATAAGAAACACAATAACATTACTTTTATTATATATATATCGAAATCGGTCTGGTCCGGTCCAAATCGGTCTTTTAATATAGTGGACCGCGGACCGGACCGGTTTAATCGGTTTTTAGGTTTTGTGAACCGATTTTCGGACCGATTTCAAAATAGCCTTAATTTTCGGTTCGGTCCATTCGGGTCGGTCTTTTTTTTGTCCACCCCTAAGAAGGGGGGAATGACCTGATGGATCGATCGATCGATCCTAATCGTCGATCGATCGAATCCTCCAATTTTTCATTTCGTAGAACACAGTGGGTGGTGACCTGTTCGATTGATCGATCGACTCCAGGGATCGATCGATCGACCTTTCTGTTTTCTCCGAGATATTATTCTGCATTTTCTTTTCCCTTTTCTTTTCCCAACTTACTATTTAAGAGATTTTTTTGTTGTGATAAAGATATAATTAGTTTTAGTTAGGTTTTTCTTTGTTTTCTCTTTGGGAGTTAGGGTTTGGAGATAACTTTGGGTGTGGCATTTTCTCCCTCCTAGGGTTTGTTAGTACAGTGGGTTTACCCATTGCAGTTGTGTAAGAACACTCTTTACTGCCTTCTCTATTTATTCAAGCTTCCATTTCTTTATTTACTTCCTTCATTTATTACTTTCTAGTGTAGATTTATTCCTTGCATTTATTACTTGTCATTTACCATGCTTTCTAGCTGGTTTAGTCTTAGGTGCGATTGATTGAACGCACCTCGTGTTTAATATGTTGCTTTGCTTTGGTGAGGGAGATTATGTATTTAATTCGATGGGGTTGTTCTACTTATTACGCCTAGGATATTTAACGGGGTATATCATATATTCTCCATATTTATGACCTTTCGTATGTAACTTCAGTAATATTTATTGACGCCAAAATCTTATTAAGCCTTTATGAAGATTTAGGGTGTGACAACTCTGGATTTAATTAATTGTCGAAACGAGACCTGATCTTAATGAATTCGTAGTCCCGTGTAACCATTTATGCGTGTTAAGCTGAGGTAAGGGATATTAGTCGCGTCATATAGTTTTGATCTCTTTAGTAATCTTAGTTTTAATTAACACATGCAAAGTTTATCTTTTCTTTATTTTTAGTTAGCAAAACATCTTTTACACTTTATTTTAGAACTGTTAATTCAATTAAATCCTAAGAACATTTCCCTGTGGATTCGATATCCGGACTAGCGGCTATACTCCCTTAAAAGAGTGTAGTCATAGTTTAGGTTTGTTTATATAGCGAGGGGACCGAAAACAACGATCGACGTATAACTTTATACACTTGCGCCACTGTTTTCGTCGACTATCACTCCATCTTAGGTTTCCACCCTTCATCCCTGGCGATGTCATCCTCTAAGAAGATTTCTAGTATCTATTATATTCTTTTATTAGCAGAGTCATAACACGGTTCAGGGAACCCGTAGAAGGGGAAATCCTCACCCTCCGATTCAATGTTCGAACTATCAAAATCATCACCCCAATCGGTGGCAACGGTGTCATCTTTCCAAGAGTAGTTAACACACTTAACACCTTATATGGACTCATTGTATAGATCTTCCCACTCAGTGAAAAAGTGGTGGAATGAAAGGACCATACACCCTTGGAGTTCTAGGATTATAAGTAACTCGGGGATGGTGCATATCTCCCTTTTTTGAAGGAACATGTTTGTTGTGACTTACACGATATCATCTGGGTTGAACTCTTCCAGGAGCACAATCCATTCATCTAATTCTCAAGCCCAACCTTGGGCTTCCATGAAAAAATCGTTGAATATCTCGCACTCAAAAGTTATTTCTGAGGGTAATCTCATCCCTAACTTTGGAAGTTGGTCTAGAATTGTAGGTAATTCCATACCTCCCCATTCTAAATAGGTACGAACGATAATACATGCTTGGATGAGGAGTGACAGAGATTGATCGATAAGGCTTGTAGGATGTAGGAGAAATAAAGGGCAAATTTTAAGGATTTTTGGTGAGATTATAGGAATTTTGGTTATTTCAACGGGCTTAATTCTGGTTGAGGGGTAAAGTTTTGAATTTTCTTTTTAGAGGTTGTCAATCTTAGCACTGAGGTGGGCGAATATGATCATCAGACTTCGTAAATCATTCACATCTTGGTCAATGTTCTCCATGAATAACTTTTAGAGGGATATCTT
This sequence comes from Sambucus nigra, assembly GCA_949130495.1. Classification (NCBI taxonomy): domain Eukaryota; kingdom Viridiplantae; phylum Streptophyta; class Magnoliopsida; order Dipsacales; family Adoxaceae; genus Sambucus; species Sambucus nigra. The sequence goes on from OX422214.1 coordinate 590,111,301, forward strand.
GATCGCAGTGGTAGCAGTAGAGGAAGCAATAGAGCTTCAGGGTAATTTAACGAAAGACCGAATCCAATAAGGAGACAGGTTAAAATTGGGGTATGCAATCGTACCTGAGAGGGAAAAATGATTTTTGGGTTTATTTTGAGGGAAAGAGGAATATTTTTGGTATTTATGTTTTTCTTTTTGAAAAGGGGAAAATATTTTTGGTATACTTTGAAAAGGGGGAGAAAGGAAAAATCTTGTGCATGGTTATTATTATTAGGTTCCACTTATATTATGTTTGCCTAGGATGCAAGAAAAATGTTGAATAGGACCCAAGCCTTGGAAAAAATAGGGTACGTGATGCTAGATACGCTTTGACTTATTTTCAGATTCATGGATCTTGTTTTAAAAATAGGGTCTTGTTTTAAAAATGGTCAAAATAGCACAAAAACCGGGTGGTAAGGTGACCTGAAATTTTGATAGAGTTTCGCTTTATAACCGACAAACTTGGTATGAATGTCCTAAGGTAGACGCCTATATAAGGTTGATGCAATTGGTGGGTTAGTGGAAAGGTTTCTCCCTTTGGCATGACTTCTACGATATACCTTTTGCCTATAAGTGCAATCATTCATCGGTATGTGTGGATAAGCCATTTGATATACCTGAGTCTACGTGAATCGCCTCGTGATATACCTCATAGAGAAGGTACGTGTGAAAGAGAATTTGATATACTCGATGTACGTAAACGAGTTCCCTATTATATACCTCATGTCATGAGTTTGGTCATATCACTTAGGTTAGACATGCATACATTACCGCTAACCATCACAAAGTGTCCCCTCATCACGAGATAATTTTTTTGTTAATATTGCAATGCTCAAGTGATGCAGTGTGCAAGAATGCATGGGTCATAATTAGTATTTTATGGAGCAGTTTATGTATGCTAAGCGAGAAACAATACTACCACTACGAGGAAGAGAATAAGATATACAAGTAGTATGGGATAAAGGGGTATATGCGTGGAGAATAAAACTAGTATATGGAGCATAGAGACTATACAAGACATGGTGATAGATACAAGATGTGTGAGAAATATGTGCAAAGTGGGAGAGTGGCATGTGGATATGTGTGATAAAGGAAATATGTGTGTATATATATATATGTAAGATGGTACTTTAGGTAGGATGGAGGCGTAACCCCTTTGAAGTATGGTAATGATAAGTTAATTAGCCAAAACCTTAGATTAATGATAAAACATGCAAACACAAACCTAATGAAGATAAGACTCAGTTTGAACTCACAAATCTCTCGCGTATAACTCAGAGGATAGTAATGAACCTATAAGTAACTTAGTTAGAGGGAGAGAGAAGTAAGCACCCTAGATACACCTTGGTAGGCAGGCAAACACAACAAACACTCTCCCGAATCTCTGTCCCGTATTAAAAGCTTCGTAATAAATGACAACGGTGGGTGAATAAGACCTTTGGTTTGCAATAACTCTCTCTAATGTATCTTCTCTCTAGCAATAACTTTTGAACTCTAAAAAAGATCATCATCTCCTCAGGGGTGGTTGGGGTCCTTAAATAGCCCCCCACACCATCCCCGAGGCAACTCAGTCATTAAAGATTATAAAAGGCATCCCTCATACTTTATGTCACAACATTAAATGCCTGATGCCCTAGTTGTCTCCACGTCATAAACACTAAATGCCAAGACATGCCTTTTGCCTAACCACTGTGTGTCAGGGGGCTATTGTCGCAGAGGTGGCTCACTGCCTGATAGGCCCAAATATCACAGTGGTTTACTCAAGTGCAGGTCTGACATTGTTTAGCTCGCTAGTGACATCACCTATAATAGATGTGACATTAAGTAGAGGGTTGTTTGATTCACAGTCCCACGCCTGATGGGACTCCAAGCTGCTTCACCCGAGGTTCCACAATCAGGGTTCTTCGATGTTTACCAGGTGTAACGAAGATGGTTGGGACGAGCCCCAATGGTGCCTCACTTCTCAATCCTCCGAACTAAGTCCTTATAAAGTTCCCACGGTGAGGTCATTCGGTAGAGCATGAAAGCTCTCCCAGGTCCTGCCAAGCCTGGTCTCTCGTGAGTACCGTTTGACCTCACACTAAAACTCATTATTATTCTCGTTACATCATTACAAACGTTAGAGCTTACAGTCAATATAAACAAAGAAACAATATGACTAGTACAACAAATTAAAATACAAGTTGTTACGCTGAGCTACCTCGCTTGAGCTGCCATGGTGCCTTAATCCCCCGAAACATTGTTGCTAATGAGAAATTACCTCTAATCTCAAGATTACCTTCAATCACACTCTACATTTGCCCCTTCGTGGAGAGATTTATTGGGGTAAGAAATGTTTGCGCAAAACTTCTCAAGCTGATGAAATTTCTCTGCGTAAAAAATTATGGTCCCCTTTCCCTCGTTAGAACCGCAGCATTATAATCTCTAGGAAAAAGTAAAATTATCCTGAAAGGCCTACTAACCTTCTCAAATACTCGTTTTGATTCTTGACAAGTGAGATTCTCCCTTGTAATGCCTCACTATGTTCGAAAAAGTAAAAATTCTCCTCGATGTAGCTGAGTCACCATTTGAACAACATTGGAACATGTGACGAGTGGACATCGTAGCTTTTTTGAACCGTTGGGGCATCTGTTCCGTTGGGCCTTATTGGATATGTCTGACAAACGTTCTGGCGTCAAAACTCAAACTTGTTGTAGAAGGCAACCCCTTTTGTTCCCTAGGCGTCGCTTCGTAAGTGAGGTGGCGCTGTCTTTTCAACTGTCAAAACACTTCCCGAAGTGCCACGTGTGCATTTGAAATGATTATAGGCAGCTGTGCACGTGCGATGGTGGAAAACTCAAAAGACAGGTTTTAAAAGCTTCAAACGTCCCTTTTATTTCAAAACCCTTCTATTTCCTGCATCTTCTTCAAGCTCCCGTATTTCTTAGAAAGAGAAAGTTTGTGCGAACTCTGTGCGAACTCTGTGCGAACTCCATTGTTTCTTGATTCTTTTTTAGCTTCTTCCTCCTCTCATCCTTTACGCCACCGCCTGTGGTTGTGCCACTCCACTGTGACAACCTTGCTTTTATATCTAATCCGGTTAGCTACGCCCAATTAAATTAAAGTGGGCGTCAATATGTTGGCATTAGAAACATAATTTAAATAAAAGTAGTAAAGTAAACATGTACACTCCCATACGTATAACCAAATCACATCATTACAAGTATAGGATCCACAAGTAATATCAGTACTGAATATAAAAGGCCCAAACATACGGGCCCAAAGATAAACTAGGTAAAGACTGTAATGTAAACCTCCCAACACTATCAAATCCCTAACAATAGGAAATCCCTGATACCACACTCTAAGGAAGAGTGACAAAATAGGATAAGGACCAGCGTCCACCACTATAAGATCCTAAGAATAGATGCGAGGTTATCCAGCTCCACGGTCTACTGTCCAACGGGGCGAGGACCTGTATAATACATATATATATGGGAGAGGAGAAAGAAACCAGATAGACGAACTTCAAAGAAAGAAAACAAGCTATAAGACTATAATATGTACTTATAATGAAAGCACACTAGTCATTACTCGTCTCCGGTAATTAAGTTGTTCAATTACCCAACTAATGCTCCTATGTCGTGACTACCCAACCCAAACTCGAGTAACATGTAGCCTCACATCGTATCATGATTAATCATTATTAATCGCATTTCAGTATTTAACGTATCAGAATATTTCCTTCAATAATAATATCAAATGCATCGATTAGGGATATTACTTTAAGACATAAGCATAATATCTCACACAACAAATCATATCGGGTCACTATCGTTACCCGGGGGAACAAGTCGTAACAATAGGCCTACACACGAATATTCCCCAATATTACGTGGCAAGGGCAATCATACTAAGTCCTAAATCACATGGCATTTCTAGGTCTTTCTATCAAGCCCGCATGACAACCATGTGTCCGGTTCCGGTGGTTTATCTTTAACACGGCACTCGAGCGGAACCTAACCGGATCAATCACAAAAAAAATTGCATTCAACATGTGCCTACGTCGACCGGAGGACTAGTCTAGTGTATACTCGACAATATACATGTAAAACAATTTCACGCTTATGTATATATACAATCGTGTCAAGTCTCTTACTCGAGTTATGCAATAGTACTATTCAACATCAAATCATTTCAAGGTTATATATCCCTAATGACCATAAGTATGTGATCAAGTTAGGATATTAGGCACAACGCCACAATTATCTTACTAACAACATGAAAAACATTATCACTCTTATTTCAACATCATGTCCACAATTTAAAATGCAGATTCGAGGCTCTTTCGATCCGTTTTTGGAAAAATTTAAAACTACAAAGTTGTTCGGAACGTGATATTCTATAAAGACATGCGAGCACGTTACCATAGCCTACATAAAACAGACCCAAAACTAACATATAATATTCACCCCTTTTTGATAACTTTCTGCCCAGAATTTTAAAACGCCGATTTGAGGCTTTTTCGATCCGTTTTTGGAAAAACTTAAAACCACAAAGTTGTTCGAAACGTGATTTTCTACAAGAACACGTGAGCATGCTACCATATCCTGCTTAAATAGACCCGAAACTAACATATACAATTCGGACATGTTCACGACAACTTTCTGCGCAAAATCGTAAAACTCATATTCGAGGATTTTCCGATCCGTTTTTGAAAAAAACTTAAAACTACAAAGTTGTTCGGAATATAATTTTCTGCCGGGTAACGCAGACGAAACATCCATTTTCGGAACCAAAACAGCTCAAAATAGTTTTTAATATGATGATTTACTCAAGTTCATAGATTTCTCAAATTCAAGAGGTTGTTCAACAATTCAAGCCCTATAATGATGTTATTGCATTTGAATTTACATGGAGGGTGATCCTAATACATTGCATATCATTTTTAACATCAATATCATATTAATTTAGGGATCCAAATACATGTTCATGTGAAATTTCATTATAGATACATAACATACACATATAGGTTATTAACTGCCTTAGATTGTATGGAGATGTTGATGAATAAGATGACAACCATCTTCTTCTCATTCTTCTTCTTATTTCTTCTTCTTCTTTCTTCTTCTTACTCTCTCTACCAAACCCTAGCCCCCTTTTGTGAAATGAAAAAATGAAGACTTCTTCTCTTCTTTTCTATTATACCTAGGGTTAGTTTATTTACAAAAATGCCATTGCCCCAAATTTAACCCTTTCGATCCTTTTACACGTTAATTCGCTTCTAATATTTAAGTTGCACATTCTTATCTCAATGAATTCATTTAACTTTTTATTTCCAAACATTTCAAATATATATACTGACATAGTTTTATTTCTTTTTTTTTCAATTCAATTCAATCCAAAATGCGGGGTATTACATTCCCCCCCTCTACGAACGGGATTTCGTCCTCGAAATCCAAAAAAAAAACAAATCAAGTCAAGTCAAGTAAGGTAGTTTCGCACGTACCTTCCATGAAGAGATATGGGTGACTAATTCGCAAGTCATCCTCTCTCTCCTAAGTAGCCTCAGACTCATCATGATTACTCCACATAACACGAACAAGAGGAATATTTTTTACCTATACTGCTGCTCACGACGATCTCGGATCCTGACCGACCTCTCCCCATAGCTCCCATTGGGCTGCACCTCAGCCCCATCTAACTCTATGTGTAGGTGTGAGTCTACGGGATGTAAGAACTTCCTTAACATGGATACACGAAAAATATCATGTACTCGCTGAAGCTGGTCGGGTAGGTATAAACGGTAGGCAACTGGCCCCACCCTGCCGAACACTGTTAATGAACCCATGTATCATGGTGAAAGCTTTCCTTTGCCATCAAAGAGAACAATGCCTCTCATGGGTGAGACCCTCAACAAAACTTGGTCCCCAACGACGAACTCTAACTTCCTCCGCATTATGTCAGCATAAGTCTTCTAACGATCTTGCGCGGTTTTCATCCGTGCACGAATCAAGTCTACCTTTTCTGAGGTCTCCCTAACAATATGCGGACCCAACACCCGGTGCTCTCCGAACTCCAACCAATACGCAGGGGACCTACAAGGCTTGATGTAAAAATCCTCATATGGTTCTATAACAGTAGTTTGTCTAATAACTATTATTGTATGCGAACTCCACCAGTGGTAAATGTGTATCCCAACCACCTTTGAAGTCCAACACACAAACTTGTAACATGTCCTCCAAATTTTGGTTTACCCGCTCCGTCTGACCATCAAACTGAGGGTAAAACGCAGTACTCAAACTCAACTGAACTCCCATCGCCTCCTGAAGACTGCCCCAAAAGTGTGAGATAAAGACACTACCATGGTCGGACACCATCACGCGGTACCCCATGAAACTTCACAATCTCGTTAATAAACACCATAGCGTACTATGCTGTCGTATAATTCGTCCTCACTGAAAGGAAATGAGCCACCTTTATCAGTCTGTCGACGATGACCCAAATCGAATCATGACCGCGCAGCGATCTTGGCAACCCAACAATGAAATCCGTGGAGATACTTTACCATTTCTAACTGTACAACCGAACTCTCACCATAAAGCCTAACATAACTGAACTACTAAGCAGATCTATAAATTAATACCCCTAAGTCCCGACTTGCTAAGTTTCGTGCGTGGAGTGTCTCGCAAGCGAAATCCAAACAAGGAACCCCTCCGATACACTACTGTCAGCTTGTTGAGATAATGAATTTGTCAACTTAAGATCCCTAGTGGTATAAGAATCATCTAACTCCAAAAAACACTTATCTCTAGACTCAACGGTTCATCACACAACAAATAATCCAACTTCGCCTATTCAATACAGATGTCACTATTCATCAATCATGCCTCGATACTCAACTCAGAATCGACTAACAGATGGTACTGAAAGCTCAAAAGCCAACTCTACTATGATTTGTCAATAACACTTGCCTTGCACTTATATTGATGGTGAATCAACCAATATGGAAACCCTTATTATCCACTACAGTTGCACATGTGCATAAGTATACAACTTCTATGCGCTTACAAATATTGTTCCATCTTTCCAAGTCTGGACTTAGGTAAATAATATCAGCAAGGTCCATACACTCTTGAACAAGACAACACCGATAAAGTTGCATTCTGGGCGATCAAGGATCCCTCACCAAAAGGTTTCGAACTAACTCGAGATGCAATATGCCCACTTGCACACCCCCACTTCTCACGGTTTAGTCGCTCTAACCCAAGGCGATAAACCCTCGCTTGATTCGACTTATCGATCTTTTGTTAAAAACACGTATAGGAATTCAACCTATCCGACAGGATTTTCCTTGGATTGTGAGTATATTAGAATTTTCTCAGTGAACATGAAATGAAATTGGTTCTTCAAACCACGAATAAGGCTTGTACATTTTCCAAGCAACATGGTAAGACAAAAAAAATTCCCACTTATCATACCAAATCAGAATATCGGATTTGGCACACTCACCATCCGGATACTCATCTTCTAGCACACCAATGCTACCTGATCTTTATGAGAACGGTGTGCTATCCAACAGGTCAAAGGTCGTAAATATAAGGTAGCGGGTACCTTTACGTACCGTGACCCCAATTAATAATCAGTACTCCACACATAATTGAAGTAAAAATTAAATATCTTACGAACCCATTCGCGGGTGTTTGCTCAAGAGTACACACCCTCCTTAAAAAAACTTCTCAACAACGGTCGAAACACTCTCTTGTTATCCCCCTACAGTGGACGTTATGACAACCATTTCGATGAATGGGTCCAACATTTGAAGCCCCAAAATGTCTCAATCATTGCCATTAATGACGACACTCACTTGGCAACACTATCATCAATCACGCAAAAACTGACTGAGCTATACGCGACCCTACCATTATCAAAAGACCATCAAGATATGACTATTCACTAGTCTAGACGTCACCATAATCAAATATCTTACACTTGGTTTCGGAATGCGTCTTTAATCGCACACGATAGAAGTAAACAACATGTCACTAATTACTCAATCGTGGTCTAATTCACATTAATACATAACGAGGGCCACAACATAGCCACATTACCATATATGATGGATTTAAAATCAAGCACCACCATTATCACAGTGCAACAAATTAGTACCCCCAATCACCGGGTGATAACATAAAACCTAACTCGTGGATATATCAGCAACTCAAGCGATCACACTCGCATAAAATGAAACTCCTATTGCACTCCCTCGTGATGTTCTCACTCGACAAATCGTCCCTAGAGATTTGCTACTTATCGTAGGGTTCACAATTGGTAACTCCAACTCAAGTACATCCCTTAGCATACCCATATTCACGTTCTTCTCTCGACAGCTTTTAATAAATATACCGGTGCTACAAAGCAAGATAACCACATCTTATCGAACACCAATTTTAATCTAGGGATTTACGAAGAACACTGAACTCCATTCATTTCCAAATATGGAAAGAAAACTACCAAAAAAATTCTGGACTTTTCCAAAGTCAATCCTCATATGACCTTACGATACGGACTTCCTCATCCCTAGTGTCCATGGCCAAGACATCGCAACATTATTGATACAATCTCACGAACTTGTTCGCGATTACTCGCCGAAACATTCCACTTTGAACATGTGAGTATCCAACCCACTAACATATCTTGTGCATGACCGAACACACACCTAATCGGCCTTAAGTTCATTCCATTATGGATTTTATCAGATCAGAACACTATGGCACCACTGTGCCACCCCAATACGACATCTATCGCTTGTGATTTTCACAAGTACGATAACACTCTTGCATACACCAAAATTGGACCCCTCAGGTCATCCATTGACGAGGTGGGACATACACCGATTTGGAGTAGTCCTCTCTTAAATCACAACCCTTTCTTTACATGTTAATGAGTAATAATATACTCTTATGACCACAAGATTTACTTTGCTAACCATTCACTGATTAATACGTCATCGAATGCTTCAGCAGTGTGTCCATCATGGGTGGAACGCGATAATTCCTTCTCAAGAAAATGTCACAACAACAACTGGACCACATCATCTTGAGATATACCATACCTAAAGCTCTACCCTTCCACATTGGAAACAACTTCATACAACTACAGACGCAAGTGGTACCAACAAGTCGGTGGTACTTCAGGGTGGGTTATAACTTATACCAACTTCTTTGCATCCATAAGAGCGACGATATTCAAAGTTGATAATGCACAACAAATATACGGGTGTTTCCTCCCCATAAAGCACCAAAAGTCAACTCAATCATTGATTTCAACATTGGTGCTCTCGCCTACTGGTGGGTGATTAAACTACGATAGTTGCACGTGAATCGCAGTCTCCTAAAATGCTTGGATCCTATGCCCTCCCAGAGTCCACGTTTCATCAAATCACCATCTTAAAAGATAGTAAGTTAACACGTATCCAAAAAAAATTATTTAAGTGGAACACTAGTCATAATTAGAACAAGTACTCACACATGGATCTCATGCGTACTATCATATGGTCGATTGGAGATTTACCTCATGCGTGGGATGTCTCACGAATGAAATCCAAACAAGGAACCCTCCCTATACACAAGGCTAGCTCCGAATCGCCCATCGAAATCGTAGCGTGAAGATCTTCCAAGTCATCGAATACAAGACCTAATCGAAAGGCTCTACGTATCAAGGAAACGATGCACGAAAAACGTAATGGACGCCCTCAGATCCCTAAAGGCTCTAAAACTGTGCTCTGATACCAACTGTGACAACCTTGCTTTTTATATCTAATTCGGTTAGCCCTAATTAAAATAAAGCGGAGCGTCAATATGTTGGCATTAGAAACATAATTTAAATAAAAGTAATAAAGTAAATATGTACACTCCCATACGTATAACCAAATCACATCATATCAAGTATAGGATCCACAAGTAATATCAGTACTGAATATAAAATGCCCAAGCATACGGGCCCAAAGATAAACTAGGTAAAGAGTGTAATGTAAACCTCTCAACACTATCAAATCCCTAACAATAGGAAATCCTTGATACCACACTCTAAGGAAGAGTGACAAAATAGGATAAGGACCAGCGTCCACTACTATAAGATCCTAAGAATAGATGCGAGGTCATCCAGCTCCAAGGTCTACTGTCCAACGGGGCGAGGACCTGTATAATACATATATATATGGGAGAGGAGAAAGAAGCCAGATAGACGAACGTCAAAGCAAGAAAACAAGCTATAAGATTATAAGATGTACTTATAATGAAAGCACACTAGTCATTACTCGTCTCTGGTAATTAAGTTATTCAATTACCAACCAATGCTCCTATGTCGTGATTGCCCAACCCAAACTCGAGTAACGTGTAGCCTCACATCGTATCATGATTAATCATTATTAATCGCATTTCAGTATTTAACGTATCAAAATATTTCCTTCAATAATAATATCAAATGCATCGATTCGGGATATTACTTTAAGACATAAGCATAATATCTCACACAACAAATCATATCGGGTCACTATCGTTACCCAGGGGAACAAGTCGTAACACTAGGACTACACACGAATATTCCCCAATATTACATGGCAAGGGCAATCATACTAAGTCCTAAATCACATGGCGTTTCAAGGTCTTTCTATCCAACCCGCATTACAACCATGTGTTCGGTTTCGGTGGTTTATCTCTAACACGGCACTCGAACAGAACCTAACCGGATCAATCACAAAAAAAATCGTATTCAACATGTGCCTACGTCGATCGGAGGACTAGTCTAGTGTATACTCGACAATATACATGTAAAACAATTTCACGCTTATGTATATATACAATCGCGTCAAGTCTCTTACTCAAGTTATGCAATAGTTATTATTTATAATATAACATAATTTACATCATTAATTTACTAATTCAATATCAAATCATTTCAAGGTTATATATCTTTAATAACCATAAGTATGTGATCAAGTTAGGATATTAGGCACAACACCACAATTATCTTACTAACAACATGAAAAACATTATCACTCTTATTTCAACAACATGCTGCCCAGAATTTAAAATGCAGATTCGAGGCTCTTTCGATCCGTTTTTGGAAAAACTTAAAACTATAAAGTTGTTCAGAACGTGATTTTTTATAATAACACCGGAGCACGTTACCATAGCAGACCCAAAACTAACATATAATATTCGCCCCTGTTTTCGACAACTTTCTGCCTAGGATTTTAAAATGCCGATTTGAGGCTTTTCCGATCCGTTTTTGGAAAAACTTAAAACCACAAAGTTGTTCGAAATGTGATTTTCTACAAGTACGTGTGAGCACGCTACCATATCCTACTTAAAACAGACCCGAAACTAACATATATAATTCGAACCTATTCACGACAACTTTCTGTGCAGAACCGTAAAACTCATATTCGAGGAATTTCCGATCCGTTTTTGAAAAAAACTTAAAACTACAAAGTTGTTCGGAATATAATTTTATGTCGGGCAACGCGAACGAAACATCCATTTTCGGAACTAAAACAGCTCAAAATAGTTTTTAATATGACGATTTACTCAAGTTTATAGATTTCTCAAATTCAAGAGGTTGTTCAACAATTCAATCCCTATAATGATGTTATTGCATTTGAATTTACGTGGAGGGTGATCCTAATACATTGCATATCATTTTTAACATCAATATCATATTAATTTAGGGATCCAAATACATGTTCATGTGAAATTTCATTATAGACACATAATATACACATATAGGTTATTAACTTGCCTTAGATTGTATGGAGATGTTGATGAATAAGATGACAACCATATTCTTCTCATTGTTCTTCTTCTTTCTTCTTCTTACTCTCTTTCTCTCTCTACCAAACCCTAACCCCCTATTATGAAATGAAAAAATGAAGACTTCTTCTCTTCTTTTCTATTTATACCTAGGGTTAGTTTATTTACAAAAATGCCATTGCACCAAATTTAACCCTTTCGATCCTTTTACGCGTTAATTCACTTCTAATATTTAAGTCGTACATTAGTATCTCAGTGAATTCCTTTTAACTTTTTATTTCCAAACATTTCGAATATATATACTGACATAGTTTTATTTCCTTTTTTTTCAATTTAATTCAATAAAAAATGCGGGGTATTACAGCCACCTTCATTCCCAAACCATCTTTTACCAAGATTTTTTCCTTACCTCACTGTTGTCTGCAATGGCCTCTTCCAGCCACACTTCCACACCTGCCACCAGTGCGCCACCGCCGTCTCAACCGTCGTTGCTCATCAAGAGCAGCTTCGTTTTTATCGTCGGGCCCCCATATTTGGTGAAGGTGATAAATTTTCTGAGGCATGCAAGACTTGCCATTTTTCATCCAAGTTCGACCCCTTACTGTTGGGTGATGAGGAAATGGCTTCATCGAAGTGGGGTTATCTTCCACCGGGGGGAACTCTGTGTTTTTGCCTGGACCGTGGTGACTTTCCTTATTCCCAGATCGACTTCGAAGCACCTGGGGGGTCACCAACCCATTTAACTGCCTGGCATACACATATGCAGAGCTCCCACACTGCTGCTCTTACTAAGGTTGGGCTTCATCGCACATACTTATTTAGGGAGTTCACACTCTCAAAGCACAATGCTGCGTTACAAGTGCTAGTTTCCCGATGGAACACCACAACTCACATATTTTTTGCTGCGTGGGGGGAGTTCACCATTACACTTGAGGACGTATATGAACTCCTTGGGTTTGATCCTATGGGTGAGTTCACCTACCACGATGAGCCTCTGGATGCTGAAGAGGCTGGTGATCGAGTTGAGCTGGATCAGATCTGCCACAGTTGCACCGGCTCCTCAAACAAAGCCACATTTACCCCCCTTATCAACTATTTTTTTGAAGCTCCGACGTCGAAGGATGTCAGTGATGTAACAGGTCGCAGTAGAGGTACCTCCCTAGAACTACCAGCCTACATACTTGTATTTATTTCATGCTTCTTCCTTACTCAAAAACCCAATGATTAGCCCAGAAGGGACCTAAAAAACATTTCCGTTCGTTTGGCCAGAGGGTTCAACCTTCCTCTAATCGCCATTGCCCTAGGGCCCCCTACACCTGGTTGGATCGAACGCACATCGATATGGCACGATCATTGGGTCGTTAAAACTTGGCAAATTTTGCCAACACCATCATTTTGACGGGTTTCCTCTACACCCGCTTTCCTGCTATTGCTGCTAAGTTCGTTTCTCTGCCTGTTAGCCAAGGTATCAAGCCCCTACGCCTCCTATGTTTTCACAAAAAGCAAAGTCGAAAGGAGATAAATGAAGTTTTTTACCTTTTAGACTCCTGTGTGATGAGGCTATACAGCGAGTCTACATTTTCCCACAGTTGGGATTTCTTTCCTTCTGCAGCCACGATGGTTAAGTTCATCCTAGTTGTAGAAGAACCCTCACAAGCCATGGTGCTTCTATTCACCCCTGGATTTCTTCCTTTATACACCGAATGGGGATACACTTTAGAACCCTACAACCCTGACAAATGCAGCAGGCAGTTCGGGTTCGATCAGGGGGCCCCTCGACCTGTGTTTCAAAGAACCATCCAAGATCCACTTTTGTTGAAGCCTGCACTCTCTACACTACAGCCGCGGTACTCGGTGTGACGTCCATCATCGATGGTCGTGTCACCCTTCCTAGTGTGACTAAGAAAGGAGACGTATCCACCTCTTTCACCACCAAGTTCCATTTGAGGCAACTGGAAATAACTCGTGATTTCATTCAGTCCCCTCCTCAATATCCCCCACTCCTTTCCTTCTCTTCTTCTGAACTGGGTCTTAAGGGGAACTCCGTGCTTGGGATTGAGTTTCCCTCGATTAAAATCATTAAAGGATCTCCCCAGGAGCTACCCCCTTATTGCCCAATGATCCCAACTACCACCCCAAAACCTAAGTCCGTTGCAGCTCCCAAATAAATTGTACCTTCGACCGAAGCTGTAACGGGAGAAGGACCTTTTGAGCCACCTGCTAAGAAGGCTAAGAAGTCTAAGTCCAAGTCCTCGAATTCTAAGGCCCAAGTTCAAGCGCAAACTCCTTTGAAGGCATTCCCAATTACCTCTGTTCCCCCTCCCATGTCTCCAGAGATGGCTGAAGAGCTGAGGAGGAAGTCGACATAATACATACTGAGATTCTACGTCGTAATGTCGTCATTCCTCCTCCGGGTACGTTTCCCACGATCATGATTGATCCCAGCGAGCCATCAACAAAAAAAAAGGTCGAGGGTGATTAAAAGTGGTGGTGCAACGAGCTCAAGGAAGAAAACGCTTGGAACCAAGTCCCAGAAGAAATGAATGCTTGAGGAACCTCCATCCCCAGCTCCTTCTGCTGCCGCCTCTTTGCCACCTTCACCAGTGGTTATACCTTCTCGTTCTCCCTCTGGATCTGAGGTATGTGTGCATTCTTTATTTTTTATTCCCCTTTTCTTAAGGTGTGTTGAATCTTGCTCAATTCTTAATAAGGTTTCGTTTTAGTGCAGGGAGTTGAAGAAGAAAGGCCTTGTCCCCCCCAGTCCACATGTAAGTCGCTTTGTGGGGGGGCATTGAGGTGTCTCTCCAGTAGACACTAATCATCCCCGTTCCACCTTCATAAGTCTTACTTACTCTCGTTGTTCATCCTCGTAACGGGCCAAAGAAGCTGCGACGGAGGCTGCTATCGTTGAGTCTGCTGAGATGCCTGGTCAACTAGAGGGAACTACTGCTGCCTCCTCTGAGTTACCATCAAAGCAAGAGTTGTCTCTGCCCCTCGCTGTGATCGAGAAGAGTGGCCCGCAGGTAAATTTCTTGCCAAGCCTTATATCTTTCATTTGTTCCTGAAGTTGCAGGGTTATATGATCTTAGTTTAATTCGTAGAATACACACACACGCAATCCAATTTAATATAAGATATAAAGCGGTATTTTCCAATCTCAAATTAAATGCAGTTTCTCAAGTTTGCAAGAACAAATTCCAATTATATTCATTTTATCCTACGCATGCATCTAGGTGATTATATAAAATGAAATGCGAAAATTCCAACCACAACACGCCGATGTACGAGGAAAACCCAAATGGGAAAAACCTCGGACGGCTGGGCCTAGACAAAATCCACTACAACAATAGGTTTTACAAGAGACTCAAAAGACTTACAGACATTGACTCACTCATGACTCGCTTGTGCCGTCCTCGACCTCTGAAGTTGTAGACCGCGAAGATCCAACGCGTTGCTCAACACTCCTCGTGTTGCGGTATCCATCGAAGCCCAAAACCACCGTCTCCTCAAAGCTTGAATGCAGAGATCCACCGCAAACTTGCTTCTTGAAAGTGAATTTGAATGGAGGGGTTTTGTTTCAAAAGATGATAAAAATGTTGGAGTTGATTTTTATCAAAAAGATGGAAGTTGTGGAAAAGGTTCTCAAATGAAAAATCAACTTCCTTAACATATAAAACTGATTTTCGTCCATATGAAAATAACTGAACAAGTAGTGGGTAAAAACAGTTATGGGAAAAAACTGCATAAAAAATAAGTTTAAAAAATCAAATCTGGCAAAACTCGTTCGAACGACTTCTCGTTCGAACGAGATATCTAACGGCGTGCCAGTATAGAATGATAGAGGTCGTTAGAAACCTCGTTCGAACGAGGTCGTTCGAACGACCTTTCTAACGAACTTCTAACGAGGCACCAGTATAGGCTGGCCAAGGTCGTTAGATCCAGGTCGTTGATTACACTTCGAACGAGATATTAAATTTTGCCCCAAATTGTTCATAATTATTTCAAGGATTTTTCAATGTTATTTTTGCTTATTTACTAACAATTTCTTATATGAAAAATTCTTGATTAGTGAAAATACTCCAACACATTAAAATGTATTTTGGTCATATACCTTTGTGGGATAGATAACATGGCATGAATATTGATAGCGCATGAACTTTGGATGCGATGCTTGAATCTTTGCGAAGAATGTAGCTTGATGCAGTATGACCCAAATATGTTTTGTCCAACGGAATATAGCCAATATAACAAATTACTCGATTGGAAATTTGTCCTTACAAATCTCCCCCTTTGTCTATTCCGGGACAAAACAAAATAATAAAAAATAAATAAAAGACTGAATTTGCTAAGCCACCCGTCAAGACGTTTCTAAGGCCCGTCCCAAAAACCCAAAAAAAGACAGACACAAAGACAAGACTGACGAGCTGCAAGGGAGTAGGAGATGTATCCTACACACATGAAACAACAAATTCATAAACGCATGGGGAAATAAAGAGTAAGTTATATGTAAGACAATGTGATAGCATATGTTGTGAATGGAGCATGAATGTCTCAATATTCAATGTTAAGAGTTTAACTTCCCCTAAATTATGCACATAGTCAATCATTAAAATCAATTACGAAATTCAATTATAAGTACCTTCCATTATTTATTAAATTCAATGAACATTAACTTCAATTAATTTTCCCAAGTTTATCCAACTCCCCCTAAATATGTAGTCCTTTTAATGAAAGTTTCTCCCCCTTTTTGCCCGGAAAAGACAAAGGGATTATGGGCCTGCAATATAAAAGAGAATAGAGAACATAGCAGGAAATAGAGATAATGAAGAATAATAGTGACATACTAAGACTGCATTAAGTAAGGGGAAATGGGAAATAGTTAAGGTTCATACAATGAAATAACTAAAGTAAATGAATCCTATACAAGAGATGAATAAACCACTCAGCCTCACAAATAAAAATAAATATGAAATGAGCCAAGTACATCAAGAGACAGGATCAGCAGGTGGAGTGTCATCGGTAAAAGAGCTGGTGCCGGAAGAACCTGCCCCGCGGCGCATCTCCAGACGACGGATGGCATCAAGATGCTGTAAAAGGAGAGAGTCTCGACGAGCCTGGGCTTCATCTCGACGGGCTTGGGCTTCATCCCGAGCGACATCTCGACGGGCTTGGGCCTCGCGCTCCTGCTGCATAGACAGTATAAGCTCCTGGATAAGTGCCCGATCCTGACGGCGATCCTCCTGAAATTGCTCAACCTGTGAACGAACAAATAGAAAATCCTCCGACGCGACGGGTGCGGAAACAAGAGAAGGTGAGGGGCGATGGATAGAGCGGGAGGGGGCGGGACGACTAGGGGCGGGGTGAGAGGAAGCGGTGGAGTGGGAAGAGGTGGAGGGAGTGAGGGGTGGAGTATCGGGTGGCAAATGACCATGAGAGAGGCTAATGGAGGACATGTCTACGGTTTGGAATTTAGTGGTGGGGATATCGGTGGAGACACGGGGACAATCGGCGTTAAGACAAAAACGAGTGATAATCGCCGCAAACGGGAGGGGTTGGCGAGTGGGGCTGGACGGAAGGATCCTAACAGACCGGATAACACTAAAAAGATAGGAGGGGAGGTCAATGTGAGCCCGAATGCTTATAGCAAACATAAGGTCCACGTGTTGTTTAGTGATTTGAGTGGTGTTGGCACGAGGGAGAAGACAATCACAGACGATCCAATTAAGGACCATAAAGTCGGGATGTAAGTGTTTATGGAAAATAGTAACAGAGCCGGACGGGAGGAACCGGAAAACAGTGTTAAAGACAAGAGTAGGATCGGGACATGTATCGGATGTCCAAGGGAATGATGAATTAGTGACCCGAGGGAGGGGAAGGAGTTGAGCGATCGAGTCGGGAGAGACTATAATCTCTCGACCACGCACCCTAGTGTAAAGGTGAGTATCCCTGTGGTTCAGGCCAAAATAAAATTCCCGAACAAGGTCGGGAAAAATGACATCCGTGAGGGAGAAGAGAGGGTCCCACCCTAAATCAGAAATCCACGAATGCACAGTTGTGCCGTGGAGAGAATGGAGATTAATAACTTTCTCCCGAACAATGGAACGGGTAGCGAACCCTTGAGTGTGATGAAGGGTATGTTTGGCAAGGGTTCGCCAACGCAGTTTAAGGTCGGGAATGGCAGGGGATTCCTCCTCAGAGGACGAGGTGCGTTCCTTGGGGGAATCGCTTATGCGCCGTTGGCGGCGGTTACGGGCCATGAAAAATTATAGAAACTAGAACCTACCCGAACAACGTCCAACCAAACCACTGATTACACCAATAAACGAACAACCAATCAGCAAAAATCCCATACTTCTTTAGAAATAAAAAATAAAGGAAAAATAAATAAAATTTGATTAAAATAAATTCCATGAATAGTAACTGAATTTGCATTTGAAAAAAAATACAATATTCATGGAAGATATTTTAATCAGGGGCAACATATACAAATACACAAGAAAGAGAGCCCCAAATAAAATGAGGGATATACACACATGCATATATAGACATGTTGGGGAAAAATGAGAATAGATTTTTGAAAATAGTCCCCAACAGCAGAAATATATATATAAATAAATATATATAGAGAGATATATATATATATGTATATGGATATACATATATATATATATATAGATAGATATGAGATGCGTGTGTATATCAATATGGAGATATATAGTTAGAGATTTCAGAAGAAATCGAAATATCGATTATAGAATAGGTAAATAATATATATATATATATATATATATATATATATATATATATATATATATATATATGTAAATAGAAATATATATATACATATATATATAAGTATATATTATCGTAAGAGAGTAAAAGAGAAAAAAATACCTGCAATGGAAGGAGAAGAAGCAGCACAAATTCGTGGATGAGGGAATGGGTGAAGGTTGGAGGAAGGATGAAATAAGGGAAAGAGAGTGGGAGGAATCGTGGATGAGGGAAAAATCGTGGGAGAGAGAGAGAGACAAGGAGAGGGGAAAGTGGAAGAGAGGGGTGAGAGTAATCTGGGAAAGAGGGGAAATGGGGTATTGGAAATCGTGGGTTTGAAAAAATGGGAGAGGAGGCAGGTTTTGGGGAAGAGGATCTGACCGTTTTAACTGTAGGTCGTTCGAACGAGTGATGTCGTTCGAACGAGGGGTTCGAACGACGAGACAAATTGGACTTGTGAGAGACCTCGTTAGAAGTTGGTTCGAACGAACGTTGTCGTTCGAACGAGGGGTTCGAACGACAAGACAGTTTGGGCTTGTGAGATACCTCGTGAGAAGTTGGTTCGAACGAACTTTCTCGTTCGAACGATATTTCGAACGACGAGACAGATTGGGGCTTATGGATGTCATTAGAAATCTCGTTCGAACGAGAATTTCTAACGAAAATGAGAAAATTTAAAATAAAAATAGCATAAAATATAATGAAAATTACCAAAATATCAGGAATTGGGATGGCTAGAATAATACCAAAATGTGATTTTATTAATCCTAGCTTGAGGCAACATATCCAAATAGTGGGAGCGAGAATGTAGGGGTGTGAACAATACGAGTGAAAGTTTTTAGCCACAACATTGTACAAGTGCGTAATGCCAAACAATATATACGTGCAATATTCACTCAGATTAGCCTTGTGTCAAAAATGAAATATTGTTGAACACTTAACCACGAATGTAACAAGCATACAAAATAGATGATTCTCTCGCCAATAAAGTCACAAGGAGAAAGCAATAAATTGATGAAATGTGCATGCCCGTTGATCTTCAACTTATATCTCCCATGAGTAACAATAGATTGAGATGTATCTTTTTGAGAATCAATCAAGCCTATTATTTTGGCCTTGGCAGAATATATATCATTTTCAATGCTTCTATTTTAGCCACACAACTGAGAATGCAAATGGTGGCTTTTCACGCAAAAACTTTGATGTTTTTCGCAGCCCGATTCCATTGCTTGAAAAGGAAACCAACCGGAAGAATATAATCATTTTGTTTCAATCCGGGCAACGGATGATCATGCACAATTTCGATTGCTTATAAGGAATGTGACAGGATTGAGAAGACAACACCAAATCTCACTTTGCAAGAACACTGTGAACAAGATATTCGTAATATTCCGTGTACGGTGTGTGCAAAAGGCAAAAATATGAGGAAATCACAAAATTATATATCATAAAAGAGCATTATTGTGCACAAGATAAACAATGTATGGATTAACTATTCATCGAAAGCCACGTGAACATGGAAAAAGATTGGGTTTTGAATACATTGACCACAAAGCCATATGGACAAAAATTTTGATAGCTTTTCTAACCATTCCCATTTTCCTTGAAAATAAAGAGAAAATATTTTTGAGATTTTGAATAAAATATATACAAAGGAAATCTAGTTCATAGGCATAAAGTATACAAGAATAGCAACCTAAACTAGATAAACGACTTCGATCTCAATCAATGGACCAAACCCCAATTGATTTCCTAAGGTTTTCAAACCTAAGGGCATCTAGAGGTTTAGTAAAGATATCGGCCAATTGTTGATCGGTAGGAACGAAGCTTAGAGAAACAATTTTCTCTTCAACCAAGTCACGAATGAAATGTTCACGGATCTTAATATGCTTGGTTCTAGAATGTTTAACGGGATTACGGGAAATATGAATTGCACTAGTATTATCACAATATATGGTCATAGTGCCTTAGGTAATACCGTAATCTTCCAACATTTGTTTCATCCAAATGAGTTGATTGCAACAACTCCCGGCGGAAATATATTCTGCCTCCGTCATGGACAAGGAAATAGAATTTTATTTCTTGCTCATCCATGAGACAAGTGCACTACCAAAATAGAAACAACCTCCAGATGTACTTTTACATCCATCAACATCTCCTGCCCAATCGACATCTGAATATGCCGATAGACAATCATTGGTGTCAAAAGAGTACCAAATGCCAAAAGACAGGGTCCCACTAACATATTTGATGATACGTTTAATAGCAAGTAAATGAGACTCTTTTGGTGCGGCTTGATAACGAGCACAAACTCCTACGCTAAATGAAATATCTGGACGACTCGCAGTTAGGTAAAGTAAACTACCTATCATACTTCTAAAAAGAGTATGCTCTACATCCTTTCCGTCGGTATCTTTACTAAGTTTAATAGAGGAGCTCATAGGAGTACGAGCATGTTTACCGGATTCGAGTTTAAATTTCTTAACGAGGTCTTTAGCATACTTAGTTTGGGACAAAAATATCCCACTTTTGAGTTGACGAACTTGAAGACCTAGAAAGAAAGTAAGTTCACCTACCATACTCATCTCAAATTCATTGTGCATTTCTTTTGAAAAAATTTGAGTATGTTTATCACACGTAGACCCAAACACTATGTCGTCGACATAAACTTGAGCAACAAGGATACCTTTTTCATCACGCCGAACGAAAAGTGTCATATCTACTCCCCCTCTAAAAAATCCACGAGAAAGGAGATAAGAGGTGAGTCTCTCATACCAAGCACGAGGAGCTTGTTTTAAGCCATATAAAGCTTTCTTTAAAAAGAAGACATGAGTAGGATGTTTTGGGTCCTCAAACCCTTTTGGTTGTTCAACGTATACTTCCTCTTGAATAATACCATTTAAAAAGGCACTTTTGACATCCATTTGATATAATTTAAATTGGAGGTGACATGCTATGGCGAGTAAAAGACGAACCGATTCTAACCTAGCAACAGGAGCAAAAGTTTCTTCAAAGTCAACACCTTCTATTTGGGTATATCCTTGAGCAACTAATCTAGCTTTATTTCGAACAATGACACCATTTTCATCCATTTTATTTTTTTAAATCCTTTTAGTGCCAATGACATTGGTATTAGAAGGCCTAGGGACTAATTCCCAAACATCATTTTTCTTAGATTGAAACAGTTCTTCTTGCATAACATTAACCCAATGTTCATCTTTTAATGCTTCTTTATAGTTTTTGGGTTCAATTGTAGAAGTATAGCAAAGGTAGGTAACTTCATTTTCTAATTGTGCCCTAGTCTTGACACCTACCTCGGGATCTCCTATAATTTGTGTAGTGTCATAATTTTTACGCACCCAAGGAGTAACTTCCTTTTTCTCGATAGTTGGGACAACCAAATCATTTAGAGAATCAATACTTTCAACATTTGACACAACATCACACTCACATGACAAATCTTCCTCGTTATTAATTTGAGTGGCCGGAGCATCATCTTTTATGACAACATTTATGGATTCCATTACTTTAGAGTTACTTAAGTTGAAAACTCTAAATGCTCTACTATTTTGAGAATATCCTAGGAAAATACCCTCATCACTCCTCGAGTCAAATTTACCTAGAAGTTCTCTATCTCTAAGAATATAGCATGGACTTCCAAACACTCTAAAATAGGACAAATTTGGTTTCTTACCCGTCCACAATTCATATGGAGTTGTGTTAGTGTTAGGACGCAAATAGACTCTATTTACTGTGTGACATGCAGTGTTAACCGCTTCGGCCCAAAACCTACGGGGCACATTTCTTCCAAGGAGCATAGATCTTGCCATTTCTTGGATCGTTCGATTTTTTCGTTCAACTATACCATTTTGTTGAGGTGTTCGAACGGCCGAGAATTCATGTTTTATACCTATTTCATCACAGAAGGCATTCACACCGGATTCCTTGAATTCGGTTCCATTATCACTCCTAAAGCGCTTTATGGTAACACCGTGAATATTTTGGAGAGCTCTACATTTAACAGTAAGAAAGTCAACAGTTTCAGATTTTTGTCTTAAAAAACCTACAATAGAGTATCTAGAGAAATCATCCACCATAACCAAGATGTATCTTTTTCCTCCTATGCTCTCGGTACGAGTTGGACCCATAAGGTCCATGTGTATCAATTCTAAGACACGAGATGTTGTTATCGAGTTTAACTTTTTATGAGGACTTTTAATTTGTTTACCAAATTGACACGGTCCACAAATGGTGGACGTTGGCTTTCCTAGTGGCGGTAAGCCCCGAACAAGCTCTTTTCTCACAAGTCTGTCAAGATCTCTAAAGTTAACATGACCTAATCTTTGATGCCAAAGGTCGGTAGAAGAGGTTTTTACATTATTGCAGACTAAAGAAGATTTTGGAATGATTCCATAGCAATTGTCACTTGTTCTAACACCATGTAAAATCGATTTACCAGACTGATCATAAACAATGCACTCCGATTGACTGAATTTCACATCAAGATTATCATCACAGAGTTGACTAATACTTATTAAATTAGCCTTTAGACCATCAACATAAAGAACATTTTTAAGTTTAGGGAATCCTGAGATTTCAATAGAACCTCTACTAATGATTTGGGACTTGCTACCATCCCCAAAAGTTACTTTACCATCTTTATGATTTTCGAGAGTGGTAAATAAAGATTTATCGCCAGTCATATGTCTAGAACAACCACTATCAAAATACCATTGAGAGGTATTTTGTGCCTTTAGTACAACATGAGCCACGAAAGCTTTCTTGGTTTGATTTTTCTTAACCCAAGTTTGAGTAGTTTTCTTCCCTTGATTGGCTCTAGTCTTATAATTAGAGTTATTTCCTTGGACTTTAGAAAACCTAAGAAACTCTTCGATTAGATTTTTAGAAGTATTGACAAGATACTCGACTTGACTTTTAAGATTAGCTAAGGAGCTATCGGGTTGTTTTGAATTTGTGAATTGAGAGTTCTTTCCAAGTTTGTAGCAAAAGTCTTTAAGATGACCCTGTTTGTGACAATATGAGCATACATAGGGTTGCTTTGGGCCGGCTTTTAAAGGTTGCTTAGAGGGATTAACTTTAGGAACTTTAGATTTAGTAACAAACTTAGCAACAGGTTCAGTTTTGACATTTAAAGAATTTCCTTCTGAGAGTGCAGCTACAGCGGAAATATTGCGACTTCTCAAATAAAATCCAGTTTTTAATTAAACCCAAATTTTAGTTAAACCCTAAGCATGCAACTAGGTGTGATTGAAACAATATGAAATCATGCAAGAATTATTCAACACACAAAGTTAAGGAAAAATCCCCCACAGGGGCAAAACCATTTGTATATCACTATAATTTGTAAGAGAAACGGCTTACAATCGGATTACACTGAAATACAAGTTTTTTTGACTAAGAATTACCCGCAGGCATCGGATTTTGTAGTCGCGGCTGGAATATCCCTTTCCAGTAGGGTTGGCGGCTGGAACTATCCCTGTCCAGTAGGGCTGCAATGGAGAAGAAGAACGGTCTCCTCCACAAGGGTTGAACTGCAAAACTGCGTTCCTGGGTTACCAAAAAGATTCACAAATGTATGGAATTTGTGTGAATCAAAATACCTAGAGTATTGGTACTCAATAGGTGAAGACTTAGGGCTTTCTCTGCTCTGGAAATCGTGTATCGAAGTCTTAAAAATAACTCTCCCGAAGTTGGTATAAATAAGAAAACCAAGGAAAGAGTTTTCAAACACTGGGACTGCTCGTAATTATCCCAGGCGGACCAGTCCGGTTGATGGGCGGATCGGTCCGGTAGACCGGATCGGTTCTTTTAATTGCAGGCGGATCGGTCCGGTTGATATCGGATCGGTTCGGATTTTTATCTTCATCGGTTCGCTATGGATCCGGGGTATACTGGCCTCACTTTAGCAGTCGGATCGGTCCGGTCTCTTTAGGCGGATCGGTCCGATCCTCAGGAACCAGATTCCTTTCGAGGAATTCTCTCCATCTTCAAAGGGCCATATCTTCTTCACCGTAGCTCGGAATGAGATGCCGTTTCTTCCAGTATCTTTGTTGCGGAAAGCTCTTCAACCTTCCGGTTGACCTATCCTCCGGACGGTGGAAGTACAATTACCGAATTGCCCTTGAACTTCCATATCGAGCCTTCTTTCACTGTTTTGACTTCTCTTGCGTACCACTAGCATATAGTCCCTAAAAGCATTGAACGTGAAGTCATTGAGGCTGATGTAAAACACATGATGGAGATGCAGGATGCTTGATTCCTGGAATTCAGATTGAGGCTGTCATATGTGATCATGTAGAAACGTGCCAAATGTAACGGCGTACGACATACAAAACTGTAAGATAACGGACATGACAAAAATGTCCTTACAAATCTCCCCCTATGTCTATGCCGGTACATACATAAAAAATCCGAATTATCGATTCACAACTGCCTATACAAATCTACCCTTCCATGAACCCAAAACTGGAAAGATACATATGAATAAGACTACATCGTTTGTTCTTCAAATCTTCAGGAATCTCAAAACTTTTCTCATCAGGGTGCGCAAATCAGTGATCATCAATGTAGTACCTACACACATGAGATAACGCAAAATACCAAGTGACATATCGAGTTTGAAATGAGATAAATATAGATACCAATTTATGAGCAAACTCAAAATTTCAAAACTCCCCCGTAATATGATAATTCTTTCTCCCCCTTTTTATGATGTCCCCAAATAGATAAATGAGAAGAATGAATCAAATAGGCAAAATCGGGGTGTCACGGTACGCAAAACAGCACAAACTTTTTTTCGAATTTTCAAATTTTTCATACAAAGATAGGATACCAATATGAACAAATATGATACAAAAATCACACCATGGATTTAGACTCAAACAACCAAGTCATGGAAACGGAATGAATGGGTGTGAACACATTCGATAGGTAAACCAACTCAATCAATCATATGTGCACGATGCATACGTGTACTCCTAACGAATGAACATCAAAAGTATCCTTAGGTGAAAAGATTGTTGAATTTAGATGACATCGTCTTATACAAATCAACAAATCAAAGTCAAAATGATTTTCACCCCAATAACGTCCAAAACTATTTAGCGCATTTTAATCATTTCAAGGACGTGCAAACCCGTTTTAAATTCTCCAACCAAACTCCCTCATATATATATATTCTTTTAGAGGTAATCTAAATTCTCAAACTTTGGAGAATTGGTGCAAAAACCTGAATGGCCCATAATTGGCATGAAATTTTTTTTTATTTTTTTATATTGCCTTTAAATTTTTTTTTTTCGGGCTCTTTTAACCTCTTTGGACCTCGGATAATAAAATTCCTCAATTTTTTAGGTCCTTTTTAACGGTGGCTTTTGCGCAAAGGATAGATGATTACCTTTCGCAGCCCCTCCCCGTTTTTTAAATAAAGCACACAAACTCACAAAACGGTTCTTATATGCATAATTTCCTTATCAAAAAATTATCGCGCTTGGTTCGTTTTAAGGACAGGATTGAAGTGAGAACACCCAACCAACATGTGATAAGACAAGCACAATATTCAAACAAATCCGGGCAAGTGTGCATTAAAGGAAACATGAGTCAAACATGTAGGAAGTAACATTTAATTACATCTTAATGACTCCAAACATTATAAAGCACAAGGATGAATTGACCTATTGTCTCAAGACACTATCAAATAGTCACATGAAAAAAAATGGAATGATGTTGTGACTTGGTCATCCAAAGTGTTCATCCATAAACGGTGCAATACAAAAATCTTTTTGGATTTTCACAAAATTTTATCAAAATAAAATATTTTTGAATTTTTCAAAAAAAATTCAAAAACAAGAATTTATACAAAAAGTACATGTCATCACACTAGCAAAAATATATCATGAAACTATAACTAGTGTATGACAAACATGCAAACACAATCAACCAAAGGATTTCACATGGGGTGAATCACGTGCAAGCAAACGGGAATCGTGGACAAATAAACCATAAGCCTTTAAATCCGATTTTCTAACCCAAATAGATGTGTAACGGAGTGTGGGGGTTTTGGGAATCGAATTTATTCTTTCATTAACCTTCCTAGGTTCATTTAAAAGCTTGTAACAAAATCACCTAAGATGACCTTGCCTACCGCAATGTGTGCAAGTATAAACCTGGCGGTGTATGTTACCTAAAGGTGGCCCTCTCCTCAAATTCCTAGGTGATGCTCTCATCAATTTCCTAGGTGGCGCTCTCTGAATTTGTCTAGGTGGATCTCTCCTAATGATCCTAGGAGGCACTCTCACGATGTTCCTAGGGGGCTCTTTCATAACAACCTTAGGTGCCTCTTTCTTAACAATCCTAGGAGGCTCTCTCACACGTGTGGGAATGGGTTCAACATATTTTTCAAGACCAATCCCACCCCTATCCGTTTTGATCTCGACTGTGCCTAAAATCTTATCAAGTTTTTCAGACCTAGACTCCAAATCAAATTTCACTTTACTTGAATCTTTCAATTTCACCTCAAGTTCACCTATCCTCGATTCAAGTACTCGTTTAGAATCCTCAAACTCTAAAACCTCCTTTTTCATAGTCTCCATCAACCCTCTAAGACTATCTCTCTCACCCTCGACGTACTCAAGCTTCTCTTTCAAAATTTTCACATGAGCCCTAAGTTCTTCAACTAAAAAATCATTATTTTTTATGGCACACTCTTTCAACTGAGCTTTCAATTTCAAATTTTCTTTCTTTGTTTTCAAAGTTTCAGCATAAAGTTCATTGAAAGCAGTTTGCAAGTCATGCTCATCTACACTTTCCTCCTCACTTTCATCCACACTCCCATCACCTTCACTATCACTAATCACATGGATGGGAAACTCTCGCATAGAAGCATAAAAAACTTCTTCTTCCGAATCACAATCACTAAGGGTAGAAACATAAGAAATCGGTTTATTCAATTTCTTCTTTAAATTTGTGGTACACTCATGTAACGTGTGACCAACACCCTCACAACAAGGACACCTCTCAGATTCGTTTTCAACAGAAGATTTAAAACAAGAGTTCGTGTGAATTTTCCAATTAATTTTTTTAAAAATTTGACATCGAAGATCATCAAAACCATCAAAAGCCATTTTTGCAAAATCAGGATCAAAACACGATAAATTAGCGTAACCCGCTCTGATACCAATTTGAAAACGTGAGTAGACAAATTGTATCAGAAAGTAAATCCTCGAAAAAATCAGGATCACGCGATAAATTAGCGTAACCCGCTCTGATACCAATTTGAGAGTGCAGCTACAGCGGAAATATTGCGACTTCTCAAATAAAATCCAGTTTTTAATTAAACCCAAATTTTAGTTAAACCCTAAGCATGCAACTAGGTGTGATTGAAACAATATGAAATCATGCAAGAATTATTCAACACACAAAGTTAAGGAAAAATCCCCCACAGGGGCAAAACCATTTGTATATCACTATAATTTGTAAGAGAAACGGCTTACAATCGAATTACACTGAAATACAAGTTTTTTTGACTAAGAATTACCCGCAGGCATCGGATTCTGTAGTCGCAACTGGAATATCCCTTTCCAGTAGGGTTGGCGGCTGGAACTATCCCTGTCCAGTAGGGCTGCAATGGAGAAGATAAACGGTCTCCTCCACAAGGGTTGAACTGCAAAACTGTGTTCCTGGGTTACCAAAAAGATTCACAAATGTATGGAATTTATGTGAATCAAAATACCTAGAGTATTGGTACTCAATAGGTGAAGACTTAGGGCTTTCTCTGCTCTGGAAATCGTGTATCGAAGTCTTAAAAATAACTCTCCCAAAGTTGGTATAAATAAGAAAACCAAGGAAAGAGTTTTCAAACACTGGGACTGCTCGTAATTATCCCAGGCGCACCGGTCCGGTTGATGGGCGGATCGGTCCGGTAGACCGGATCAGTTCTTTTAATTACAGGCGGATCGGTCCGGTTGACATCGGATCGGTTCGGATTTTTATCTTCATCGGTTCGCTATGGATCCGGGGTATACTGGCCTCACTTTAGCAGTCGGATCGGTCTGGTCTCTTTAGGCGGATCGGTCCGATCCTCAGGAACCAGATTCCTTTCGAGGATTCTCAAATAAAATCCATTTTTTAATTAAACCCAAATTTTAGTTAAACCCTAAGCATGCAACTAGGTGTGATTGAAACAATATGAAATCATGCAAGAATTATTCAACACACAAAGTTAAGGAAAAATCCCCCACAGGGGCAAAACCATTTGTATATCACTATAATTTGTAAGAGAAACGGCTTACAATCGGATTACACTGAAATACAAGTTTTTTTGACTAAGAATTACCCGCAAGCATCGGATTCTGTAGTCGCGGCTGGAATATCCCTTTCCAGTAGGGTTGGCGGCTGGAACTATCCCTGTCCAGTAGGGCTGCAATGGAGAAGAAGAACGGTCTCCTCCACAAGGGTTGAACTGCAAAACTGCGTTCCTGGGTTACCAAAAAGATTCACAAATGTATGGAATTTGTGTGAATCAAAATACCTAGAGTATTGGTACTCAATAGGTGAAGGCTTAGGGCTTTCTCTGCTCTGGAAATCGTGTATCGAAGTCTTAAAAATAACTCTCCCGAAGTTGGTATAAATAAGAAAACCAAGGAAAGAGTTTTCAAACACTGGGACTGCTCATAATTATCCCAGGCGGACCGGTCCGGTTGATGGGCGGATCGGTCCGGTAGACCGGATCGGTTCTTTTAATTGCAGGCGGATCGGTCCGATTGACATCAGATCGGTTCGGATTTTTATCTTCATCGGTTCGCTATGGATCCGGGGTATACTGGCCTCACTTTAGCAGTCGGATCGGTCCGGTCTCTTTAGGCGGATCGGTCCGATCCTCAGGAACCAGATTCCTTTCGAGGAATTCTCTCCATCTTCAAAGGGCCATATCTTCTTCACCGTAGCTCGGAATGAGATGCCGTTTCTTCCAGTATCTTTGTTGCGGCAAGCTCTTCAACCTTCCAGTTGACCTATCCTCCGGACGGTGGAAGTACAATTACCGAATTGCCCTTGAACTTCCATATCGAGCCTTCTTTCACTGTTTTGACTTCTCTTGCGTACCACTAGCATATAGTCCCTAAAAGCATGGAACGTGAAGTCATTGAGGCTGATGTAAAACACATGATGGATATGCAGGATGCTTGATTCCTGGAATTCGGATTGAGGCCGTCATATGTGATCATGTAGAAACGTGCCAAATGTAACGGCGTACGACATACAAAACTGTAAGATAACGGACATGACAAAAATGTCCTTACACCTTCTTCATATCCTATACCCTTTCTCTCTTGATAACCTTTCTCCTTATATCCTAAAACAGGACCTAGAAATAGTTTTCCCATTCTTCCTGAATTGTCCTCGAGTGTGACGTTAACTTCACGAGAGGACTCGAGATCTTTTTCAAGTTGGGCTATTTTAGCTTCTAGCGATGTTCTAATTTCTAGAGACTCATTAAGATCTTTGTTAACACTTTCTAAGGAGATAATCAAGTCACATTTTTCTTTTCCAATCACGATAAGCTTTTCAGATAGAGATATTTTAATAGCTTCGAGTTGACTAACTAAAGCCTCCTCCTCCTTCAGGCCTTTCAACTCCTTTTCTAAAGTTATGACTTTAAAAGTTAATCTTTTGTTGACTTTTTGAATCCGAAGAGATTCATTGTAGAGTTCGGAATAAGAAGATTGTAGTTCACTCTCGTCTATATCACTATCACTCTCTTTTTCATCACTACTCGTAGAATGAGTGGAAACAACCTCTAGATTTTATTTAGAATTGTCAACATTAAGGTAGGACTCGCACGAATTACTAGCAAGGCTCGCCATAAAGGCAGTGAAGTTATTTCTAGACGGGTTAGAGTCATCAGAGTCTTCAGACTCATTATCACTGTCACTTAGAGTAGCATTGTAAACAACTTTTTCTTTTCCTTGACTTTTAAGCTTTGTGGGACACTCGAAAGCTCTATGGCCACGTCCCTCACATTCAAAGAATCTCTCTGAATCTTCCTTCTTAAAGTTGTCTTTATTGAACTTCTTTGAATCCTGATTAGTGAATTTTTTATTTCCTCCTTTGTTTTTATTCTCAAATTTAGGTTTTTCAAATTTAGAGTTTTGTTTTTTAAATTTGAGAAATTTTTTAAATTTTTTAGCGAATAAGGCTATATCATCAGAATCAAAGTTAGACTCATCAGAATCAGACACATCGACTTTCTTAATTTTTAAAGCAACTCCTTTATCTTTCCCTTTGTTATCTTTAGGAAACATATCAAGTTCATAAGTTTGCAAATCACCAACAAGTTCTTCAAGTTTTAAAGTATTTAGGTTACCTAAAGAATTAAGAACAGTGACTTTAGGAATGAATCGCTTAGGGATACATCTAAGTATTTTCTTAACAACACGATTTTCAGGTATTTTTTCACCTAAGTTAAAGCAAGAGTTAACTATGTCAGATAAACGAGCATAAAACTCATCAAAAGTTTCAGTTTCTTTCATGGTGATCGTTTCAAATTGTGTAGTTAAATTTTGAAGCTTAGATGCTTTAACAACACTTGTTCCCTCATGAGTAACTTGGAGAATGTTCCAAGCTTCTTTTGACGTTTCGCACGTCATTATACGACGAAATTCATCGGGAGACACGGCACCAAATAAGGCATTCAATCCTTTAGAGTTAAAGTTACACCATTTTAAATCTTCCTCACTCCATTGTTCAACAGGAGTCAAAATACGTTCATCATTAACAACTATAGAGGGAGGGGACCATCCTCTTTCAACAGTGACCCAAACACGTTCATCAATAGATTTAAGAGCGGATTTCATACGTGCTTTCCAATAGGTATGATTTGTTTCATCAAACAACGGTAGTCTATTCGACGAAAAACTATCCATATAACCTCCAGGATTCATCTAAATAACTTTTAGAAACAAGCTCTGATACCAATTTGAAGTTGCAGGGTTATATGATCTTAGTTTAATTCGTAGAATACACACACACGCAATCCAATTTTAATATAAGATATAAAGCGGTATTTTCCAATCTCAAATTAAATGCAGTTTCTCAAGTTTGCAAGAACAAATTCCAATTATATTCATTTTATCCTACGCATGCATCTAGGTGATTATATAAAATGAAATGCGAAAATTCCAACCACAACACGCCGATGTACGAGGAAAACCCAAATGGGAAAAACATCAGACGGCTGGGCCTAGACAAAATCCACTACAACAATAGGTTTTACAAGAGACTCAAAATACTTACAGACATTGACTCACTCATGACTCGCTTGTGCCGTCCTCGACCTCTGAAGTTGTAGACCGCGAAGATCCAACGCGTTGCTCAACACTCCTCGTGTTGCGGTATCCACCGAAGCCCAAAACCACCGTCTCCTCAAAGCTTGAATGCAGAGATCCATCGCAAACTTGCTTCTTGAAAGTGAATTTGAATGGAGGGGTTTTGTTTCAAAAGATGATAAAAATGTTGGAGTTGATTTTTATCAAAAAGATGGAAGTTGTGGAAAAGGTTCTCAAATGAAAAATCAACTTCCTTAACATATAAAACTGATTTTCGTCCATATGAAAATAACTGAACAAGTAGTGGGCAAAACCAGTTATGGGAAAAAACTGCATAAAAAATAAGTTTAAAAAATCAAATCTGGCAAAACTCGTTCGAACGAGTTTGTTCGAACGACTTCTCGTTCGAACGAGATATTTAACGGCGTGCCAGTATAGAATGATAGAGGTCGTTAGAAACCTCGTTCGAACGAGGTCATTCGAACGACCTTTCTAACGAACTTCTAATGAGGCACCAGAATAGGCTGGCCAAGGTCGTTAGATCCAGGTCGCTCGAACGACCTGGATTACACTTCGAACGAGATATTAAATTTTGCCCCAAATTGTTCAAAATTATTTCAAGGATTTTTCAATGTTATTTTTGCTTATTTACTAACAATTTCTTATATGAAAAATTCTTGATTAGTGAAAATACTCCAACACATTAAAATGTATTTTGGTCATATACCTTTGTGGGATAGATAGCATGGCATGAATATTGATAGCGCATGAACTTTGGATGCGATGCTTGAATCTTTGCGATGAATGTAGCTTGATGCAGTATGACCCAAAAATGTTTTGTCCAACGGAATATAGCCAATATAACAAATGACTCGATTGGAAATTTGTCCTTACAGTTCCCTTATTTTGTTTATCATCTCTAATATGCTGGGCCGTTTTAGGTGGAAGTGGCATCACTGATAGCTAACATTCTTCTTTCGCCTGAATTGACAAGACCCCTTACTGCGGTTCCTCTTTTTGGTGTCATAACGGGGGTAAGTTATATGCATTCATATCTCTTATCCTTTTATGTTTACTCCTTGCGTCTAACACTTGGTTTTACATTTGCAGCTTTCCCCAAGTCTCTCTCCACCTTTTGCCCTTAGTGGCCTTTTCCTTTCCAGGGCCCAGGTTGGTGTTACTGCTCTCATTGGGGCATCTCTTGAAGATCCAACGTCTTCTTCTCATGATGCACTCGTGTTGGCTTTAGTAACTTATGTTGGCGAGGGAAGTTTGTCTACCGATGAAGCTTCTTCAGCCAAGGGCCCCGTTGAAGCTGTCGAGGCAATGAGCTCGCCTCCAACGATTTATACCATTATCGCCCCTGTGGTGACTCCCGTTCTCGCTCTAATTGCTGCTGAGGTACTTCGCTAATTTCTCCGTATTTCTCAGTTTCTCAAACTTCACTATGTGGGTGATTTAATCGATGAAAACACTTGTTAAGGTTTTTTCCTAAACTCCACCTATATCGGTGAGTTAACAATAAAAATGCTTGTTAAGATTTTTTTCAAAAACTCCACTTACATCGGTGACTTAACAACGAAAACACTTGTAAAGATTTTTTTTAAAAACTCCACCTATATCGGTGACTTAACAAAGAAAATGATTGTTAAGATTTTTTATAAACTCCACCCATATCGGTGGCTTAACAACGAAAACGCTTGTTAAGATTTTCATAAACTCCACCTATATCGGTGACTTAACAACGAAAATACTTGTTAAGATTTTCATAAACTCCACCTATATCGGTGACTTAACAACGAAAATGCTTGTTAAGATTTTCATAAACTCCACCTATATTGGTGACTTAACAACAAAAATGCTTGTTAAGATTTTCCTTCGTAAACTCTTTATTTCCTTCAACTGTTTCAGGTTGCTCGGGGGGATTATCCACCAGTTCCTTCACCCATTACCTCGCCCCATCGGGAACCTATCACTTCAGAGGAATCCAAACATAATGATCAAGGTTCCACGACCGGTGTTGCTGCCGAGAGTGAATCTGGGTGCGAGCTTCCTCTGCCCGACTTGGCTCCTTACGCCTTCTGCCTGATGGTACTCCAGCATTTTCCCTAAATGACTGCCAACCACCGTTTGGAAATTGAGCAACTTGTGAGCTATCATCCTGAAACATTCATGGTGGGCTGCCTTCATTCATACATCTCAGTTATGAGCTATAGGCTTCAAGACATGGCCACCGTCGTTGCTAAAATTTCCAATACTCCCATTACAAATGTTATTGGGCCCCTCCTCAATCAATTCCTAGGTTATCTGAGGGATTTGGGTCGTAACGGGTTCCATTTTGACTGACTCGTCACTCATTTGAAGACCCTGAAGAGCCAGCGGTTGGACAGCTAGAGGGAGCTCTTCCGAAAACATTAGGAGGATCAACGGGCCGAGGAAGCTAAGTTAGCCAAGCTAGCACCTCTTCTTTAAATCGTTGACAAAGAGGTGGGGGACCTCGAAGAAGGTCTATGCGTAGCGAAATCAAAACGATAGAAACTCCTGATCAAGCGCACACAGGTGCAAACAAGATTTGAGGTTTCCATCAACGCTCAACGGTCTTGCCAAGCAGCTTCTTCGGGCCTCCCTGGAGATTTTTTCTCTTCTCCAGATATGTGGTTCCTTCTTAGCTAATGAACTTGTATATATTTTTTCAATTCTTCTCATATAATTCATGTGCAGTAGCTCCTAATTTTGTAATGTCCCGCAGTTTATGAATGGAAAAAAGATACTTATTTTCTTATACCATCTCTTTGTGTTACAACTGTTTGCATGGATTGTGAAGTGTGAAGTTCTGTAATTCTTTTATCTTTACTTGAGCTATAATAAAAAGAACTTGTATACTCATCATAATAAAAATAAAGAACTTGTGTATTCATAACAGCCAACTACATTAGTAGTCAAACATAACTGCCTACACATGGTAGACTTTCAACCATTTATTGTTAATCTTGAATGGTTTGTCTTCTTCTATTTTAGAAATAAAGCAATATCCTGAGTCATGAGCATCTTTTATAATAAAGGGTCCCACCGAATTCGCAGCAAACTTAGGTAGAGGAAGCCCCCTGATGTGCTTAACTGTTGCTTTCAATATGAGGTCTCCCTCCACGAACTTCATTGGTTTTACTAAGTTATCATACACTCTGGAGAGTTGCTTCATATATATTTAAAAGTGTTGCCTCGTATTATCTCTGTGTTCATCCAACGCTTCCAACTACACATGCCTATTCTGCGGGAGCATGTTACTTCGCAAAGTATATTAAGCAGAGGGGACTTCTAGCTCTACTGGGAGAATCGCCGCGGCCCTATAAACAAGAGAGAATGGTGTGTACCCCGTGGGATTCCTCTTGGTTATTTGATAGGCCCATAATACAACTGGTATTTTATCATCCCATGATCCTGGGAAATCCTCCATCGTTTTAGCCAAGATATTGACCAAAGTTTTGTTAGTCACTTCGGCTTGACCATTTCCCGTTGGATATGCCACCGTCGAAGTGTGATGGATAATGGAGTATTTGTCTATGAGCATAGTTACTTTTGAATTAACAAAATGGGTTCCATTGTCTGAAAGGATAACCTTTGGGATCCCAAAATAATAGATGATGTATTCTCTGATGAAGTTGCTCACCACTCTCGCTGTTGCCCTTCTCAGTGGTATCGCCTCAACCCACTTTGTGAAGCACTCCATTAATACTAGTATCCATATCTTCCCCCTTGAGGAAGGGTGTATTGCCCCTACCAGGTCGAACGCCTAAGTGTGAAAAGGATAAGGCGTTGCCACGGAGTGCAAGTCCACTGACAGGGCATGGATCATATTTCCATGAAGTTGGCAAGCCATGCACCTTTGAACGAACTCAGCCGAATCTTTCTCTATCGTTGGCCAATAGTATCCCAAAGACATTAACTGGTCATATAACTTGGCCCCTCCTATGTGAGCTGGATCGTGTCCCTTCTTGAGGAACGCAAAGACCTGTTGAAGTATCCCCTTCGATAAAGCTACCCCTCCTGAAAGTATAATATCGGGGCCCTTCGCCAGAGTCCCATCGCATCAATTTTCTCCGTAGGGATAACTCCATCCTTAATGAAGTCGAGTAGGGCTGTCTCCAATCAGGCTGAGCCTCCACGAAATGACATTCTGCTGCCTCAAAAAATAACTAACATTTGTTGCACTTTTGTTGTAGCTCCATCGCGTCCAATTTCATCTTAGGCCAAAAATACCCCTCTCTTTGAATCCTCCGATAGAGGGGTATCTCAGTTGTTTTGAAATGCGCTTCGTGTATTTTCTTCGATCTTTGCCCGACCTCTTCTGGACCGATGCATCTCAATAACCACCCTCTTGTATTTCTGAAGTAAAGGTTTCCCTGATTCTTGAAGTATTGGGTTACTTCTCTCAGCCCCATCGCTCCTTCCCCAGATTCCAATTACCTTTTAATTTCTCCCCTCCAGTCTGCGTCCTCTTCCATTGGTAGAATTGATTGTACCATCGAAGGAGATGTTCTTCGTTGGATCACGACAGTAGTTGCATCGTTCCTCATGATCATCTTCTGGGTAATGGTGGCATATGCGTCTGGGTGGTGGTTCATCGTTCTGAGCTGCCTCTTGATCTTGATCCGATGGAACTGGCCGAGGAGCCTCTGAATAATTATTATGTATGGTGCCAGGCTTATATGTTTCAATGCGTATTATCCATTCACTTGCTGAACCACCAAGTTTGAATCCCTCTTGATGCAAAGTGAACGGATCCCCCTTCGAAGAGCCTCTAGTAATCCCAACACCAATGCTTCATATTCTGTCTCGTTGTTAGAGCAAGGGAAATCTAACTTATAAGAAAGGCAAATCTCCTCCATTCATTTAAAAAAAACCTGTTCCTCCTTTATTTTTTGTCGATGACCCATAGAACTGCATTATCCATTCCTCGTCCGTTGCATCTAGATGGTTGGCCTGCAAATCGTCTCCTGGAATATCTTCTTTGGGTGGCTCGAACGTTCCTGAGGGGAAAATAGCCAAAAGATCAGTGTATGCCTGACTTTTGATTGCGCAAGGCACCACGCACTTCAAGTCATATTCAGATAGGATGAGGAACCACCTAGCTTCCCTACTAATCAAAATCGTTCTTGTTAGCAAATACTTAATAGGATCACATCTAGTTATAATATGAATTGTAAAAGACAACATATAATGCCTAAGTTTTTGCGCTACAAAGACTAAGGCTAAATAATGCCTTTCTAAGCTACTATATCTGACTTCTAGTCCATGGATGATCATGCTGAGGTAATAAACTGGTCGTTATTGCCCGTCGATCTCTTGTGCCAGCAAAGCTCCCACGGATCTTGTGGTGGATGTGAGGTACAACTGCAACGGTATTCCTGTCTTTGGGGGAACCATGATCTGTGGTGAAACGAGCAGTTTCTTCAGCCCGTCGAGAGACTCCTGGTGAACCTCCTCCCACTTGAACTTCGTGTTCTTTCGCAACAGCTGCATCAATGGATGTGTTACTTCGGCTAATCCAGGCACAAATCTCCTAAGGTTGGAGACTTTACCGAGGAAACTCTTTAGCACTTTCACTGTTCTCGGACATGGCATTTCCAAGATCGCCCGTTGTTTGTCCTGGTCCATTTGCACTCCTTGTCGATCAACCACAAAGCCTAAGAATTTCCCACTTGTTACTCCGAAAACACACTTAAGTGGGTTCATCCTCAATTTAAACTTCCTGCAACGAGAAAACACCTTTCTCAAATCGCTCAGATGGGACTCCTCCTTCCTCGATTTGATGACCAAATCATCCATATAGAATTCCACAAATTCATGGAAAATGGCCATCATTGTTCCATGGTAAGTCACCCCAGCATTCCTGAGTCCAAACGACATCACCCTGTACATGAAGTTACCCAATGGGGTTCTGAATGTCGTCTTCTCTGCATCCGAGGGGTCCATCTTGATCTGGTTGTACCCTACATACCCATCCATGAAGTTATACATCTCATAACCACCCGTTGCATCTATTAAGCTATTAATGGAGGGTAGAGGGAACTCATCTTTGGGGCAAGCTCTATTCAAATCCCTGAAGTTCACGTAGATCCTTATTTGGTTTTTGTCCTTCTTCCCCACCGGGACAATACTGGATAACCAGAGTGGGTGTTGTATCGGTGTGATGAACCCCACCATTAGTAAGCATTGAACTTCTTTATTGATCTTCAAATCTAGCTCAAGCTTGTACGTTCTCGTCACTTGTTTCACTGGAATGGTAGAAGTCATTACATTCAACTTGTGGCAGCTTACTTCCTCATCCATCCCTTCCATCTCTGTGTATTTCCATGCGAAGACCGTAATACCCCGTATTTTTATGACTTTTAAATTTTGGCGACTTATTTAATTTAATTAGAGATATTAATTTAATATCAATCTGGAAATCATTTAAATATTTACTAGCGTGATGAGAGTTAGTAATTATTGGAATTTTGTTGTAAATTACTTTATGGGTAAAGTAAGATGTATAATTAAATTTAGTAAAATTATCACGAGAATCTAATTTGATAATTTTGGAAATTTTATCGGGACGCGCCTGTGTCGTGTAGGGATTAAATTTGAACAATTAAAAGTGAATGAATTATAAGCCACCCGTATGGTCATTTTGAGTGCGTCAATGTGTCCGGAAGGGTCGAGATAGTCAAAATAATGTACCCGGGGGTTTAGTTTGGGTCTCGGGACATTTTAGGGCCTAATTAACATCCCGGGAGGGCGTTTTAGACATTTTGTATTTTTGGGCATGGAAACACGCGAATTTTCTAAGGCTTTATCAGATGTTAGTGATTATCTTCTAGGGTTATCATAATCAAAAACCAAGGACGACCATTGGAGAGGAAGAGGAGAAGCTTTCCAAGGAGTTCTAGGCCAAGAACTCCACCGTTTGCACCGCCGTCACCGCCAAATTTTAGATCGCGCGACGAGGATCACAACCACACCAGTTTATTTCACAAATTTGAAATAAACATTTCCAGGCAACTATCTATCTTGCTTTATTTTAGTTAATGCTTCAATTATATTAGCCTAGTTTAGAACTAGTTTTTCGTGAAAGAAAATCATAATGGAGACTAGAATTTACATGTGGTAGAGGTAAAAATCATATTCTTGAAATCTAATTCATATGTAGAGGTTGAACCACGAATTTGCATTGAGTTAGGAGTAGAAAATCTGGAAAAATAATGGAAAGAAATAAGTTAAAGATAATATTAGGGTTCTTGATATTTATATGGATTTTGGCCCCTTTAATTCGTTATACTTGATGAAACTCGCATGTGTTACATAGGATATTATCTATTTGGGTATATAACTCTTATAGTATCAATTGTAGTTTGGGAGTGAAAAAGGATGATTTGGATGATTTTGCAATAGGATTTCCGTAACTGTTAATTCTGCAGTTTCGCCATAACTGCTTGATCGATCGATCGACCCAGGAGCATCGATCGATCGATGGATCGAGCCCCTGCCATCGATCGATCGACCCCTCCTGGAAAACTCATGTTCCCCTTTTTAAATAGTTCATTCCAATGTAAATGAATAGAAATCCTTGGACATTATTGTTAGAATATTTTGGGATATAAAGAAGACCAGTAGGACTTTATAAAAAGGGAACCTTTAATGTAAGACGAGATTAACATTAACGGAAGTGTTTTACACTCAAGGAATAATGGGAACGTGTGTCTAAAGGGTTAAGCTCGTAAGGAAGTTACGTCATAAAATAAAAGAGTACCTACTGAAATTACAATTAGGGAGATAAGATATTATGAGTGATACGAAGTAAGTTTGGAACAATCCCATAAATAAGAATAAAAGAGACGGGTCGTTATATGGGATAATCTAGTAATGTGTACTAAGAATAAATATCATAAGTATGGTTCGTGGGTGTACCTAATTTAGAAATGGGAATGGTAGTATACATATATGTGATTAGGTTTGTGCATCTATTATATACGTGTGAAAATCATGCCCGCGCTACTTGCTATCTCTGAGGTTACCGCGCCGGGACAGTCTTATCTCGATGGGACCTTTATGGGGGATCTTGACTTGTACCCTAGAACATAGGAATCCTTAGTACAGGCTATCTCATCGATAGTCAGACGGTCCTAAGAGACGTGAGGGTATGTGCTGACGTCTTAGTGACTAGGAACTATGCTTCGCCTCAATTTGTATGTGTTTTGTGTTAATACAGTTCGAGAGTGATTCCGAACTAGTATTTCCCTTAGTACGAGTGATACGGGGACTTGATAGCAGAGTATGCCAGCACCATAAATTTATGTGGGGTGCCGATAATATATATATATATATATATGAGAGGGGTTGATATATATATATATATATATATATATATATATATATATATATATATATATATATATATATATATATAATTGAAATTGGGAAACTTTCTACTGTGATTAAAAGTAGTTGAGTAATGAATAAATACTCCGAATCTATGTGTGTTTGAAAAGTTTGAGATAATACTGAAAGATTTTATAATAAAATGAGATTTATGTGAAAACTTTGCTTTCAAAAATTAATTATCTTCACCCCATTAATTGTCGGCATGAAACCTTATGAGAAATTTAAGATAAGCTAAACTTGTGAGGATTAATAGTGCAATAGGTGTGTACATTAGAAGAGATGTGAGAATTTCTCAAGAGAGTGCCGCATACTACTATGATTGTTGCATTAGCCGATAAACATTTTAAATACTTGCTAAACTGAATTTTTAAACTGTTTTACAATCGGGCTCTGACCCGTTTCCTGTTATCTCTTCTCTCTCTCTTGTGTGTGTGTGTGTATATATATATATATATATTACAGGTGCCCATCCACAGGGGCGTCATGCTAGGATTCTTTGGTCAAAACGCGCTGCAGCTTAGGTGGAGATGCAGGCCTTTTGCTTAGACGACCTCGTTATCGACTCCACTCTTAGTTCTATTTTATTCAGTTGGGCATGTGTCGCCCTTTTTCCTTATTCAATTGATTTTTGTCAAAGATTGTGATTCAATTACTTCCAGTATTTTTCTTTTGGGGTTTGTTACTGTCAGGATGTTTTTCCTTTGAAGTTTTAAAGTTGGAACTGGTTATTTGAATGCTTAAATTGCTTGGATTATCTTTTCCAGTCTAGTTATTGTGTGACTCTTAAACTATGAATTATGAAAGGTTTTTATTATTGCATTTAAATTAAATATGGAATTAATGTTTTAAAAAAAATGGTTTTGTCACTTAGCTTAATTATTTAGGGTGTCTAATTGGAAAAGTTATTTTGCGTTAGTGATGCTAAGAATGAACCAACCGTCACCTTGGTTATAATTTAATAAAGGACTGATCACTCGATATTTAATTAGGCGGGGTGTCACAAAGACATCTATAAACTCTCGGACCAACTCAACCAAGGCCTCTCATTTCTCCTTACTGAGATCCTTCGAGATGAAGATGGGTCTTGGATCTTTCCCTTCTTTTGCTAAGTTTAATTGCTCCAGTTCCTGCGCCTACGGTTTTGGCTGATCTGTCATGTAATATGGTTCCTCAGCGACTTCTTCCACCAATTCTTATATGCTGGAGTTGTCTATCGCCATTCACTATCTCTATTGATCCACCAGAAAGCATTCGTATATCGAGTCAACCTCATCATCAGTTTCCTCGACCGCCCGCTCACACCGTTATAATCGATACACCACCTTTCCTTCCTCGGTAACGACCTTCTTGTATTGTCTGCCAGTAGTGGTGACTGCCTTCCTCTTCCTCTCTCTAGAAGCCTCAGTCACTCTTTCTCTAGAGAATCGGCTCAGCACGCTTTGCCGTTGGACCTCATTCTGTATTTGAGCTGCTTCGAGATGCGATGGGGTCGAGGGACCACCTGGTGAGATTCTTCGGCTATTTCCCTTGTGTTGCTCGCAACCTCCTTCTTCTGCTCATTTAGGGGCCCCATCCTTTCTCTGATCGAGGGAACCCATGCTCCCTCCATTATTTTTGTTAGGACCCGGACGTCTTCCTCTAACTCTGTATAAAATACTGCGTCCACCAAGTGAGCTTCCTCAATAGCGAAGGGCCTCTTCGTAGCCCTAATGGTCACCTTTGTTCCCTTGATATCCGTTTTAGCACATTGGTGGTATGTTGAGGGAACTAGCCCTTGGTTGTGCATCCATACTCTCCCTATCAGAAGATGGTAGGAAGTTGCACTCTTTATCACGTGGAACTTGATATGGGAACTTAGATTTACCGTCATAATCCCAACATTAACGTACCCAGTGGATTTGGAAGATTGATTATCATAGCCCGAAATTACCAAAGGAATGGGGACC
The DNA here is from genome assembly GCA_949130495.1 of Sambucus nigra. Lineage (NCBI taxonomy): Eukaryota > Viridiplantae > Streptophyta > Magnoliopsida > Dipsacales > Adoxaceae > Sambucus > Sambucus nigra. Next base: position 590,153,592 of record OX422214.1, read on the forward strand.
AAACTTTCTTCTGGAATATTGGCTGCGTGGAAAGAGTTGATTGGCATGATGTTGATGGAATCTCCCCCATCCATAAGAGTTCTTGCAAAGCTAACTCCGTTGATACTGGCATTCACATACAATAGCCTGTTGTGAGGGAACCTCACAACCCTATCTGCATCACTGAAGGTTACTTCTAACATAAACTTTTTCACCAACCTGGCCATGGGTCCCCTCCATCTTAGCGAAGGTACTGCATCCCTCCTCGTAATATCGAGTATTGCCCGGGTTATCTCTAGCCTACTTTCCTTTGGTATCCCCACTTGGTCGAAGAACCAAGTGAACTTCGGGGATTTTGTAACTGCACAGTATTCTAGAAATGGGTCTACTTCCTCACCTTTAACACCGTATACATCCTCCACGTCCTTGGCACGTGCTTCGTCATAATCCAACACTACGTTAGACATTCCCCTCGTATAATCTTCTAGAGCGTCTTCATATTCTTCTTACTTCGTTGTTGGCTCTCTTTCTCCTCTCTGTGCCTCTTCATCATAAGCCACCACGAGATTAGGCCCATGTACAGGCAGTGGGTTATTGTTAACGTTCTGTGGAGGTATTTGCAACATCCCTGCCTTCATATACTTATCGATGATTCTTCTCAATGTGAAACAACTCTCGGTTGGATACTGGATCCTCCGATGAACCTGGCAGTACTTTGGATCTGCCTTCATTTCCGTATCGATTTCCCCAGCGGGAACGTCCTTTAGCTTATAGACTGTTCCCCCTTGAACCATCGCGTTGTAACAGCTGACAGCTTTCTCCACTGTACAAGGCAATGGCGGTGGGTCCTCCCTGTCTCTTTCGAACTTCCTCTTATCATCCTTTTTTGGTGCCTTGCCCTTATCTCCCCCTCGGTGTACCCTACCCGTGGGGGCTGAGACCACCCCCCCCGGCGGGTTGTATCGGCTGCCTAAACATCATGGGCACCACCACCGAATTTGGTTGTACCACCAAGGAGATATTTCTTGCAGCTTTTAGGAACGCCGAAAAAGTCCCCTCGCGCGTCTCATTGATAAGATGGCAGATGTACTCAGGAAGCAGTCCCTCAGCGCAGATCTGCAATAACTTGAACTTTTTAGCCTCCTCCCTCACGTCGAGGGATCTTTCTCTGAACCTTCGAACATAGGCCACCACTTATTCCCCAGGCCGTTGCTTCTCCCTACCCAGTTAGGTCAAAGTAAACTCATCTTCTGCCAGAAAGAACTTATGGACAAACAATACGTACATCTCCTCCCATGTAGAAACGCTCTGGGGGGGCAAATGAGAATACCATGTGTATGCCTTATCGGTCAAGGATTTAGAAAACTCCCCTAACCTGAGCTTCTTATTGTTGCAATGCGCCCCCAAGTGTTCAACAAAGCGCTTAATATGATCCTTTGGATTCCCCCCTTTCCCTGTGTATTTTTCAAAAATAGGAGAAATATAGTCCTTTGGATAGGGCTCATCGTTGTATTCCCGAGGATAAGGTGTTCAAAAATCATCATAGACCGAAGCTACCTCGCCAGCAGATTACGAGGAAGCCTTCATGAACTTCAGCATCTCTTTTTGTATCTCCTTTATCATTTCCTCCGTGGGTGATGCTACTGGGGTAACGACCAACGGGACCAGTTGCAGCTGGCACAAACGTCATGGAAGGGGCCGTTGAAACTCCTGAGGTTCCCACTGCTGGATTCATAACAAAGGGTATGCTTGCTGGTACTGTTCCCGCTGCACCTGCACCTGGTGAGGCCATTGGGGCCACCCTTGGTGTTACCAAGGCATTGGCCTCCAATCCCCCCAGCATAGTTGAAGCTACTGGAGTCTGTAAAAACTCATAAAACTTACTCATGAGGAGCGCCACCTGAGTGGGTCCCAACCCCGCACTCATGGAATTTTGTGTCACCCCCGGAACGCCTGTCATCATCGGGATCGGAGGCACCTCTATTCGAGGAGCCCCATCCCTTAGGGCCTCTAGTTCTCTCGCGACATGTTCTTTATTATACTGGATGTCATCAAAGTTTAGCCTTCGAGTAGCATTATCTTGTGCCATACTTCTTACTTCGGAGGATTCCTCCTCAGCAGAGTCGCCAAATGTAAGAGGGTACTTTAGGTAAGATGGAGGCGTAACCCCTTTGAAGTATGGTAATGATAAGTTAATTAGCCAAAACCTTGGATTAATAATAAAACATGCAAACACAAACCTAATGAAGATAAGACTCACTTTAAACTCACAAATCTCTCGTGTATAACTCAGAGGATATTAATGAACATATAAGTAACTTAGTTAGAGGGAGAGAGAAGTAAGCACCCTATATACACCTTGGTAGGCAGGCAAACACAACAAACACTCTCTCGAATGTATGTCACGTATTAAAAGCTTCGTAATAAATGACAATGGTGGGTGAATAAGACCTCTGGTTTGTAATAACTCTTTATAATGTATCTTCTCTCTAGCAATAACTTTTGAACTCTCAAAAAGATCATCATCTCCTCAGGGGTGGTTGGGGTCCTTAAATAGCCCCTCACACCATCCCCGAGGCAACTCAGTCATTAAAGACTATGAAAGGCATCCTTCATACTTTATGTCACAACATTAAATGCCTGATGCCCTAGTTCTCTCCACGTCATAAACATTAAATGCCAAGACATGCCTTTTACCTAACCATTGCGTGTCAGGGGGTTGTTGTCAGAGGTGGCTCACCAACTGCCTGACAGCCCCAAACACCATGGTGGTTTACTCAAGTGTAGGTCTGACATTGTTTAGCTGGCTAGTGACATCACCTATAATAGATGTGACATTAAGTAGATGGTTGTTTTGTTCACAGCCCCACGCCTGATTTAACTCCAAGCTGCTTCGCCCGAGGTTCCACGGTTAGGGTTCTTCGATGTTTACTAGATGTATCTAAGATGGTTGGGATGAGACCCAACGGTGCCTCACTTCTCAATCCTCAAAACCAAGTCCCTCTAAAGTTCTCACGATGAGGTCATTCGGTAGAGCATGAAATCTCTCCCAGGCCCTACCAAGCCTGGTCTCTCGTGAATACCGTTTGACCTCACACTAAAACTCATTATTATTCTCGTTACATCATTACAATTGTTATAGCTTACAATCAATATAAATAAAGATACAGTATGACTAGTACAACAAACTAAAATACAAGTTGTTACGCTGAGCTGCCTCGCTTGAGCTGCTACGGTGCCTTAATCCCCCAAAACACTGTTGTTAATGTGAAATTACCTCTAATATCAAGATTACCTTCAATCCCCCTCTACATTTAACCCCCTCTACAATATAAATATGGAAGTGTATGCTAGTGAGACTAAGCATGGATTTTCTATAAGTGGTGTGAAAAATATTAGTAAGCAGGAAGCTATATACAAGTGATAAAAATGTGAGAGTATGTGCTGGTGTAACTAAATATGAGTATCTACAAGTGGTGTGTGAAACACGATGACTATAAGTGAGTAAATGGTGGAACATGTGATAAGAAGATAATATAAACATCATGATAGGAGCAAGGCATATACACAAGATGTAAGTACGATAGTAAGGACAACATATAAGTGGGGGCATATGTACACATGTATGAAAGTAAAATAGCAAAATAAATAACACCCATGTGACAATAGAGTCCAATCCTCTAAGAATTTTTCCTAGTGGAATAATCATTGTGGCTATCCGGGTCGGATTCCTCTGACGTGGGCCGACCCCAAAATCAGAGGGGAGAGAAAACCATAAAAACACTACACCAAATCCGGCGAATGGTCACAACCCAAAACCGTGACCACAGACAAAATGGGCATGACCAAATCCATGACTCGGTGTGGTTATGGGTCATCTTGTATGTGGTCATGACTGTAGACCCTGACTCCTATGGGTCACGTACCTAAGCCATGACCCCTCCGTGACCATTATGACGCCAAGTTTCCCTCTAATTTTGGTCATGGAAATAGTCACGACCCTTAGTCGCGACCACAAACCCCAATAAACAGGGAAAGGTCACGGCTTAAGTCTGTGACCATTAAATGATATGAGTCACGACTTTCGACCGTGACCATGGCCTTATTTCCATGCCAACGTGTTAAAAATAAAGGGGTCACGTTATATGGTCACAACCCTAAGCCGTGACTAGTGTCTTTATACTTAAAAAACGCAGAACGGTTTTTCATTTCCCTCAAAAACTTCTAAACCCTCATTTTCCCTCTCTCTCTCCGGCGATTTCGACTATATCCTTTTCTCAATCTCAATCTAAAGGTAATCTCAATCTTCTCCTTATTATGTATTTCTATGCGTGTGTATTTCTTTGTGTGTGCATATTTCTCTGTGTGTGTATACGTGTGTATATATGTGTGTTTATACGTATGTAAATATGTGTGTGTATATGTAGGTGCATATACATTATCATTGTGTGTATTATGTATATGTATGTGTATACTGTAAGCATGTATGTGTGTGTGTAATCTAGAAAAAAATACATATATATGACTAATGTTGGTTTAAGTTTCAAACTTGGGCAAATTTTTATTTAATGGGTATTGTTGATTTAAGTTTCAAACTAGGGCAAATTTTAATTTTATGGATATTGTTGATTTAAGTTTCAAACTAGGGCAAATTTTAATTTAATGGATATTATTTAAGTTTGGGGTTGAAATATAAAAAAATACATCTCTATTAATATTGATTCTAAATTCGGGATTAATTTTAGAGGCTTTGTAAAATTAAGTCCCCAAAATGCATAATCTATAGGAATTATTGGCTTAAATGACAAAAGTAGTAAGATGACAAAAGTAAAATGCATGATTTAGGATTGATTTTAGGAATTGATGGCTTAAATAACAAAAGTAGGTATTCAAAACCTAATAAATTAACGGTTGATGATTCGTTAGAGCCATAATTTATAGGAATCATATTCACGCCCTCCTACATAATAACTCGTTAATGATTCATTAGAGCCATTATTTATAGGAATTATAATCATGCCCTCGTTCATTTTCCTCACAAAAAATGAGTCACGGTGTTAATAAATGACAACAAGAGTGGGAAAGATTGCAATTGGACAACACACGTACATCTTTCATTAATGAGCCTCAATTAGTGGGTACTCCAATTTATTGGCATGGGAATAGGAAGGTCGAACAATTTAAATACCTTATAAATCGCGGAGTTCATCTCCAGCAACAGTACTTGTTCGATTGTACTCTGTTTTCCCTACCAGAATGTTAGGACGAAGGTGTACAATATATATTTCACGTACATAATCTCGATAGACCATTTACATTGCTTACGCTGTTAGAGAAGGCAGAAAAAAATTTCACTAATTATGGACAGTGTGGTGATAATAAATCTTAACACAAATAATAAGCAAATGCGATCACCAGAATAAATAAAGAACACAAAATAACTGCAATCACTCACTACACAAGATTTACGTGGTTCGAAAAAATGGCCTACGTCCACGGTGGTGCTCTCTCTGTATTATATTTCTCTTTACTCCAGGAAAGTGTTTACAATTACGTGTCTTTTGCCCCGGACTGGGGGTTCAATATATACATGTAATCCTCGGAGAGTGGGGGTGTTGGGTACCTCCATGTTAGCCCATAATCCCTAGAATATCTCTTGAGAGATTTTAGGGGCTGAATAGGTCTTTACCGAATTAACTATTTAGGGGGCCTTAGATTTTGGGTCGAACACACCCTATCTTTCATAGGGCTCAGTCAGGTTACTCATTTGGGCCGATACAATTAATCGAGTTACCCATAATTGCTCCCAAAAAATTTGGATCACAATTTGGGCTCAATAATTTTAAATAACAGCCTCGATGGTATTTTAGTGAATTGCATCGCACCTTGGGGATCAAAGCGTATTTCTTTAGCAAATTCATGCGGAAGATTTGCTTCGTTCTTTGTGCGTTATGATTGAAAGGGTTTAAATTTGTTTGGAGAAGCCATTTTCCGACGTCGCTTCAAATTTCTTTGCATTCTCAATATTTCTCCAACTTCTCACTGCGCTTTCTCAACTTTCTTTTCTAGGGCGAATAGCTGCTATAAAGAACCTCCTCGCCATCGCTTGATCCCCATGGATCTCCACTACTACTCGTTCAGTCACGCATTTGAGCTTCTGATGGTAGGTAGACGGGACGACCTTCATTGTGTGCAGCCATCCCCTGCCAAGGATGGCTTGGTAGGGTGAGTCAATATCAACCACGAGAAACTCGATCATTTTGGAGATGTTTCCTGCCCTTACTGGTAGAATAATCTTCCCCAACAGGATGGTTACTTTCCCAGTGAAACCAACTAAAGGAACGGTGGCTTCCTTTAGGTCGACAACGCTTAACTTCAACTTCCTGAACAGGTCGAGGTACATTACTTCAGATGAGCTACCTTGGTTGACGAGCAACCTGCCGACGTCATAGTTAGCTATCTCGAGTGTAATGATCAACTCATCACGATGTGGGGTTCTTACTCCCACCAGGTCTTCGTCTGTGAAAATAATATGCTTATTGTAGCCGACATCTTCATCTCACCGACGCTTCTCAGCTTGTGGCTTGGCTGGATCAATTTGAAAAGCTTACATTACTGCCGTAAACTTTTTCACTTCCATCCTAGCTATATTTCCCTGAATCTTCTTTAGGTCGGACGCCTCATAAATTACAGAGAACTCATAGCCGATGTGCTCTTTGAGCATGTTATCGGGTTTATAATCTCCATTAATAGCTGCCTTCTCTGCCTTTTTCTATACGAACTCGTTCAAGTGCCCAGCCTGGGTTAGCTCTTCAAGGTGAGACTTGAGAGCTTTATAATGCTCCGTTTTGTGCCCGCCCTCCTTGTGGAATGCACATCTCAGTGTGTTGTTCCTTTTTTAGGGGTCTCCACCCATCTTCCTAGGCCACTTAACGAACAGTTCGTCCTTGATCTTTGCTAAAATCTTGTAGATTGGTTCTTTAAAAACTGTGTTTACTGCTTAAAATACTTTCGAGGCATCACTCTTGTTCCCATTCTTAGGGCCTCTCTTGCCCCCATTCTTACTTCCTTTCTTCTGACTCTCGATTTTATTGCTACTCTTTCCGGCTAACTTGGCGCGACCATTCTCCCCTGCATTGAGGTGGGTCACATCTTCAACTTTGGCGTATTTTTTAATACGAGCCATTAAGTCGTCGATGGTCGTGGCCTCTTTCTTTCTTAGTGAGGGACTGGTGCAAGAGGGAGGAGCTGGGTAAACCAATCTTAAAGGACGCCACGTCAACCTACTCTGAGCAGTCCTCTACCTCGTTGAATAGCTCCCAATATCTCTTCGTATAGTCTCTAAGGCACTCCTGTGGCGTTTTCTTCATTGTCAACAACGCATCCATCCTCTTCGGATGGGAGCTGCTGGTAATGAAGCGAGTTATGAAGAGCTATACCAGGGACTCGAAGATTTTGATGGATCTATGAGAGAGTTTCTCGAACCACTTTTGATCCACGTCATGCAAGATCGACAGAAAGATCCGGCACATCAACACGTTCTTATGGTTCCAGAGGGTCAAAGCCTGCTTGTACTGACTAACATGGTCGATATGATCAGTCTTTCCATCGTAAATTTTGAATCTAGGCATCGCAAACTTCTTGGGGTCTTCTTCTTCTTCTATATCCCTTGAGAAAGAGGATTTCATTTGGGTCCTGATAACTTGCCTGGCTAGTTCTCTGGTCGACCTGGCACCCCGATGTGCTGGGTGTTGGTCCATTTTTCTTTGGACCAAATTTCATATGTCGTCGTCCCCTCGACTTAGGCTTTGGTAATGGTGAGCTGATTGTTATTGCTCGGGCAAGTCGTCATCTGACCCGTGTCCCTAAAATCTTCAAGATCCACGTCTAGGGCTCCTTCCTCGGTTGCGATACCTGCTCGCCTGAGGGCTAGGAGTGAGATAATGACGTTGCCATATGCTACGATGGAGTTCTCTCTCCATCTTTTCCAGTCTTCTCTTGAGGCGAGTGTTCTCAGCTTCTTGCTTACAAGTAGCTTCCTCTTGCTCTTGGAGCCTGGAATCACAGGCGTCGATCAGTCTGGAGACTTGCGTGGACCGGGTTGGTCCCTAATTTTCTTATAAGGCTTGTCGTTCTGGGCGAGGCCTGGGATTTGAGCGTCGAACTTCAGATTTAACCCTGCGAGCGGCAGGTTGCTCTTGAATATCCCCTGCTTGAGGGGCATTACTGTTGTGACCAGACATTATAGGTTCTTATTGATGAAGGCTTTCTTAAAGGAAAACAACCGTTTTCCACAGACGGCGCCAATTGTGGTGACAATAAATCTCAACACAAATAATAAGCAAATGCGATCACCAGAATAAATAAAGAACACAAAATAACTATAATCACACACTACATAAGATTTATGTGGTTCGGCAAAATGGCCTACGTCCACGGTGGTGCTCTCTCTGTATTATATTTCTCTTTACTCCAGGGATGTTGTTTACAATTGCGTGTCTTTTACTTCGGGCTGGGGGTTCAATATATACATGGAATTCTCGGAGAGTGGGGGTGTTGGGCACCTCCACGTTAGCCCATAATCCTTAGAATATATATTGAGAGATTTTAGGGGTTGAATGGGTCTTTGTCGAATTAACTATTACGGGACCTTATATTTTGGGCCGGAAACACCCTATCTTTGGTAGGGCTCAGTCGAGCTACTCTTCTGGGCCGAGACATTTAATCGAGGTACCCACAGATAGAATTACGTACAAAGGGCATTGACGAAGACTGTGATGTCTCACGACATATGCATGTCAAACTCAATCTTACCAATAGGCTGAAGAGGATGAGATTTCGAGTTCATGTCGCTGACATCTATTCCTCCATTAAAGATACACTTCCTTCTAATTGGCCACGTGTAAAAATCCATATGTTTTTAAAAACAAATCCCGACAGGATGGAGATCAGACACATTGAACTTTTGTTAAAGTCTTACCATAAAAAGGTATATTATAATATATGGTCAACAAATTTATTTTGTTAGTTATAATTTCATATTGAACTTTGAAATTATGCACCTATCATTATAGATACACATTGAGTTTTTATTATTTTTTGTAGAAAATGTCGAGCGGTAATGGAAATAAAGCTCCAACCGAGGACATGGCATAACCACAAGGAGAATTCTCATCACCAATTGGTGACCAATACACATCTCCACCAGAAATACACTCCACTATTCCGAGTTGCAGTAGACAAGGTACTCCCAATAATCCAACAGACACGCCCAACGCTCCTGAACCTGCCAGGTCAGTTGAGAAGAAGCCCATTAGGTTCTCTCTATTGGAAAATAACCCCACGGGAGATAAGAATCACATTCAATAATTTAAAGCCAAGTGTTTGTCCTTGACAAAAATTAATGTGGAAGTAGGAAAAGTTGACAATTGGAACCTCGTCGATAAAGCTATTAAAGATGACATCTACGAGCAACTCAATAAACAATTTTTATTTTCGACAAACTCAAAAAATAAAGCTCTTTCTCGGGTTGCTGAACAACTCCGAACATATCGGAGAAACTTTAGGCAATGGCATTTCCCTAAGGGATCATCCAGCTCCAACATTTTGGTGCTCAAAGATAAAGTTCCTTTAAACGTTGAGATGCCAATCAGTGAATGTAATGATTTTCTGGAAAATGAGGCGAAGGACTCGAAAATGCTGCAAAGGGAGAAAAAAGGACCAAAAAAACTGATGTCCACCAGATTGGCTCGAAATCTTATGAATATTTGAGGAACGAGTGGTCGACCAAGACAAAAGGCACCCCAGATGAAGGAAAGACACCAAATATGGCCAACTTATACGTGCATGCTAGACGGGACAAAGATAATAAATTCCCTCCTCACTTGGCCAAGACTCTATAATTAATAGAGTCTATCAGTAGTCCGTCGGATTCAAGCCCGTTCGACGACATTGACAATGATGCCCTTGCATAAACCCTTAGTAAGGACCATAGAGGGAGGACGAGAGGTTTGCATATGTTAAAAATAAGAGTCAAACACTCTGCCCTGGACGAGCTTTTTTCTGTTAATAAGCATTTTTCATCCAATGATGAACGTCATTCTAGGACTGAAGGTGATATAATGGGGCTTCGAAATGAGTTGGGAGGTGTGAATAATAAACTTTCACAGATTGTGTCCCTTTTAACCGTTCGTATGCCCCTGCAGCCCCCAACGCATCCCGGTTTCCCTCCACAGATGTCGATTCCTCCTCGAAATTTTCCTCATTCTCCACTCCCCCCATAGATTCTGATTCTTCCTTCAACATTCCTTTTCTCAGCGCCTCAGCATGTCACATGTCTTGGATCATCGTCAACAACCCACGTTGATTATGGCGAGAAATACTATATAAAGGACCCAAGCGGTAAATTTGTCGTTGGGATCTACACGCTTATCTCCACTCATGTATGAACTTTAGTACATAATCGACCTTTGAAAGATGATGAATGTCAGATCCAGGTTGATAACGTATATGAAGGTTGTGAATCTGTTCCAGCGCACGTTGACAGTGGAGAAGGGACATTTTAAAAAAATAATTTAAACTTTTTTACCACTTGGCTAGTTTATCGCTTGATGAAGATGTAGTAATATTTTTCTTATGTTGTAAGAATATTAGACAAATTTATTTAATTTGAGTTTAAGTGGTTGGGTAGTATCATTGATTGGCGTGTTCTTGTATTTAAGTTATTGCATAGTTTGATTGATTGGTGCGTTGTTGACTATATTAGTTCTTTACTATGATAAAATATTAGTGTTTTACTATGCAATATGATATTTATGCAACATGATATTTATTTTATCATGTCAACACAGGACTGCAATTTGAAGATTATTAAATGGATTTTCCACAATACAAATAGTGGATGGGGGAGACTGATCGAATAACTAATAGTTATGTTAAAGGCGTTCAATAATTTATTAGATATGCTTTTAAGAACCTTAAAAACGAGAAGATTTCGTGTCCGTGGACCCATTGTATAAACAAAAAATATAAATCTTTAGAAAATGTTGAGTTACATTTAATAATGTGGGGAATTTGTCAAGATTATAATAAGTGGACATACCATGGTGAAAAACATGTACCTTATGTTCCCAAAGAATTACCAGTAACCGACCACGTAACAGAACACCAACGGGTGGAAGTGGTAAATAATTCGCCAACACATCGGCCATTGACCGACCTAATTGACGATGCTTATGGAGTCCACCACGACCAAAACCACCAACTTATGGAGACAGATAATGCGCACAATGAACAATTTGATACTGAACTACCAGGAGAACGAGAATATATACGGTTGAAAGTCGGTGCGGCTATACCATTGTATAAAGATTGCGATGAAGATTATTCGGTATTATATGCAATGATTGGTTTGCATAATTTGAAGAGTCAATTTGGCTTGTCTAGGAACAACATAACCGAAATTCTTAAGTGGCTTAAATAAAGTCTCCCAAAAGAGAACACGTTATCAGGTAATTATCCTACCATCAAGAAGAGCTTGAAGGTTTTGGGATTGAAATACAAATCTATTCATGTATTTTAATATGATTGCATATTGTACCACAACGAACACGGAGAGAAGGATGAATGCCTAGTATACGACGAGCCTAGATATGTCGTTTGTGAGAAGTAGGGTTGCATTTTTTTTCGAACTTTCCGATTTTTTCGATTTACGATCCGATTTTTTTCGAATTTCGAATGAAATTTTAGTTTGTCAATTTTCGATTTTTCGATTTTCGGAAAAAATCGGATCGTAAATCGAAAGTAATTCTGAATTTCTGATTTTCCAATTTTTTCGATCCGATTTTTTCGAAACTATGCCGATTTGATTTTTCTGAATTATTTTCGAATTATTTTCAATATTTTCTGATTTTTGATTTTTTCGATTTTCTGAAAGTTTTCCATATTCCACATCGGTTGGGAGAGGGAGAGGGCTCCAAAATATGCTCTATAAAAGGAGAATATCCTCATAACTTCTACACAAATAAAAAATGGGCCAAATCCTCGTGTATTTACATGTTGGGTTAAGTCATTTTCTTTGTTTCTTGAAAATGAGAATTTCGAGTAATCGAAAATTCATAATTTATTTTTTTGAAATTTTGAAATTTTGGAATTTTTTGTATTTTTAATATATTTTTTGATTATTCGATTTTTTTGTTTATTTTTCAAAAAAATCGGATCGGAATAGTTATTTTATTTTCGAAAAAATTGGAATTTTTTTCGAAAAGGCATTTTTCGATCCGATCCGGACGAAACACAACCCTAGTGAGAAGGTAAATGAGAATTTTGTAAAATTTCAAAAGTGCTCGCAAGTCCCACAAAAGGTTTTGAAGTATTTTCCACTTGGGTCACGGTTAAAATGATTTTTTACTATACCGTGGATAGGGGAGGCAATGACATGGCATGCTCTATGCGAGGTGGGTGGGAATTTGATGCGTCATCCGGTTGATTCACTCGTTTGAAAATTTTCAAATGCACGACACCATAAATTTATAAAAGAATCGTGCAACGTTCGTCTTGCGATCTCAACTGATAGGTTTAACCCTTTCGGTAATTTAAGTACTAGTCAAAGTTATTGGCCAGTTCTCATGGTGCCTTTAAGTTTCCCTCCGACACTGTGCATGAGAAAGTAATTCACATTATTATCTTTATTGGTACCCAAGTCGAAAGCTCCAAGTGATGATATTGATATATTCTTAGCCTCATTAATCGAAGAACTTAAAGAATTGTGGGATAAAGGCGTGGCGCCGTTCGACTTTCACAAGGGTGAAGAGTTCACACTTAAAGTAATGGTGATGTGGGTAATCCACGACCTTCCTGCTTATGGGGCCTTGTCCGGTTGTAATGTTCATGGTTATTATGGATGTACCGTATGTGGGGAGGAAATCGAATCCATTTGGCTACAACATAGTAGTAAGATGAGTTACACGGATCATCGTAGATTTCTGCCGACCAGTCACCCTTTCAGGAATGATAAGTCTAACTTTTATCCTATTGGTCACGAGCATCGGATGCAACCTGGTCGGCCTTCTAGTCAGCAGATCGAGGAGAATGCGACGACTGTGACTATGGGGAATAGGTACATAGACAAACACCCCAAGTTTGTAAACCTGAAGTGTAAAGCAATGGGAGATCCTAACGACCCTACTAAAGCAAAACCATGGTCCAGACGATCAATATTTGATTGATTTTCCGCATTTGAAAGATCATCGTGTAAGGCATGTAATTGATGTGATGCACACAGAAAAGAATGTTACAGAACATCTGATAGGAACATGTTTACGTGGATCTCATTATAAAGATGGAGAGAGGGCCCGTCTATATCTATAGGATATGAAGCTAAAGAAAAAACTTTGGTTAAAAAATGATCCTACAACAGGAAGAATTTCTACCCCTCTGGATGCTTTCACTTTGACTACTAGTGAGAATAAGATCCTCTTAGACACGTTCAACTTGAAGACTCCAACTGGTTATTCTGGTATTTTACGTAGTGTCGTAAACTACCAACCAAATGGCTTAAAACAGTGCAAGTCTCACGACTGGCATGTAATCGTCCAATTAATCTCTCTATTATTTCGATATTGCTTCTCTGAACACAAAGATCTACGTCGGGCAATTATGCAAATCAGTTTGTGTTTTACCCTACTTTGTGCAAAAGTGGTAAATAGAAGGCGCATTAAAGTCGCAAAATCAACTTTAGCCGAGGCAGTTTGTGTATTAGAGAAATATTTTCCTGCGCCATTCTTCGATATCAGCATTCACGTGGTTATGCATTTATGCGATGAAGCTTTATTATGTGGTCCCGTTAGGTGACGTTAGATGTATCCTTTTGAGCGCTTGATGAAAAACTTTAAAGATTACGTAAAGAATATACGGTATATTGGAGGGTCATTTGCTGAAGAATACGTAACTGTGGAATAATTGTTATACGCTAGGGAATATATGCCAAAATAAGAGGTGAGCAGGTTCAATCCTCGTAGAGGAGGAGTGATTGAGGAACCTGACGAGTTTGAGGACGAATTACCATTTAAGAACCCTAAAGAGGCGAAACTCACAAATATACGATACGAGCATGCAACTCGTCATGTCTTCGAATTGCAAGATAAAGTCGAAAAATGGAGAGAGTGAGTATATATTGAATTCTTATTCTTTGATTATATGTATTTTATATTTTATGAACAATACTCTATAATTTACTCGTATGAAGTACGAGAATGAAATTGCCCAAAATCAAAGGAGAAATTGCACGACAACTGATTTTAGGGCATGTGTATCAAAAGAGATAAATTTCACATCTTATATGTGCGGTTATTTATTCGTGTGTGATAAAAACGTGCCTCAATACAAATTCATTAATAAATGCACCTTCTAAAAATAGGTAATGTATGTTCCAGGCTTACACACCTAGCAAAAGGCCCTAATTTCCGTGCGAAAGAGTTTAAGAAATTCCACACCAACGATTTTGATTTCATTTCATATCCATATGAGGAAAAACTTTTGACGCAAAATAGTGGAATATCAATTTCTGTCTTGACCACCTGTATCGCTTGCAAAAGCGATAAAAATCCAAAGAATACGATGCTAACCTATTATGGGATAATCCAACAGATACTAGAACTTGATTACTTAGATTTCACTAAAAACGTATTCTATTATGATTGGGTAAAGGTGGAGGATACTACGAATGCTTGCAAAGTTGATCCTGACTCCAAACTTATTACGAAAGATTTATCAAAACTGAAGAGTAAAGGTCGCATAATCGACGAGCCTTTTATTTGTGCATTTCAGAACATAAAGAAGGCATTCTACTCACAGTGCATAAACGATGATAATTGATCTATTATTGTGCATGCACCAAAGGGTATGACTACTGAATTGGATGCATTGAAGACTCCAAAAGAGTTCCAGCCAACTCTTGAAGACAACCATAATTTGGAGGATCTTTTAGTTGATTTAAAGGAAGACTGAGTATCAAAATATTATGTTAACCTTGTCAATCTTATTTGTATCCTATTTTGATATTGACATTATACTAGCGCTTTACTTTGATGTCTTAATGTTTAGTTACTTTTATAAATGTTGAATATGATTTATGTAAGATAACTTTCGATAATATGTTATGCTTAGTCGAATATTTAGTTACTTTCATAAGACGCTCGGTTTGAGAATAGAGTTATTTGAGTTTGTGATTTGATCAAATTTACCCAACTCAATTTCCATGTGTTCCTAGACATATACATTTGTTGATCAGTTTCATTGATGCAGTGTTCATAAAATGAAGTTAAATTAGCTTGATTTTATAAAGATTGTATTAAAGAAACTAGTCAACAAATGTACATGTAAAAGAATACGATGGGGGCTCCAGGATCAATTTGGTCCAATCACACATTGAGGAGACTCTATTTAATGGCCATCGTGGATAGCAGGAATCAGGTACTCTTTACTTTAACTGAAGTAGTTATATAATTGCTATGCATTATCTTTTAAATTTTTTAGATGATAGAAGGAGTACGGAATAATGATTGGTTTTGTTTGGTTTGGCTGCTGGATAATTATTGGTTGTTGGCTTATTGTTGGATAGTATGTTATAAGGAGTATGGAATAATTATTGGTTTTGTTTGGTTTGGCTGTTGGACAATTATTGGTTGTTGGCTTATTATTGGATCGTATGTTAAAAGGAGTACAAGATAACTATTGGTTTTGTTTGGTTTCGCTATTGTATAATTATTGATTGTTGGCTTGTTGTTGTATAGTATGTTAGAAGGAGGGCGGGATAATTATTCCTTGTTGCTTGTTGTTGGTTTTTGGCTGTTGGATAATCACGGGACCCTAGATTTGAGAACACGACATTAATTTCAAAATATTTAGACTGAGGCTTAAAACATACTGTCAGGGAGCAAAACCTCAGAAAAAACCCCCTAAACAGCCCCGTAAGAGGCACCAACACCCCGCACTAACACTTCTCACGGGGCCGTTTGGGGGGGGGGGGGGGGGGGCTTTGGGTTTTCGCCCTTAACCGATACGTTTTTAAACCTAATTTTAGATATTTTCAAATCATCGTCATATTCTCAAATCGGGGGTCCCGTGATCACGCAGTCAGTTTTTGAGAATTACGTTGGTCCCGTGCGAGGTGTTCAAACTTCTTTAGGGGTTATAGGGTGGGTGTTTCGGGGTTTCCCCTCTAACGGCACATATTCAAACCTAAGTGTGGATTTTCTAAAATTATCATCATATTCTCAAACCGGGGGTCCCGTGACTACACGATCGGTTCTTGCGAGTTACATTGGTCCTGTGTGCGGTGATCGCTCCCCTAAAGGGGTCGCTTGGGAGGCTCTAAGGGATTTTGCCCTCTAACGGCACGTTTTCAAGCCTAAGTGTGGATTTTCTCAAATTATCATCATATTCTCAAACCTTTGGGTCCCGTGACCACGCAATCGGTTACTACGAGTTACATTGGTTCCGTGCGAGGTGTTTGCACTTCTCACGAGGTCGTTTGGGAGGTGCTTTAGGTTTTCACCCTCAAAAGGCATGTTTGGTAAGAAAATCTACCTTTTTTGGCCTTGCCAAATGTAGTGTGTTGTAGAGCTCATTGAAATTGTTCTGGAAAGGAGTCCCGGATAATATGATGCATTTTCCCGTTTGGAGTTTGATAGAGTATTTCAAATACGACTCATCTTATTACGGGGAGTGTGGCCTTCATCAAGAACCACCAATATAGGACACTCCAGGGAACTCGAGGTGGCCTCATAAGGAACTCAACTTGTGCTCAGGGGACGAATAATTTGTAGTAGCAGTTCGGTCCCACCGTTATGAACAAAAGAGGTGGCCTCACAGGAAGATTAACAGCTTGACAACCCTCAATGAGGAAGATTAACAGCTTGACAACCCTCATTGAGGGTTGTCAAGCTGTTAATCTTCATGTGAGGCCACCTTGTAATATTGAGTTCCTTACACCTTATGAAATTAATTCCTTACAAACATTACCGCTCACTTTACATAACAAAATCGAACTCCGCCATCTAAAATCAATAATGGGATTCATTCGTGGGAGACTTTTTCTCATTATTGATTTTAGATGGTGGAGTTCGATTTTGTTGTGTAGAGTGAGCAGTAATGTTTGCGAGGGATTAATTTCAAGGTGCAAGAAAGGAAAGGAAAGGAAAATTTGATTATGAGTGATTTGCAAGAAAGGAAAAGAAAATTTTATTAGGAGAGAAAAGAAAATAAGGAAAAGTTAATGGGAGAGGAGAGAAAAGAAGAGAAAAGAAGAGAAAAGAAAGGAGTTTGGGAGAGAAAACAAAATAACTTTCTTTCCTGCGTTTGGGAGTTTGAGAGGAAAATAAAATTTTAAAGCAGAAGAAGGAACAATTCATTAAAAAACTTTCCTTTCTCTCCATTTCTTTCCGATTTGGAAAGAAAGTTTTGGAGAGATAGGAAGGGAAAGTTTTTTAAAAATTTTCCTTTCTTTTCTCTCATTTTAAACTCCCAAACGAGAGAACGTCACTTTATCTCCTACTTAAACTCCCAAACGAAGGAAAGTAAACACACTTTCCTTTCCCTTCCTTTCATTTCTTTTCTCTCCGAAATAGAACTCGCAAACAAGGCCTGGAGGATCGGTCCAGCCTCTGGCAGTCGAATTTGATGATGAGCTTGTCGTAGTCAATTTTGCTGTCGTCTTTGGCCGACACTTCCCATGTGTTAACCACTTGCTCTGCCTCTCCCTTTATTTCTTCTGTCTCGTTAGTTTTCTCCATCTATTTTTTCTCTCTAGTAAAAATGTAAAACGTAAACCCTCAGGTGTTAGTGTTAAAACTCTCCAGCTGGGGTTGAATTACCACACTTGCCCCCATACAAGGGGCGTTCAAAAAACCGATTGGACCGTTGGACCGAACCGAACCATATCAGATCGAACCGCCCTATTTTTATCGTTTTTTTTTTCACCGGTCCGATCCAGTTTTTTTTTTGTAGACCGATTTAGTCGGTCCGGTCCTCGGTCCTCCACATTAAATAATCAGTCTCGACCGACCCGGACCGATTATACATATTAATATATATTTTAATTATATTTATACATAAATATTAACTCGAGGAAAATAAGTGACGAAAAAGAAGCCTAAGGAGGGTACGCTGGTAAATAATTGAAAAGAAAAAACCTAATCTACATACACACAGGGGCGTAGCTAAGTGGATGGCTAGGCCGGGCTCAAGCCCGGGTTACTTAAAAAAAAATAGTCTAAATTTTAAGGCCCAATACATCACATCCCACCCAACAAACAAAAAATTTAGCTCGCACAACTAATCAAACCTCAATGATCCACTTCACAAACAAAAAAAAACTATACGAACCATTATGTTGGACATTATTTTGCGCCTATATTTATTAATTAACATTATTTTTCATTATTTTTAAGTAAATACTAAAAAATAACCTCAAAAAAATTCGGCTCGGGTGCTTTCGCTCCCGAACCCCCGGAAATCAGTATTAAGTCAGCCCACCTGGATATCAATTCCTAGTTGCATACACGCGCACGCCTAAACAAACACCCAACAACCTTAGGCCCTGTTTGGTTTGCAACTATAATTTTGTTTTCTGTATTTAAATACAATTTTGATAAAAATCTTCATTTGACAATCTATTTTTAAACACATAATATTTTTGTGTTGTAATAAAGTTTTTTTAGAAAATGAGTTAAGGTGTTTTCACCTATCATCCTCAAGTTTTTTCCTTCTCTTCCCTTCCATCCGCCGTTTTTCTCTCTTCCTCTACAAACACGAGTGTGAAGTTAACCCACACACCCCATAAACAGCCAAGCCCAACAACTGCCTCGCCGCTGCTTCTTTTTCTCTGTCTACGCCGCCTCGCCATTGTCTACTCTGTCTACGCTGCTTCTCGTTCTAAGGTAAGGTATCATCCTCCTTATTCTCTGCTTCTCATTCCTGATATGGATGATTAAATCATCACATGTTGGCACTAATCATTCGTTCACTATCTCATAAATGTTTCTAGTTGATCATGACTTGGAATCATATGGCTCTAACTCTCTTTACATTTTATTCCAAAAAAATTATATGATTGATCTATATATATTTATAAATAATGTAAATATTTGTAGGGTTTATATTTTCATCCTAAATATTAATTTTTAGGGGTTATTTCATTATAAACAATATTTTTAGAGTTTAATTTGTAAGGTAGTATTTTTAGAGTTAATTTGTAAGGTAGATTAGTAGTATTATTATTTTTTGTAAATTGCAAGTATTAATATGTTTGAATAGCAGGTATTCATTTTTAAAGTGATTAATTTAATAAGATTAGGACCCACAAGTTAGACCGGACTCACCCTATAAAAAATCGGACCAACTAGGGTCGGGTGACCGATACAATCCGTCCGGTCTTGGTCCATTTTTGTAGGACCGGTTTAATCGGTTCGGTCCTTAAAAATTCTAAAAACCGGACTTGACCGGATCGTGAACACCCGTACCCCATACAAACTTATACAAACTTAGATGGGTGCCTCAGGTCAAATTAAGAATCTAACCCCCAACTAAAATGTTTTTGTGTTTTCCCTTTTCTTTTCTCTATGGGGATCCAATGCCTTCTAGTGGATAACGAATCATATTTCTCATTGCGTGCTAAATAAAAAGGTTATTAGGTTTTTGGTCTGTCATTTATGCAATATATTACTCTGAGTAACAAAATTTAACGTAATATCATTTTCGGTATCATGAAAGAATCGTCACGAGTTGATGCAACGGTTCAAATCGACGTTTTGTGATGAAGAATGGAGTAAATTAATAAACAACGATTATAAGACAATTGCAAGAAAAAATATCACAAAACACACAATTTTGGAGAAATATTGAGAGAAGAATAAAAGTGTTTAAAATATTGAGTTTGATTAATAAATTAATAAATTGTCATGAGTTGTTCCAACGGTTCAAATCAACGTTTTGTGATGAAGAATGGAATAAATTAATAAACAACGGTTATAAGACAATTGCAAGAAAAAATATCACAAAACACATAATTTTGGAGAAATATTGAGAGAAGAATACGAGTGTTTAAATTCTTCCACCTGCACTTCTCATCATCAGTCAGTTGCATAACAAGAGGAACCTTAAACGCTTCTTGCAAATATCTGCAACAAAAAACAGTCAAAACAATAAAGAATAGTGTAGAGTGTTGGTATTAATTAAAAGCAAAAGTGAAAAGGGGGCTACTTGGTGAACATGAAGGG
The DNA here is from genome assembly GCA_949130495.1 of Sambucus nigra. Classification (NCBI taxonomy): domain Eukaryota; kingdom Viridiplantae; phylum Streptophyta; class Magnoliopsida; order Dipsacales; family Adoxaceae; genus Sambucus; species Sambucus nigra. Next base: position 590,173,847 of record OX422214.1, read on the forward strand.
AATGAGATGGCCCAAATGCAAAGCTTCAGAAGAGTGTCCTCTGCCTGTATATAAGTAAAACTTTTTTCCCCTCTCGTAAGCATCCAGAATGTCATTCAAATCTCTCTGAGCGAAGAAAACGCCGCGCCGGTGGAAAACATGAGGGGAACGACAAGTCAGACGTTCATCTCGATCGATTAAGGATTGGTCCAGCCTCTGGCAACCGAATTTGTCGATGAGCTTGTCGTAGTCTATCTTGCCGCCTTCTTTGGCTGACACTTCCCATGGGTTAACCACTTGCTCTGCCTCTACCTCTCCGTCTTCCGTCTCGTTTGTTTTCTCCATCTCTTTTTTTTTCTCTCTAGTAAAAGTGTAAAACGTAAACCCTGAGGTGTTGGTGTTAAAACTCTCCCACTGGGGTTGAGTTACCACACTTGTCCCCATACAAACTTATACAAACTTAGATGGGTATCTCATGTCAAATTAAGAATCTAACCCCCAACTAAAATGTTTGTGTGTTTGCCCTTTTCTTTTCTCGTTGGGGATCCAATGCCTTCTAGTGGAGAAAGAATCATATTTCTCATTGTGTGCTAAATAAAAAGGTTATTAGGTTTTTGGTCGGTCATTTATGCAATATATTACTCTGAGTAACAAAATTTAACGTAATATCATTTTTCGGTATCATGAAAGAATCGTCATGAGTTGATCCAACGGTTCAAATCAACGTTTTGTGATGAAGAATGAAATAAATTAATAAACAACGGTTATAAGACAATTGTAAGAAAAAATATCACAAAACACACAATTTTGGAGAAATATTGAGAGAAGAATAAGAGTGTTTAAAATATTGAGTTTGATTATGAGTGATTTGTAATTTTCGTAGTCTTGAATATTTAGTGAATAAATATACACCACCATCACTTGCGAACACATGCATAATTTTCCGAACCATATAAATCGTTGTTTTGTGTGTTTTGTGATATTTTTTCTTGCAATTGTCTTATAACCGCTGTTTATTAATTTATTCCATTCTTCATTAATTAATCGTGATCCTCCTTTAAGGGATCGAACAAACTTGAGTGTTAAGGTTCTTTCCTCAACATGATGTTGGTTTCTATATGACGAAGGATGAAAGATCATTTTTCAATAAATCAAATAAATGTGACTTGCAGAATTACTCAATTTGATTTACATACGTGTGTATAAAAAATGTGACCGCTTTCTATAGAAATTAAGGTTGATCCTAAAACACTCATGAAATTAGGATACGCACAATGTCATAAACGTGAGTGCTAACATAATACTGTTCAACACATATATCAATATGTGTGATCCGACTCGTCAACTTCACACGTACACATTGTCACTCGAAGCGTGCGAGCCCTTAGAGTTGTAAAAACCATTAAGATTGACAATTGTGATGAAGCGGTATGATCAAAGGTTGTTATAAGTTAACCCAACTTAGTTGATTTGAACCATTGGATCAACTTGTGATGATTCTTTCATGATACCGAAAATGATACGTTAAATTTTGTTACTCAGAGTAATATATTGCATAAATGACCGACCAAAAACCTAATAATCTTTATATTTAGCACCCAATGAGAAATATGATTCTGTCTCCACTAGAAGGCATTGGACCCCCAACGAGAAAAGAAAAGGGAAAACACACAAACGTTTTAGTTAGGGGTTAGATTCTTAATTTGACATGAGGTACCCATCTAAGTTTGTATAAGTTTGTATGGGGACAAGTGTGGTAACTCAACCCCAGCGGGACAGTTTTAAAACTAACACCTCAGGGTTTACGTTTTACACTTTTACTAGAGAGAAAAAAAGGGGTGGAGAAAACAAACAAGACAGAAGACGGAGAGGCAGAGGCAGAGCAAGTGGTTAACCCATGGGAAGTGTCGGCCAAAGACGGCTGCAAGATAGACTACGACAAGCTCATCGACAAATTCGGTTGCCAGAGGCTGGACCAATCCTTAATCGATCGAGTTGAACGTCTGACTTGTCGTTCCCCTCACGTTTTCCTCCGGCGTGGCGTGTTCTTCGCCCACAGAGATTTGAATGACATTCTGGATGCTTACGAGAGGGGAGAAAAGTTTTACTTATATACAGGCAGAGGACCCTCTTCTGAAGCTTTGCATTTGGGCCATCTCATTCCCTTCATGTTCACCAAGTAGCCCCCTTTTCACTTTTGCTTTTAATTAATTCCAACATTCTATACTATTCTTTATTGTTTTGACTGTTTTTGGTTGTAGATATTTGCAAGAAGCGTTTAAGGTTCCTCTTGTTATACAACTGACTGATGATGAGGAGTGCATGTGGAAGAATTTATCGGTGGAGGAGAGCCAGAGACTTGCCCGTGAGAATGCTAAAGACATCATAGCATGTGGTTTTGACATCACTAAGACCTTCATCTTCTCAGATTTTGATTATGTTGGTGGGTAAGTACTATGCATTTATAATTAAAAAAAAATCAGAACTATGTATTTTAAGTTTCGCCTAGTTTTTAACTCAAACGAATCGAATTATTCTGAGGATAGCTTCTTCATACTATCCTTTTTGTATCTCATGTTTTCACACTTGCCAAATAATTATGCTTCAAAGTTTTAGGCATTACTTCAAAGTTTATTTTTTCAAGAATAAAAATCTGAAGTTGGAATTGATTATGGAAACTGTAGTCCTATATTGCTTATAGTGCATTTAACAATGACCTCCTAGTTTCCCTACCAAACTACATGGTAGATCGAATCGGCATGCATTGTTCAAGATGCATTATTGATTTGCTTCACTCTACTGCCCTTACATGTAAGTTTTCTCCACAGTGCCTTCTACAAGAACATGGTGAAGGTTGCAAAATGTGTCACATACAATAAGGTGAGCTTTTTAGTGATATTAATAGCAAAGTGTGGCAAAAGTTTGTCCATTATTTTTTCTGTTCAATGTTAAGTTGGGTCATCTATGTCTATCTACTAATTCGATCTTTGAAACGTGAACTATACTTTGCCTGGTGCCTTGCAGGTTGTTGGTATTTTTGGTTTCACTGGTGAGGATCATATTGGAAAGATAAGTTTTCCGCCTGTTCAGGTAAAAGCTTTCACAGCACAGTATAGGTGTATGCTTGAGGTTTCTTATTTCTTATGTCTCTCTCTTCACGTTGCTAATTATATAGAGAAATTAATGAGGGGGTGGGTGTATGGAAGAGGCCACATGGGGCTCAGTGGGGGCTCAAGTCCCTACTACATTTTCTTTCTAAAAACATACGCATAAAGTATTATAATATATTTTGGGGTGAAAATAGATTATATACAAATATAATTTTAAAAATCGCAATGTTATTAGTTCAACTATATCAACTCACTTCCCTTTCCGATGCTGTTTTTATTTATTTATTTTATTTTTTTGTCGCAAAATTCTCAGTTTTTCATCTAATATTAATATGTTGGTTTAGTTTAGTATTTTTCAATTTTTTTGGGGGGTGGGGTGGGTGGGGGTGAATGGGGGCTATTTCATGTTTGTTTTATTTTATTGATTATATTTGTAAACCTAAATTGAAAGTTGTTACTTTTTTAGGCATTTTCACAAATCATTGTCTTAAATATATAATGTCGAGTAATTTCAGTTTTGATTGAATGAAACATTTAGTATTTAACTGTTGAATATTCAAGCAGTTTTTAGACCCCCCTAAAAAGTTCTCCTTGCAGCTTCCCCACCTACCCCCCCCCCCCCCCCCCCCCGCCATTGGCTATGGACTCGCCCCCCCCCCCCCCCCCCCCCACTCGCCTAAAATCCTGACTCCGTCCATGGGTGGGTGGAAATAAGAGGGATCCAACTGTTAGTTCTGAGGTATAATATAGAGAGGGGTTTGGGCTTCAATAGTTTGGTGTGGAAGTATACTTTTCAAGTGGTGAAGTGATTCTCCAAGTTCCCTTTAGAATCAAAGTTTTTATGGCATAAGATGATTGAGACAAGTATGACCTTAAAAAAGACCGAGTGGGATTCCAAATTAAAAAAAAGACTTGGTGGGATGCTCAAATTGGTGCTGAACTTGAAGTCATTCATTTGAGCCTTTTGAAGTCCATCCTTGTGTATTTGCAACTTTAATTTTTTTTGGCTAGACATAGGGCATGAGCTGAATCTAACTCATTTTTGTGAGGGTAATTAAGTGAAGGCTGTTCAGTTTTTTCTTTTACTAGTTTGTATTGCTTGTCATTCTCCATGATGCTCTTATTTCCAATTACCGTCATTATGAGGGAGGGTCTATGTTGTGCTGTCTTAATTTTATTATGACCCTAAATAATAAAGATTTGATATTAATCGACCTTATCTGATTTTCTTTCTTTCTTTCCTGATAAGATATGAGATGCTTATGGATGTGTAAATTGTTTGTTCTCTTTCTTGGGCATGTCTAATGAAAGAAATGCTAGAACTTTTAACGACAACAAAATGGAAAAAGGAGGTTATTTGGAAGAGATTAAACTTTACGGGTTTTGTAGATTTCCCTTTTATTTGATTGGTTTGAGCTGAGCTTAGCTTACAGTGTTCCGTAATGTTATTGGATTTAACTCATGTAAGCGTACACAAACACATTTAGACTCACGTAATAATCAAATGAAAATTCTCTCAATCTTATATCTCTCTCATATCATCATTCAATATTTCTTACTATTAGATGTATATAAAATTAGAAGAGGAGTCTTTCCTTTTACAGGCATAAGATAATTCGGGACCAAAAACTCCCGCCAAAAAATGGAAAATATAATAACATAAACAAAATTGCTAATGTGACTTAAATGCCATTTATAAACACTTCCTAAAAACTATATAATTCAAAATTCATAAATAAAAATTGAAGCTCCTCCTTCCTATACTAATTTTGACACCTCCCTCTTGGCCCATACTTTTTGTCTCTCCTCCTCTTGAGAAAGCTCGGCCTCAAGCATGGGAGCATGCATCACTAGAGCAAAATGATCACCCCTAACATAGGCGTCGATCTACTAATGCAACATGGGACTCGAACTCAATCCAAACCGGATTGACTTGTATAGCCTTTATGTCCCCATTTTTATGTAAATAATATATATCTGATGTAAATAATAAGGTGGAGGGGTATATTTATACATTTACTTTCTTTCGTCTTTTGTCACACTTGTTCTATTTTAGTTCTTAGATATTATAGTTAGGATAAGAGTTTCTTGAAGATACCATTAGAGTAATGATGCATGATAACTCATCTTATGACAACTCATACATAACTAGAACCTTCTGGAACCCTCTCTTAAGAACTATAAATGTCATCATTCCCCATTGTGAAGATCTTTGGCTTGTTAATATAATTTTCAGATTTATGCTTGTCTGGATCAAACTTTTGGTGTTTGCATCAAATGGTATCAAAGCATGGTGAGTTCTTTGGTGTGTGTGTGGTTCCAACCCCATCACTATTAATGGGTCCATAAAAGAAAATTCACATGGCTGAATCTGATGAAGACTTGTTGCGTAGGCTAGACAATGTTCCATGAGTTCGGAGCCACTATTGCAATGAATGCGCTGAGTGATTTGTGACGAGCCAACCAGACGCTTCCACCCAATTACCGCCCTATGAGGACCTATTGCAAGCAATTGCAATGGTCACCGTGCCATACCAATGGCCACTTTAGACTTCTTTCACCATCGCATCCCCCAATTGCCGGTCAAGCTCTATCCGAGGCAAACCCTCTGCAACCCCCCCTGAGACACCGCTCCTTAACACACCGACTTCCGATCAAAACCATAACCTTACCCCAATTCACTAGGGTGTGCGACATCTTGAATTCCAACCCCAACTTACTGTATATTATCAAATTTGTCATCGATTGAGACAAAAGACAATGAAACTTATGTTGAATCAGATGATGTAATCGAGTTTGATGAAAAAGATAATCAATCTAAAATTGAAACATACGAAGATCAGGGCTTAGAGGAAGAAAACAACCCTTTTGACGTCCTTCTTGACCTCGACGAAGTTGCTATATCAAACAACAGGTCACCACTTGATGTCAATGGTCTCGCTCCCTAAAGATAGCTGATTTGACTATTGAAATGGTCATTATTGTTGCTGTGGACAAGGGATGTTACGTTGAGATTGAAGGAGATAGTCCGAGAACGAAGATGGTTCAGTGAGAGCACTCAATGAGGCTTGTGGTACTGAAGTGGTGGGTCTCTGATGTGTGGAGGTATATTTGGGTCTTGAAGTTGTGTCTAAAAGTTGGGATCTAAAGGGCTGCGAAGCAAAAGTGGGCAGTGGCCTTCAGTTTGAAGTAATTGAGCTGGATGAATTTATTCAAACAAAAATTAGGTCATATTTTTAATAAATCCGAGGTGGCCGGTTTCAATCTTTTGGATTCAAAATCTGATAAGGTTGATTTTATTGGGCTTGAAAATACTGGGCAACCTCTAATTTTTAAGGAGTTGGAAAATATTGCAGTTGGGCCCCCAAAACTTGAAGAAATTTATTTTGAGCCCAGATTATAGAAAAAAAAAGTATTTTTTAAATATTTGTCCGTGTGGCATGGTTGGGTGGGTACAATTAGGGGTGGCAATTTTAGAAACGACACAAAAAAACGACACGGAACGACACGAAATTGACCCGAAATTGACACGATATTTCGTGTTCGTGTCGTGTTTTTTTGACACAAAGTCGTGTCGTGTCGTGTTCGTGTCTTAATTATGAGTTGTGTCGTGTCGTGTTATCGTGTTTTTTAGGCCTAAAATTTAAGAAATTATGGTTGTCGTGTCGTGTTATTTTTTATTCGGGTCGTGTTCGTGTCAGCTAAAAAAAACACGAAGTCGTGTCGTGTTCGTGTCCGAAAAAACCTTGTCGTGTCGTGTCGGGCCAAAACACGACCCACTGACCCGATTTGCCACCCCTAGGTACAATCAAAGTTTTAAAAGGCTCGAGGCGTAAGCCTCAACTTTTTTCCACAAAAGTCACTAAAAATTAATACTCACTACAATAATATAGATTTTGTGTTAGCAAAAAAACCATATATATACATATACTAGTATATGCCCGTGCCTGAAGGCACTGCGAAAATTATCCAAATACGTAATCGCAAAACGCCGAAAATTTTCAAGGAACATAATCGCAAAACGGCAAAAAAATTCCAAGTACGTAATTGCAAAACGGCAAAAAATTCGTTCCTTGACAAAATAGTGTAGTCTAAAGTATAGTGTGTGTAAGCAATTGATGTTAATTTTTTACAAAATAATTGTGAAAACAATTTAAAAATTTTGGACAATTTCTTTTATTTATAGGATTGTCCACCCTGTAAAGAAATAAAAATAGTCCATAATAAAAATAGTCCACAATTTAAACATCGTACAAACAAAATCATCCATTTAAACATGGTACAAACAAAATCATCAACTTAAACATCGTACAAACATAAGGAATGCCAGAAAACAGACTCCCTCCTCTAAAGTGGTGACCCCCTCCTAGTGTATGTCCGTGCCTAAAGGCACAACAAAAATTTTCAAAGTACCTAATCGCAAAATGACCAATATTTTAGCAATAAAGTTAGAATCTAAATAAATAATAATGTTTTAGTCTACACATTGCAACATACACAAATCATACATACTGTAGGAGGGTACTTTAGATTATATATGGAGGCGTAACCCCTATTGAGTATGGTAATGACAAGTTAATTGGCCAAAGCTTTGGATTAATGATGGAACACATAAACATGAACCCAATGAAGATAGACTCAGCTTAAACTCACAAAGCTCTCGTGTCTAACTCAGGAAACAGTAATGAACTTTAGAAGTAACCTAGCTAGAGGGAGAGAGAAGTAAGCACCCTAGATACACCTTGGTAGGCAGGTAAAACCACACCAGATACCCTCAGGAATCTCTGTCGAATATTGAAAGCTTTATAATAAATGACAATGGTGATTGAGTAAACTCTCTGGTTTGTAATAACTCTCTCTGGTGTGTATTCTCTCTCGCAATAACTTCTGAACTCTCCAAAAGTCCTCTTTTTTCTCAAAGGTGGTTGGGGTCCTTAAATAGCCCCCACCCCACCCCCGAGGCAACTCAGTCATCAATGCCTGTGAAAGACCTCCCTCATACTTTATGTCACAAACATTAAATACCTGATGCACTAGTTGTCTCCACGTCATAAACATTAAATGCCAAGACATGCCTTTTGCCTAACCACCGTGTGTCAGGGGACTGTTGTCACAGAGGTGGCTTACCAACTGCCTGACAGCCCCAAATACCACGGTGGTTTACTCAAGTGCATGTCTGACATTGTTTAGATGGCTAGTGACATCACCCACAGTAGATGTGAGATTAAGTAGAGGGCTGTTTGGTCCATAACTCAATGCCCGATGGAACTCCAAGCTGCTCCGCTTGAGGTTCCACGGTCAGGGTCCTTCGGTGTTTTACCAGATGTATCTAAGATGGTCAGGACAAGCCCCAACGGTGCCTTACTTCTCAATCCTCCAAACCAGGTCCCTCTAAAGTTCCCACGGTGAGGTCATTCGATAGAGTATGAAAGCTCTCCCAGGCCCTGCCAAGCCTGGTCTCTCGCAAGTACCGTTTGACCTCATACAAACTCTTTTGTTATTATCATTACGTCATTACAACCGTTAAAGCTTACAGTCATCAATAATGAAAATACAATATGACTAATACAACAAGCTAAAATATGAGTTGCCGCGCCAAGCTGCCTCGCTGGGTTGCCACGCTTGAGCTGCCTCGGTTGCTTAATCTCAAACACTGTTGCTAATTGGGGATTTGTCCCTAATTTTAAGATTACCTTCAAGCCCCCTCGACACATACACTCACCCATTATTTCTTCACAAATGCAAATTGATTCATTAAGTTGAAAATGTGATGAGAACTTATATATCAATTTTTTGTTTAAAGTTAGAAGCCACTTTGTACATCTATAGTGGGTAGACTCACATTCCACCTACCAATACAGCACAGAACAAATCCATAACTGGCATAATATGATTTGATTAACATTATGAAACAAATCAAATGAAACCACTATTTGTGCTTTTTCTCAAATGCGTTTTATTAACATGCGTGTGTCGCGAGAAAAGACAAAAGTGATGCCCCAACCCGAACTCGCCTTTCCAGTGCAGTGTAGCAAAACCAAAAAAGAATGCGTGAAATGGTATGTCTATAATTGGTGAAGCAAAATTGATGAGAAGGTTCAGCAAGGTAGATCTTGTCTCCCCCGTCATCCTGCATATCAGATGTCCACAACTTCTATATTTTCATTTAGTTCTGCAGCTTATGATTGCATTCTGGTTTAGAATGCTTCCAATCGCTGGTTGTGTTATAGATGGCATGTCGGTGGCTTCCCAACTCTCACCCTCTCATACTCCCTCGAAAGCATTGGATAATTCTGGAAGTTGGGAAGGGGGAGCAGGTCTTTGTGAAAGTCAAGAGGGTTTTTTTGAGCTCTTACGCATCTCTTCTTCGACCAGGCGATCCAGTTCTACATTCACTTTTGGGGTCCCCGTATTCATCGTCTATGTATCGCAATGAATCAATCACTTTCTACGCCTGCACCTGTAGCTATTTTGAACCAAAATGAACTAAAACTAAATAAAAAAAATATTAGATCTTAAAATCAAACCGAGAATTCAATCAAATCAATAAGATCGTATATTTCCTATAATCATATTCTAATATATAAGATCATTTATTTCCTATCATCTGTGGGACCGAATGTCTCATTTTCGAAGCATTTGGACTAAACAAACTAACAAAAAAAATATGAAATGTATAATTCAGCCCCTCCCAGCACAGATAATTAGAACACATGAAGCCTTCAGCCCCTCCCAGCTTATGCCTACACCTTTTATAACATATTTTTCAATTTTCACCAAGTTAATACATCATTCAATAAACTGTTCATCTAGAGTGGACACATGGAAGTCAGTATGCCAGTAATCATCAATATCACTAATCTAACCCCAAACAAAAAAGCATACATATAAATTATTAAATTGATATGGGTATACTGATCTCAATAAATGATAATATACGAAAGCTGCACTGGCTATGGGCATACATCACAACCTGTTCTTACCAACATCTCTCTCTAAAAAAAGAAATTACCAACATCGTGCAAGGGAAATGTTCAATCTTCCAAGTTCTTGTCTCCATCTAATTTCATCTGGTTTTTGGAATCTGTAGCCGCTTCATCATCATAGCTTGAACTTTACAGACTCATTTTGGAAATTTTAAATTGTCCTTGATGTTGAAGCAGCAAATAAGACTGTAAGCAGGAAAAAATCAACTTAAAAATCATGAAAACTCTTACAATATCCAACATTCACCAATAATTCAATTAATCTAAATATGTATAAAGTTGTCAACATCTCATTAACCTCATTTGTAATCCTGATTGCTAAATAAGGGAAGTAAAAAGATAATAAGTAATAAAAAAACTTTGACAACAGAGCGTTCAAACTAAAAATTCAGTTACTTACTGAAAATAGAGTGCTATCCTTGTATAAATCCTCTCCAAGTGTATCCAATTCCCCAATGGCTTCATCAAATGCTCTATCAGGAGTAACCCTAAAAAAACATGTAATTGAGCTAACAATGGGTCTGCCAACTAAGTTGGAAAAAAAAATAGCAAGATGATGCTCCGGTTGTGGCATTAAAAACACTCGAGAAAAGGCCTCTCATAACACCAAAAAGTGCTCCAGCTAGCAGCAACATGAAAATCGCGCCAATAATCATAATTGTCTGCGTGAATGTATAAGTTGAGAAGTAACCCAGAATGAACTTCGATGGGTAAACACTTGAAGATGATCTTTGAGCGACCGTAGATCCGCAATAGTCTTCTTCGTTTCCCAATCGTCCCTCTTTAGGATTAAAGTCCGTGGGGCTGCCATTGAAAACGCGATCGAAAGGGAAGATCAGTGAAATATAGGAGATCATAGATACGAAACTGATGGATAAATGGGATCGGGATCCTCTGAAACGCCGATTTGGGGTGAGTAGGGGTGGCATTAGGTGCCGGTGGCATAGAACTTTAAAAATAGGAGCATATTGGATATATATATATATATATATATATATATATATATATAATGTGATAACACAGTAAATGCTATTATTTGTAAAAATGTCATAGTTATTAAACTTTATTGCATACACCAGAAAATGAAATAGTTTTATATCTGTGATATTTTCATAAACAATAACATTTACTGTGTTAATATATTTATGAAATAGTTTTATATATATAACATTTTCAAAAACAGTAACATTTACTAAGTTAATATTACACAATATATATATATAATATTTTCACAAACAGTAACATTTACTGAGTTAATATATATATATATACTAAAAAACGCGGAGCGTGATTGAGGCGTGGAGGTCAAGCCTTAAGCCTTAGAAGCGTAAGCGGGCCTTGGCGTAAAAAGGCGTGAAAAGGCGTTTAGGCCTTCTTAATATATTTTAATATTTTTTTAACCATAACAAGGCTATTAAAATAAAAAAATTCACATATCATAAAAATATGTCTTAATATATACAAATTAAAATACTATCTGGTTATTTTAATAAGATAATGGTCCGGTTTGTAAACAAATTCTTTAAAAGGCGACATCGTTTTCACTAAGGCATTGTTGTTTTTTGAAAAAAGTGCGTCGTAAGGGTTTTACCAAGAATATGGCGTGAAAAGCGTAAGGCGAGGCGTTTCTCCCAAGCCTTAAGCCTAGGCGGGTTTTTTAGAACAGTATATATATATATATATATATATATATATATATATATTGTGGGTACATAAAACTAGAATGATGGGCCTGGACGAGTAGCCCACTTGTAGCGGCCCAAAGTCCAGGCCCCTTATACCTTAAACCGATTATGATCTAATATCTTCCCACGTTCCCATTAAGGGGCACCCTAAGAGGAGATGGGAAACATGGAGGAATCCCACACCCCCACTCACCAGAACGAACATGTATATAACAAACCCTAGGTCCAGGGCAAAGGACAAGTTGTATTCTCTGTAATCACTCTCCGGAGTATATAGAAATAACACTGACTGCACCACCGTGGATGTAGGCACATCTTTGCTGAACCACGTACATCCTTTGTTGTGTGACTGCCATTTTACCTTCTTTATTCTTGCTTGGTGATTGCTTGTCTCTTATCTATTTGTGTTGCACAATAATTATCACCACAATTGGCACCGTCTGTGGGAACGTTTATCTTCCCTGAGAAAGCCCACACCAAAAAAAGGGAGTTTAAAATGTCCGGTCACAGTAGCAATGCTCCCCAGGCAGGGGATATTCAAGAATCACCTGTTCCTCGCAGGATTAGATCTGAAGTCCGACGTTCAGGTCAGAGGGCTCGCTTAGAAAGGCCAGCCTCAGAAGAAAGCCAAGGACCAGCGAGGTCCACGCAGATATCCAGGCTGATTGACGCATATGAGGCAAGGCTCCACCAGCAAAGGGAGTCCTCTCGCAGACACGAGGCCGAGAATGCTTGCCTTAAAAGAAGATTAGAAAAATTGGAGAAAGAGCTCCATCGTGATACCAGGAGACGTCCGTACCGCACTCCTAGCCCTCAGGCGAGCAAGTCTCGCAGCCGAGGAAGGAGCCCCAAGCGAGGGTCCCAAAAGGTTGAGGGAATCGAGTCAGAAGACGACCTGCGCTAGCAGCTGGGACAAGCTCGCCATTACCATAGCCCAAATCGCAGCAACGAGAACATACGAAATCTGGTCCGATGAGAGATGGAACAACATCCTGCCCATCACGGTACCAGATCGACCCGAGAACTCGCTGGGCGAGCTCTCAAAACTCAGATGAAATCACCTTTCTCGAGGGAAATCGAAGAAGAGGAAGCCCCCAAGAAGTTCTCCATTCCAAGGTTCAAAATTTATGACGGTAAGATTGATCCCATTGATCACGTCAGGCAGTACCGGCAGGCCATGACCCTTTGGAACCACCGAGACGCACTAATGTGCCGAATTTTCCCCTCGAGCCTGCATGATGTGGCGCAAAAATGATTCGAAAGGCTCCCCCACCATTCCATCAGAAGTTTCAAATCCTTGGTCGAGCTCTTTGCGGCCCGATTCATCACTAGCAACTCCCATCCCAAAAGGATGGATGCTCTGTTGACAATGAAGAAGGCGCCCCAAGAGACACTCCGAGACTACGCGAAGAGATACTGGAAATTGTTCAACGAGATCGAGGATTGTTCGGAACAAGTGGCAGTGTCTTCTTTCAAAATTGGGCTACCCAGCTCTTCCCTTCTGTATCAATCCCTGACAAAGAAAGAGGCCATGACCATCGACGACCTAATGGCCCGCATCGAGAAGTATGCCAAAGTGGAAGATGTGACCCACCTCAGCACAGGGGAAAACGGTCGAGCTAAACTCACTGCCAAGGGCAGTGACAAAACTGAGAACCAGAAGAAAGGAGGAAAGAACGGGGGCAAAAACGGCTCCAAAAACGGAGGTAACAATGATGTGTCGAAAGCATTCCAAGCGGTCAACACCGTCTTCAAAGAACCAATTTATAAAATTCTCGCAAAAATCAAAGACGAGCCATTCATCAAATGGCCTAGGAAGATGGGAGGAGATCCATCGAAGAGGAACAATGCGCTGAGATGCGCTTTTCACAAAGAGGGAGGACATAAGACTGAGTATTGCAAAGCTCTTAAATCTCACCTCGAGGAGCTAGCCCAATCCGGGCATTTGAACGAGTTTGTAGAGAAAAAGGCAAAGAAAGTGGTTGCCAATAGAGAGGCGAGACCTGATAACGTGCTCGAAGATGACGCTGGACATGAGTTCGCGGTAATTCATGGGGCATCTGATGCCAAGCAGATCCAAGAAAATTCATCTCGAATGGAGATGAAGAAACTTACAGCGGTGATGCAAGCTTTTCAGATCGATCCAGCAAAGTCACGGTCAGGAAAGCGTCGACGAGCAGACGGCGTCAACTATAATAAGCATATTATTTTCACAGATGAAGATCTGGTGGGAGTAAGAACCCCACATCACGATGCCTTGATCATTACCCTCAGAATAGCTAACTTTGACGTCGACAAATTGCTCGTCGACCAAGGAATCTCATCCGAGGTAATGTATCTCGACCTATTCAGAAAATTGAAGTTAAGCGTCGCCGACCTAAAGGAAGCTACCGTCCCTTTAGTTGGCTTCGCTGGAAAAATAACTATGCCCCTGGGAAAGATTGTGTTACCAGTACGCGCGGGAAACGTCTCCAAGATGATTGAATTTTTAGTGGTCGACATCGACTCGCCATACCAAGCCATCCTCGATAGGGGATGGCTCCATGCGATGAAGGCAGTCTCCTCGACCTACCATCAGAAACTCAAGTATATAACCGAGCGAGGAGTAATGGAGATTCACGGCGATCAAGCGATGGCAATAAGGTGTTTCATAGCAGCCATCCGACCAAGGCCAGAGAAGAAGGCCGATCTACTCAGCGACAAAGTTAAAGAACAAGAAGGTCTGACACCTTCTAAATAGCAATTAAAGTACGGAAGACCTGGAGTAGAGGAGACCAGGCTCCTCCCCTCTGAAAGAGTCGTCGAAGACCTGGTAGAGGTTGCAATTGGTGATAGCGACAGTAATAGAGTTTTCTTGATTGGTGCCTCTCTCACCGATCAAGAACAGAAGGAATTGACAACTTTGCTGAGACGCAACGTAGATGTTTTCGCATGGGAACCATACGAGCTGCCTGGAATTGATCCTAGTATGGTTTGTCATCAATTACACGTCAATCCCACCTTCAAACCAATCACGTAGAAGGCACGGTGAACTGCACTCGAGAAAGCAAAAGCCGTGGAAAAAGAGGTAGAAAAACTGTTGGATGCAGGATCCATACGGGAGGTACAATTCCCCGAGTGGTTATCCAACCCAGTAGTAGTTCTAAAAAGCAACGACAAGTGGAGAGTTTGCATCGACTTCACTGACCTCAACAGAGCGTGCCCTAAGGACAGTTTCCCCCTTTCAAAAATTGACCAACTGGTGGACGCCACTGTAGCTCACGAGCGAATGAGTTTTCTGAAGGCATACTCAGGATATCATCAGATCCCTTTATATGCCCCAGACCAAGACAAAACAGCATTTATCACCACAGTTGGGCTATACTGCTACAAAGTCATGCCCTTTGGGCTAAAAAATGCAGGGGCAACCTACCAGCGGTTGGTCACCAAGATGTTCAAGGATCATATGGGAGACACCATAGAGGTCTACATCGATGACATGTTCGTTAAAAGCAAGAAGAAAGAAGACCAACTCTCAGACCTGTCAAACACCTTTGAAATCCTTAGGAAATACCGAATGAAACTTAACGCGAGCAAGTGTTCGTTCGGTGTCCAGTCAGGAAAATTTCTTGGGTACTTGATCAGTAAGAGAGGCATATAGGCTAACCCAGACCAGATCGATGCGATTAACAGGGTGAAACCTCCTCGAACAATTCGTGACGTACAGAAGCTCACTGGTACGATCGCTGCCTTAAATCGCTTTATCTCTAAATCCTCCGAGAAATGCAAACCTTTCTTCCAGCTTCTAAAGGGGAACAAAACGGTAAAGTGGAACCCAGATTGCTCGCAGGCATTGGTCGAGCTCAAAACTTACTTAAGCTCTCCACCACTGCTCATCATACCACAATGAACAGATTCTTTATACTTGTACCTCTCCATTTCCAACCACACTGTCAGCTCTGCATTAATGTGCGAAGTTGCAGGAATCCAGCACCCCATTTACTACGCGAGCAAAACCCTGCTTGAAGCCGAGCAGAGGTACCTACCACTGGAGAAGCTTGCCTTTGCACTAGTAGTGGCTTCAAGAAAACTGAAGCACTATTTCGAAGCCCATACTATAATCGTCCTTACATCGTACCCCCTTATAGCAATCCTAAGGAAGGCGGATTTATCAGGCAGACTGTCTAAATGGTCAGTCGAGCTCGAACGATTTGATATCCAATTTTAACCAAGGAACGCAATCAAGGGGCAGATCCTTGCTGATTTCATAGCCGAATTCACAGGCGAACGACCTTGCGACCCACCACAACCAGCCAAACAAGAACAGAGCCACACGATGGGGGGAATCTGAAAATTATTCGTTGATGGAGCCTCCAATTCAAAGGGGGCAGGCGTAGGCATCGTACTTATCACTCCAGAAAATGCGATCCTCGAGCAGGGAATCAGGCTTGGATTTGAAGCCTCCAACAATGAAGCAGAATACGAGGACCTGATAGCCGGCCTCCAGAAAGCACACGCTTTGGGAGCAAAGCAATTAGAAGTGTTTGGCGACTTACAGTTAGTCTTCAATCAGATCAGCGGGGACAACAATACAAAAGCCGAAAGGATGGCAGCCTACCTCGTCTTAGCGAAGAAGCTATTGGCTGACTTTGAGGAAGTCAAGCTCCAGTAGTTCCCCAGGGGACATAACAGCCATGCTGACGCCCTAGCAGCCCTAAGCTCAGTAATCGATTCAGACTTAAAAAGAATAATTCCCAATCATTTCCTCACTCACCCGAGCATCGACCGCAACAGCGAGCTACCAAGCATGGAGCGAGTGCTCCGAATTGAGTTCGCACTAGTTGGATGGACCCACTAAGGGATTATTTAAAGGATGGCACGCTTCCAGATGATAAGAAGGCTACTCACCAGATAAGAGTCAAAGTTGCTCGCTTTCACTTATCTTCTGAGGGTAGGCTATACAAGAAATCGTTTTTCGGTCCCTACCTCCAATGTGTTCACCCAAAAGATGTCGAACAAGTCCTACATGAGCTTCACGAAGGAATCTCTGGAAGCCATATTGGAGGAAGATCTCTGGCTTTTCGAGCAATGAAAGAGGGTTATTGGTGGCCATATATGCAAATGGACTCTGCAATATACGTACGCAAGTGCGTAAAATGCCAACTTCACGCCCCTATGGTTCACCAGCTTGCTAGCGACCTAAAATCATTATCCAGCCCATGGTCGTTCGCCCAATGGGGGATGGACATTGTAGGACCACTTCCTATCGCCACCGACAATCGCAAATATCTGCTGGTCGCGACTAACTACTTCACTAAATGGATCGAGGCAGAACCCTTAGCGAATATCCGAGATGCAGATATGATAAGATTCATATGGAGAAATATAATCACTCATTTTGGCATCCCCAGAACCATCATCATCGATAATGGAACGCAGTTCAAGAGCGGCTCGTTTCAGAGTTTTTGCGACGAGCATGGAATCAGACACCATTTCAGTTCGGTGGCCTATCCTCTGAGCAATGGCTAAGCCGAGGCTTTCAATAAAACTGTGATCGACGGGTTAAAGAAGCGATTTAAGCGAGCTAAAGGCGCATGGGTAAATGAATTACCACATGTTCTATGGGCTTACCGAACCACTCCCCGACGAGCAACAGGGGAAACCCTATTTTCACTGACATATGGAATGGAAGCAGTCATCCCGTTAGAAGCAGGCTTGCCGACTATGAGGTCCATCCTTATCGACCAGGGCCATAATGATACAGCATTGCTCGTCGAACTCGACCTAGCCGACGAGCGTCGAGAGCTAGCCCTAGTAAAACTAGCGAGCTATCAGCAACAGCTCGCGAGGCACTATAATAAGAAGGTCAACCCAAGGACATTCCGAGTTGGAGACTATGTCCTAAGGAAAGTCCTGGGCAGCGCAGTGAAGCCATCAGACGATAAGCTAGGGCCAAACTGGGAAGGACCATTCAAGATAACAAGAGATAATCTGCAAGGCGCATATCACTTACAAACGCTGGAAGGCAGAGATATACCTCGAGCATGGAATGCAGCCAATCTCAAGAAATTCTATTTTTAGATCCTTCTTTTGCATTGTACTCATGAAACTGAAACTTATTAATCAAAGTTATTTAGCAGTTGCATTCTACAAAGTATCAGTTAACTAGTAGGATTTAGACTATACAACTCACACACCCTTTCCAAGTAAAAGACACGCTGATCATTGCACTATAGCAGGGAAATACCCCTCCTCAGGTTTTCGTTATGAAACACGAAAAACCTCTTAGCATTGCTCCTGGCAATATATGAAGCCCTACAGGGGACCCTTAGGCAATATGGCCAAATTTAAACTGGCCACCAAACCATCTTTGGTTGAATAAAATCCTGATCGGATAGAACATCTAATACCAGGTGTGTCCTCGCCAATTGCCGCACTTAGGCCTAAGGGAATGTGACGACACGACCTAAAAGGTAAAGTGGTGTACAATGGTATCTCGATGTTATACTGGACTGGAAGGACACTTGCGTGATAATGCAAATTTAGAGATCATAAAGGAGCAAGAATATGAAAAATATAATACACTTGTTTAGTTGGCTAAAATAGCCCAAAACATAAATTTTATATTAATCCACCATATTTACAACAAGTACAATACATGTTTAGTCGGCGAGCTCGCCCAAAACATTGACGTAACATCACTACAACACAGAATGCATAGAGAAGCTACTGGCAAAATCTCAGTGGGGATGAGGCCTCTGAACGAGATAATCAGCCACTTGAGCCCTTCGACCATCATCAGGAGAAGGAACCAACTCTTCCTCGATATCATTAGCATCTGACTCCAATAGCTGTCGAGGGATAGCATCGATGGGTATCCACTGATCATCTTTCCGGAAGGGATTGGGCATCCGAGTGGAAAGAGATATTTCATGGCGATACCAGAGCATAGAGTTCCTTGAAACCTGCATCTCCTTCAAAGCACTCAACCACCCCCTGATGAAGGCGAGCTCCTGAAATTCTATCAGCCTAGTCGGAGCATCCAGCCAACCCTGGTCATAACCATCGGCTCATACTCGCCGAGGTCCTTTTTTAAACAGATGCCGCAGCCGAGTAACGTCCCTTTGGAGCCCGGCGACAATCACATATGCTCCCTGTACATCATCGCGGAGCTCTTCCATTTCGCTATCTGAACGTCTGGTGCTCTTGCCAGCTCGCGGAGCGAATGGACCAGTGGAACCCCGCAGCACAGGGGGAACGTCGCTCGAGCCAGCCCTAGCTCGCGTCGATGAAGAACCTCGCAGCACAGGCGGAACATCGCTCGAGCTAGCCCTAGCTTGCGTTGATGAAGAGCCTCACAACACTACAGGGCGGTGCTCGGCGCGTGCTCCCTAAGACGCAAGACCTTTATCCTTAAAGCTTCATTTTCTTACTGAAGAACCTCCCCGACCTGATTGATCTCAGAGGCATCCAGGAGCCTCGCCCTCAACGTATTCACCTCCTCTTGAACTAAAGCACCAACTTCCTCCATATCTTTAAGCCTGTCCTTCAATTTGGCTACGAGCTCAGACTGGTCTTTATACTTCTGATTCCTCGATCTAAGGGATTTGCACAGCTTAACAAAGGCTTGGCGAACCTGAGGGCTCGCATTGGGACCAAGGGTCCTGCCCAATTGAGATGTGGCGGGAATATAATCATCAACATCAATCGACTACAAGCAATAAAAGGGGATGGGAAAGAAAAAGACCAATCAGTGCACTGAGAAAAAGAAACCTTTTCATTGATAAGGGTTTAAAGTACATCGAGCAGCAAAAAGAAAATTTACAAACAGAAAAAGCAGAAGTACAAAATAGTCCTACAAGAGAAAAACTAACTAGCAACCTCAGGTTGCCCAGGAGTCGATGGCTGCTTCCCTTTATCAGCATCAGCAGGAGCACCGCCCTTAGCAGGGGTAACCTCTGTCGCCACAACGAGGGGAACGTCAGCAGGGGTTATCTGGGAAACAGGGTCAGCACCTTCGATAGCAAGGGCAGGGACTTTATCTACAACTGGCCTCGGCCCTGGATCGTGTTCATCGAATATAGGAGATGCAACGTCCACTCCGTAAGCTAAAAGGGCCTTGTTCCAGCCCTTTTTGAAGTTCAGACGGCTAATATAGCCTATCTGAACCTCAGCATCCTCGTATGCTGCAGCCCAACCAGAATTGTATGAGTCTTCCTTGACAGTGACCACCTCAGACTCCTTCTTCTTCAGCTCTTCGGATAACACTCTGTTCTCTTCCACGATAGCCAGCTTGATCAAGCAAACCAGGTCATAGGCTTGTCGCAGCTCTTTCAACTCTTTAACTGCTGCGTCCTTCTCCCGGTTGGCAGTAACAAGAGCTAGATCGGATGATATCCGAGCAGCATCAACCGCTTTAAAACCAGCCTCGAGCTCTGTACCTTTCAACCTCAAGGCTTTATTTTGTTGCTCCAGCTCACCATTTCTCTTCACCAGCTCATCTCGAGAACGATAGAGCACGGCGAAGTTGATCACAAACTGCAAGAAGAAGAAAACATTAGAAGAAGGAAATGATGAAATTCATTAAAACATTAGAGAAAAGAAATAGTATTACCAGGGCTAGCCTCTAGCTAGCCTGTAGGGCCAGTTCATCAGACCCCAGTGCCCTTTGGCGATCAGCAGGAAGAACTGCTCTATCGAGCAGCGCGGGGGCCAACTGAGGGGAAAACGCAACAGAAGCCTCCTCAGGCAGTGCAGACACCGGGACTAAGGCTTGCCCAGCCTTCGTCCTTGCCTCCTCTCTTCTTCCTTATCCCTCTTCGTTCTTCTCATCTCCTTTGTCTTTTTCTTCTCCTCCACCTTCTTTCTATCCTCCTCATCTTTTCTCTCTCTCTCTCTCTCTCTCTCTCACTTGCTCTTCTTCTTTCCTCTTCTTCTCCTGCTCCTGAGCAGAAGACCGAGAACCAGTAGCCACGGCCCCAGAGCTAGACTTCTACTTCTTCGACCTCTGAGCGAGGAGCACGTGATCCTCATCATCATCATCCTGAATTAAATTCTTCCTTGGATGAACTATCTCCTCGCTCGAACTACTAGATGTTCTCGACGACCCTCGAACTTCAAAAACCTCCCCCGAATCAGAGGAGCTGCTACTACTGGAGCTCCCTTCACCCAAATTGCCTCCAGCACCACCTGCGGTATCACTTTCAGAGCTGCTATCCTCCTCGTCCAACTGAATAGGATCCGCAGCAGTCTCTTCGGAAGTATTAAACTCAGGGATACTGTCCACCGACCTCGCTATAAAACTAGAACCAACGTTCTTATATTCGAGAAGGAAAGCAGCAGACCGGGGATGCTCGCCGTCAGCCAAGGGCTCCCTGATATTCCAGGCCTTGACCAATTCAGGGAGACGAACCTCGCTGAGAGCATGTTCCAAATTCTTCGACCTCGTTGAAGAAAAAATAAAAAATAAAGTCAGAAAGATCACAAGTCAACAAAAATTAAAAGAGCAGAGAAAAGTCTACCTATGTATTCTTCCCCATAAAAGGGAACAGAGAACCTATCAGACCTCGACCCTTCAAACTGGGGAGAAAACTGCCAATTTATAACAAGGATGCCCTCTTGCCAATAGTCCTTATGGGAATCAGGTAGGTTTACTACCAATACCCTATCAGGACTCCTGGCTTTGAGGTAGAGGACACCAGAACTAGTCCAAGAAAAAGAGTAGCAAAAGCAGACCTCAGCAAGCCCTAACTTGGTACCATATAATTGATTTATTCTATGGATGCCATTAATTATCTTCCACACATTGGGCGAGCACCGTGCAGGAACAATATTGAAATAGCCAAAGAAGTGCAAGAACAGATCGTTGGGAGGAAGAGAGAGTCCCCCTTGGGAAAGCAACAAAACATGGAGCCAATGGGCATCCTCTATCTCTCTAACGTTTCTAGGGGAGAAGCGCAACACTCAATATCTACCCACTCTGGGATGTTATAAAACTTCCTAAATTCGAAGACCGACCTATTCCCAATCTTTGCCATTGGAAAACCCTAGAAAACTACAAATTCAAAGAAAAAGTACAAAGAAAAGGCACAGGAGACTTACAAGATGGAAGTTTGACTCGAACGATGAAGAATCACGAGTTCAAATAACAAGGAAGCAATGAGAATGGAGACTGAGAGAAGAGAATATGAATCGCTATAGCTCACAGGAAATGAAGGAATGCTGAGAAAGTTGAAACGACGGTCGAAAAGTGGTTGATCTGAATAAAACCTTGAAGTGTTTCTAATCATAGTGCACATACCACGAAGCGGGTGCCCCCAGAATCAGTCCTCAAATTTTGGGAAAAGTTGCACGATACACAACTCAGCCATTATGACAAATCATTTAAGTTTATTAAGCCCAAAGCATGGCCCAACAAACTTAGGGGCAATTGTGAGTACATGAAACTAGAATGATGGGCCTGGACGAGTAGCCCACTTGTAGCAGCCCAAAGTCCAGGCCCCTTATACCTTAAACCGATTATGATCTAATCTCTTCCCACGTTCCCATTAAGGGGCACCCTAAGAGGAGATGGGAAACATGGAGGAATCCCACACCCCCACTCACCAGAACGAACATGTATATAACAAACCCTAGGTCCAGGGCAAAGGACAAGTTGTATTCTCTGTAATCACTCTCCGGAGTATATAGAAATAACACTGACTGCACCACCGTGGACGTATGTACATCTTTGCTGAACCACGTACATCCTTTGTTGTGTGACTGCCATTTTACCTTCCTTATTCTTGCTTGGTGATTGCTTGTCTCTTATCTATTTGTGTTGCACAATAATTATCACCATATATATATATATATATATATATATATATATACACGGTAGATCCAAACCTCTTTTTTTTTCAAAATTACCATATTTTTAAAGGTTTACGCTAGCGACATTCAGTCCCCATTACTACCCACCCCTATTGTCGGAGCTTCAATGACTTTCATCAGAGCTATGATCTGTGTGGGTAGTAGTGGCATAGGGTGATGCTGGCGCGGACCTCTGAAATTAAGAGAATATTAGATAAATAGAATTTGGATCCACCGGAGCTCCGATTTGAGGTGAGTAGGGGTGACATTTGGTTAGGTTTATATCTATAACATTTTTATAAACGGTAACATTTACTGTGTTATAACACAGTATATATATATATATATATATATATATATATATATATATATATATATATATATATACGGTGGATTCAAACCTCTTTTTTCTGATATTGTCTTATTTTTAACGGCGCGCGCTAGCGTATCTAATCCCGACCACCACCAACCCCAATTGTCGGAGCTCCAACAACCTTCATCAGAGTTCTGATTTGGGGTGACATGGAGTGCCGCTGGCGCGGACCTTAGGAAATAAGAGAATATTGGATAAATGGGGTTTGGATCCACTGGAACTCCAGTTTGAGGTGAGTAGGGGTAGCATTGGGTTAGGTTTATATCTGTAATATTTTCACAAATAATAAATATTATTGTTTGTGAAAATGTTACATCGGCATTCCATGCCACCTCAAATCAGAGCTCTGATGAAGGTTATTTGAGCTCCGACAATTGGGGTTGGTGGTGGTGGGGATTGGATGCCGCTGGCGCGAACCGTTAAAAACAAGATAATATCAGAAAAAAAATATTTGGATATATATATATATATATATACTGTGTTATATGAACACAGTAAATGTTAATGTTTGTTAAAATGTTATAGATATAAACTTAACCCAATGCCCCCTACTCACCCCAAATCGGAGCTCCGGTGGATCCAAACCCCATTTATCTAATATTCTATTAATTTCAGAGGTCCGCGCCAGCGGTACCCTATGCCACTACTACCCACTCAAATCATAGCTATGATGAAAGTCGTTGAAGCTCCGACAATGGGGGTGGGTAGTGGTGGGGATTGAATGTCGCTAGCGTGAACCTTTAAAAATATGGTAATTTTGAAAAACAAGAGGTTTGGATCTACTGTGTGTGTGTGTGTGTGTGTGTATATATATATATATTGTGTAATATTAACTCAGTAAATGTTACTGTTTGTGAAAATGTTATATATATAAAACTATTTCATAAATATATTAACACAATAAGTGTTATTGTTTGGGAAAATGTCACATATATAAAACTATTTCATTTTCTGTTGTATACAATACAGTTTAATATCTATGACATTTTTACAAACAATAGCATTTACTGTGTTATCAAATTATATATATATATATATATATATATATATATATATATATATATATATATATATATATATATGCTCCTATTTTTAAAGCTCTGCGCCACCGGCACCTAATGCCACCCCTACTCACCCCAAACCGGTGCTCAAGAGGATCCAGATCCCATTTATCCAATCTTATTTTCAACGGTCCGCGCCATCGGCACCCCATGACACTCCGGTCGATCCAAAACCCATTTATTCAAAAGTCTCTTATTTTCAAAGGTCCGCGCCAGCGGCACCACATGGCACCCTTACCCACCCCAAATCGGAGCTCTGACGAAGGTCGTTAAAGCTCCAACAATGGTGGTAAGGATTGGATGCCACTAGCGCGAACCTTTAAATGTAAGGTAATTTTTAAAAAAGAGGGTTTGGATCCACCGGATATATATATATATATATATATATATATATTGTGTAATATTACCATAGTAAATGTTACTGTTATTTCGTGAAAATGCCACATATATAAAACTATTTCATATTCTAGTGCATACAGTAAAGTTTACTGTTTGTGTAAATTTTTTTCTTTGGAATTTTATAGCCTTCGTGGATCTTGTTTTATAGATCTCGTCGAGCAGATTTAAAAAATAATAATTTTGCAAAAAACGGATTTGTGAATAAAAAGTTATGATCATTTAAAGATTAAAAACAAAAGTCCAACCACTTATGTAACTTCCTAAAGGAAGTTACGGATGATTAGTTATAAAAGGGTAAAATTGTGAAAAAATTCCCTAAAAAGTTGGAATAGGACCTATAGGATTGTTGAAAAGTCAATAGGACTTATATGAATGTTGACCCAACAAATGGGACTTAAATATAACTATCTCTATTTTTTTTTGCGAAATCAAAATAAAATATTATAATATTGTGCAATCATTTCGCGACATTAACAACTTGTTGCCGAAAGTAAGCAATCATTTCGCAACATCAATAGTATGTCGCCAACAGTACGAAACCATTTCGCGACATCTCTTAGATGTCGCCAAATATTAGGAGTGTTCAAAAAACCGATTGGACTGGCGGACCGAACCGACCAGCCCAATTTTATCGAGTTTTTTTTTCTTATCGGTCCGGTCCAGGGTTTTTTTTTTGCAGACCGGTCTAGTTGGTCCGGTCCTTGGTCCGTCGCATTAAATAATCGATTTGGACCGACCCGGACCGATTATACATATTAATATATATTTCAATTATATTTTTACATAAAAAGTAACTGAAATAAAGAAGGTAGGTGAAGGGTAACCTCGTCACTTGAATAACAAAAAAAAACTACTTTCTTAAACACACGCACGCTACAGCCTCCATCCATCCATCTGCCATTTTTTCCCCTCTCTCTCTCTACTCCGTTTCTCTCTCTCGCTGCTTGTTGTATCTTTTTAAGTTCTCACAACTGTGGTTTAAAGAAGGCAGGGGTAAGGACAATTATGTTGCGTGCTGGTTTAAAGAAGGCAGGGGGAAGGAAAAGTTCACTTCACAACACCATTCTTCTCTTTTCTCTCTTCACGACGCAAACAAGCAGCCTGATCAAGACCATATTATGAATCAATCTCGGCAGTACCAATATCGTCAGCCTTGCACAGTTTTTTTGGAACTTCCAATCAGGTTTGATTTTGAAATCTTCTTTGTATGATTTCTTTTAATCTGTTTCTAATATTAAAAAATGAATTGAAACTAAGAGATATGAAGACTCTTTTTTTGTTGTCGACAGATAATTTTTTAGTTTAGCTTAATTTGTCACATTCAGAACATTATTGGAGTTTTGATTTTTTTATGCTTTTACCTATAACTATTCAGTTCACTGATATGGACTTATTTGCCAATTTGATCACTTTACAAATATTCATGAAGTTGTTATGCCACCTGCATTTTGAATTAGATATTTTCCATTTTGTAGAATACCAGTTGATGTTTCTCAACTCAATAAGTGTTTTTTGGGACCTGCCTTCTGTTATGCCACCTGCCTTTTGAGTTTTTTTGGGCCTGAAAAAGAAAAATAGTGAATGACATAATCAATTAATTTAATAAGATTGGGAGCAACGGGTTAGACCGGACCGACCCTATAAAAAACTGGACTGATTAGGGTCGGGTGACCGATACAATCGGTCCGGTCTTGGTCCATTTTTTTTAGGATCGGTTTAATCGGTCTGGTCCTTAAAAATCCTAAAAAACAGACTGGACCAGACCGCGAACACCCCTACCAAATATAAATGTAAGTTGGCGGGAGAAATTTGGTGTACATATCACAAAAATACACCCTTTTCGCGACACAAAATGTTATATGTCGCCAAAAGTCATACTTTTGGCGACGCAGAAGAGCGGATGTTGCGAAAAGGTGTCGCGATTATTGTTTTTTCTTGTAGTGATTTGATACGGTAATTTCGGTAAATCGGTTTTTAAAATGTCAAAAAATTTGGTAATTTCGGTTTCGGTAGTTTCGGTTTTCATTAAGTAAAAAATGTAAACCATTATCACTTTTTTCGGTACGAAACGTACGGTACGTGTTTTTACCGTACCGCAAACACCCTTAATTCTATAGTTAGTTGCCATGGATATTTAAAATTCTTCATCATGAAACATTGAACTATACTTATTGAATCACATTCTAGCCATTGAATCCCTTTGGCAAGACCATTTGAGTTTGCCAAACTTTTAAACCCCAAGACCGTCTAGATTGAAACTAAGGGGAAGACTTGACTCACTTTTGTTTTCCATGTAACCCTTAAAAGATCTAATCTACACGATGACACTAGATTTTCTTTAAATTAGTTAATATTTGGTCATGTCGTGTCTGCAAAGTATCAACCTCATTTTATATATCAAAGAAGCTTGAGTTTCCATGTGGCATACTGGACACGTGTCTTACTCATGTCGAAGTATCCCGAGTGTCGGCGTTCCTTATTTCGTATCCATATTCTAATAAAGCGGGCTTCAAAAAAGCATCTTCACAACCTACATGAAATTTCAAGTTGGCTCTAGCTTCATTTAACTCATATATAGGGCTGGTATATGGGAGGATTTGTAAGGATTTGGTCGGGTGATTAACGGGTTAGGTTTAGATATGGGAGGGTTAATAGCGGGTTGATGGTTGTTGCAGGTTGGATTTGGGTCGGATTAACCGTTGACCCATTTTCACATTCAAAATTGTTAATTATAGATCTCTAGTTTATATGCGTAGGAAGGACAATAGGTCATTTCTCAACCCGCCTAAATTCGTAAATAACCAATGAGTTTTTAGTGACCCATATGCTACCCGCCTGAAACAAATATGATGGTGCCCATTCTCAACTATTGCGGGTAAAAATTGGTGGACGATAGTCTTTGGGTTCATTTTGTCGACCCAACTCATATCTAATTAAGCCAATATTGTTCACTTCTTGAGTTGGCTCCTTCTCTATACCCAAACCCTCTTCTTTACATATAGATTAAAATACAATTTTACAAGTTTTATTTCTCAGATGCCCTCTTAACCACTTTAACTTGAAATTTCTGAGGAATACATTGCATTTCCCTCAATAGATTGGCCCGAACCGTTTAGCACCTTGTCAATAAAAGAGTGATTCTTTATCCATATGTTTCGAGACACAAATGGTTTAGGCATTTCGGGAAACTGGTTTGTGAAACTATCATTGGATAATGTTCTAATTAGGTCATATTTGACTATTTCAACCTTGTAGAATATAAATACTACAACCACTTCACCTTAACACAAATTCTATAAAATCTTACCCATAATCTAAGCAAGAATATCTCTGTTGCTTCATCAAGTATATTTACATCCTTTAAAGACAACATCCATCAAACCTCCTAAATGAATCCCATGTTCAGGCAGTTGAAATCACCTCCAATTATTCATGGAAAATAACAATTAGAAGAAATTTGCAACATTTCAACCCGCAAATTCATTCTTTATAACCATTATAAATGTCTGACATTGAATCTGAGATGATCTGATACGATTTGGTGACTTTAGGGAATAAGAAACTTGGTTTTTCTTCCACTAACTGACTTAAATTTTAGCATTTACCTATCGAGAGAACACCATAAGTGAGAAAACCAGGATGAAGTTTTCCACAAACCTTTGTAATATAGGTAAAGCATTTCCAGATTGTGTCATTTTAATTCTACTAGCTCATATTCTTGTAGCATTATAATCTTGGTGCTTCAAGAGTATTGGCTTTCAACTCTTTAACAATTTAGACTTGGTCACTTAGTCATTAATAAAGTGATTAGAGGAATTTTTTTCCGAGAATGGGATGCAAAATTCACGACTTTAAAGTAATTTCCTCGCAACAATACCTTGAATCTTGTCAAACAAAATTCACTTCAAGGTGTGGGATGACAAGCATTGCATATAAAATTTTAGCGAAAGCAACTTCATCACAAATCTTTTAAAAAAGCTATTTAAAAAAGAAAAAAATAATAATTGTATGCACAATTCAATTCTATATTTACATTATAAAGTATACATTCTTGTGTCCCATGTGGTCTTACAACTCACACGCGATATAAAAGTTGCATACCCCCATTTTATGTTGATTCAATCCTCCATCAAGAAACACCTAGATATAGTCCTTGGCTTCCTTCATGAGAATTACAAGATGGGTATATGTAAATTTTTAAAATTGCCACCACACGAAGGCACCATCAAATTATTACCTAGTATTCTTTTTTTATACTTATGTTCTATTTGGTACGGGGTCAAATATTTTTTACCTAAAAGTAAAAGGGTGAAACGTATTCTGATTTTTTTTTACTATCTAAAATTATATATTATTGCTTGTACACTTGTTTAGAACAATTTTTTAAACTTCAAGTAGATTATAGTATTGTTAACCATTTAAATCTTTTACAGGTAAATTTATTTCAGCTCGAACCAAACCGGGACTTAATTTCGAATGTAAGAGAATGGGATCTCAAAATGAGCCAATACCCGCATTTTGGACTGACAGGTAGAGACAAAAGAGCAACTACAATAGCGGCGGATGTACTAATTAAAATTGCATGCATTTTTTATATGGATTTAAGAGTATCAATATTTTTACTCTATGCAGTTCTTTTTCATTGACCATTTTTTTCTTAGGTTGGATATCTTAACTGTAATTATAGATTTTTCTTTTAATTATTTGTTTCGTAATTATGTTATTTATGGATTTAATGATGATAACGTAAAAAAATGCACACACACCATACATAAGAGACATGATTATAGATGTGAGGTGTACTAATTCCCATGGGCATAAAATGGGTTTTCTTCATTAGAATGGAAAATGCAAGAAAAGTTCTATGTAGGTCTTTATGTTGCGTGCGCATATAACAATTAATGCCAATAATTGCCTTATTAACTGCTGAATAGAGTTTGAAACAAGTGAGCTATAAAACAGATCCATGTATACAATCCACCTTGCAACTTATATAAAGCTCTTTGAAATTTTATTTTCAATATCATTTATTCCTAGTCCATCAATGAAACTATAGAAACTTGTGATCTCTAGTAAGCTTTTTCAATCTTCTGATAGTTGGGGAATTCAACCCCCCTTCCCTACCCACCCCCTACAAAGAAAAATATGCATAGATTTCATAAATCTTCTTAGCTCACCACTAGAGGAGTTTCCTCTTGATACTCATCCTCGTCATGTCAAAATGATTGCAGCCAAAAAATTCGTTATTTCTTTGATATATTTTCTTAAAGATTAGTCACGAGGGGACTAAAATAACTTTAGTTCTACTTTTCATTTATTTTTTATACTAGAAAAGAGTTATTATGTTCAAAAGCATCACTAATACAATCTCATATCATCATTGGTTATTTCAATATGTTTTATTGGTTTCGTATCCACACTCACAGTCTATAGTCTATAGTTCGGTATCAATAACCGTGTTAGATTTTTTTTCTGCTTTCATAGTTTTTCTTTTTTCTTCCATCTTCTTGTGTTTATGGGAAAAAAATTATTTTTCTTGTGACAACCTGAATGTTCAAATAGTTTTCAATCGAAAACCATTGTCCGTTTTCTCTTTGAAGTCGCTCACTAGTATAAACTTGAACACTTGATCCTAGGATCACCTTAATACCAAATTCCTATAGGTGGTATTATGACCCTCTTTATTATGTTGTACCCATAGTCGTGACTACCAGAGAAGATTAGAGGATTTTCCTGAAGTTAAGTTGTTAATTGGTTTATTCATTATATACTGCAAACTATGATTTTATCCGTGAATGTGATTTGCGCTACCCTTTTACTTCGTCTAGTTTAATAGAATATTTGAAATGCTATATTAAATACGACACTTTGATTTGAGAGGGTGTCAGGTGCTTGGTAGATTAATCTTTGATGGCTCAAAATCCCCGTTGTTTTTCTCATTCGGCTAAAGAAGAAAGGGAAAAGAAGAAGTGTGCAAAGGTAACTATTCTCTACATCAACCCTTAATTTCATCCCAATATCTGATTTCTAGCGTCAGTATTTGTAATCTAGGGTTTTAGTTCATATATTGGGTTTGAGTTAATTATTTTTTTTATTTTTTTCCACTGCCGATTTTACATTGCAGGGTTTAGTTTAGTTAGTTCATATTGTTGTTGCTTTAATCCAAGGTTTTAATCTAGGATTTGAGTTAATATTTTTGTTGATTTCAAACTTTCTATGGTTTAGTATGATTTGACATATCTAGGGTTTGACTTGTTCCTGATTGATGAAACGGGAATGTGGACTGGATTTTTTTATTCTATTATTAAGGGTTGAAATGGGCCAAATTAAATAAAAAGTTTGCTTTTACATGATGGAATGCTTTTTGGCTTTATAATATATACCCTTCGCATTTTTAAATATGCAAATTCCCCAAAACATTCCATTCCATAAAATAATTTTTTTTATATAATTTGTTAATTATTATATATGTAACACACATTTTTTCCTCATTACACGATTGTTGTTCCTCGAGTTATTCGTTTAAATGAGTTTGTTTCGATTAGTTTTTCGTTGTTCTCCTTTTATTTTTTTGCATATTTCTTAACGATTATAACTTTAGGCATTTTTGTTTATTTTTACAAATTGCTATCAAAGAATGAGCTTTTTGAATAAATATTTTGTAGGAAAAAAATTCTTAAATATAATTCCAAAATTCAGCGTAAACGCTTTGGTGTTGCGTGATCGTTGGTGATATGGGCGATAGTTATCTATCAACATATAAGGTAATTGGACATTCCTAGGGCATCTCAGTATAATTGGGATGAGCATTGTAAGCAATTCTTGTTCCGAATGTACGGGATGAGTGATCGTTTATTCCATGACTCATTACGTATGGACACTGGTTCATTTCAGAGATTATGTGATCGCCTCCGTGCGTTTGGGCTAAATGATTGTCGATCAGTTTTGGTTGAGGAACAAGTTGCAATTTTCTTGAATATTGTTGGTCATGATGAGCGTTGTCATACCGAGGGTAACACATTTTGTAGATCAAGTCATACAATTAGTTTGTACTTTCATAAAGTATTGGTGGTCTGCTTAATGTTGTATACGCATGATAACTCCTCGAGCGACAATCCTGATAACAAAAGTTGGAATCATTACTTTTCGGTAAGAAAATTAATTTTCAATAGATTAACTAGTTAATAAATTTTTAAATGGATTGTATGCAATAACACATAGAGTATCCCAACAGGATGTTGTAGGAGAGATAGACGGTACACATGTCTCCGAATGTCCCCTTTGTCGATCAACCTAAGTATCGTAATCGAAAACAAGTCATCTCTCCGAATGTTCTAATAGCATACACGTTTGACATGAAATTTACATATGTGTTGTCCGTATGGGAGGGGTCAGCACATGATGGGCGTGTACTTAGGGCAGTTATACAACGTCCAGGACATAAACTTACCGTTCCAGTCGGTATGTTGCTTTATTTCTTGTACTTATTTTGAATAGATATTGCATAAACATTCTACATTCGACATATATTTGACGAAAAATAGACAATGTATTATTTTAGGGAAATATTATCTTGTGGATGTCGGATTTACCTTGGTTCCTGGTTTTCGAGCACCATTTCGCAAGACACGATACCATTGCAGAGATGTGGAGGGTCAATGTCCAAAAACTAGTAAAGAATTAAACTTTCGCGATTCATCTTTGCGAAATGTAGTCGAGCGCACTATCAGATTATTAAAAAAAATATTAGCTTATCTACGCCATCAACCATTTCATGGGATTGATACGCTAGCTAAGATTGTGTTAGCTTGTTGGGCACTGCATAACTTTTTAAGGGATGATGATAGTGATGATATGTGCAATGACGATAGCAATAGTGACAATGATGTGAACCCAACACCCCTTAGTATACCTGATGGTAATGAGCTTATTACCTTTGCCACACAAGGATGTTGGACAAAAAAGCGTAATGCAATGGTGGCACAAATATGGGAAGAAAGAGGAACAACTCATAACGAGCCATTTGCTTTTGATGATTGACTCTTTTCGTTTCGCATTCAAATGTTGTAATAATTTCTTAACGCTTTAATTATTTGTTAGTTAAGTTAGCTTAAAGACAACGTTTTTCGCTCATCCCTTTAAGATTTTTCAGATTACTTGCCTACATTAACTTATGCGAACTACTTGAATGTGAGGTTCAAAATGAAAAAATGCAAATGTGGAGTCGTTGTTGATATTAGAGTTACTAAGTCGGATAAGAACAACCTGGGCAAGATCTACCACTATTGTTCCATTTGTGGATTTGGTTAGGTTGGGCAATACCTTGTCTGGATGTTATATCATCAGAATCTACGACGTTTCCTAATGAACCAAACTCTAATAACCTCAACGGGAAATGTTGTTCATAAACTTCCACAATTTCTCCCAAAAATCCTGATTATGGAGGTGGCAACAATGAGGAGTACATAACAATGATGGATATGCTTCGATCAGTTAACCAGATGCTATATGTCATGCTATTTTGTTTGTATGCAGTTGTTAAAATCATGTTTTCAGTGGGTATAATGTAATATTTACGTTTTTCTATTTATCCGAACCTTCTTGTATCAAACTATTTGAACTATGGATGGATGTGGCTTATTGTCAGAACCTTTTTGTATTTAGATGTTGAGATTGGATGATAAACAGTTATAAGCCAACCGAGTATAATACACGAGTGCTGTTATACAGTTATAAGCCATTGAGTATATGAAACTCTATATTACTCTGGATGTATGGTGTGTATATGAGTGCTGCTATACAGTAGCAATGAAAATTTTATTTTAGAGTTTGCAAAATAATATTACTCTGGAGTGCTGCTATACAGTTGCGATGGTGTATATATGAGTGCTGCTATACATTAGTTGAGACTCATATACCTGCTACATTAGTATATAAATGCTGAGATTGGATGATATTTTGGGTATGTAATTCTTAGGAACTAATATACCTGCTACACAATGTTTGGCTTCTGTAATTATTTTTTACACTTGTTACATATAGACGATTCGTACATGGATTTTGTACCAGCTATACCTGCTATCACCTGCTATACATTCTTGGGAACTGATATCAGTTCTTAGGAATATGGTAATAGCAGTTTTTAGGACATGATTAGGACTTATATATATTCTTAGGAACTGATATCAGCTTTTAGAAATTGATATACATTTTTAGGAAATGATATGGGTTCACTTTTTTATTTTTTGGCTTCTGAAATTCTTTAAGGCGAGCCTTGGTTTTTTTGGAGATTCAATTCAGTCCCTGATAATATTGGGTTGTGGTCACTGATAATATTCAATTCAATTCAGTCCCTGATAATATTCAAACTGATGTACATTCTTAGGAACTGATGTACATTTTTAGGAAATGATATGGGTTTACTTTGGCTTCTGAAATTCTTCAAGGCAAGCCTTGGTTTTTTTGGAAATTCAATTCTGTCCCTAATAATATTGGGTTTTGATCACTGATAATATTCAATTCAATTCAGTCCCTGCTATATATTGCGCTTTAACTAGTATTTAAATTTAAAAACGATGTACAAAACTGTTATCATTTGAATGTCTGTTGAGGAGGGAGAAAAGTGGTTACTAGTTTTGAACTTTTGTGTTCTAACTAGTTTTGAATTCTTGTTATTTTTTTATGTTTTAATATGTCCAAGGGGAATATCTATAGTGATTGTGCAAATAGACTAATTCATTGAATATGAAAGCTGGCAAAGCGAATTTCTTTATAGTATGCGCAATTTTGGTCACTTATAGTATGCGTAATTATGGACAATTATTATTTTCGATTGCTGCAATTTTGAATACAGCTGCTGTATTGAACAACTGCTGTATCTGGTAGTATTTACACTAATTGATAACTGTTCGATAATTGTTTTTGCATTTCAGAGATGGCCCAAAACAGAGTGAACGTCCGTTTTCGACCACCAAAAGCCAATGTTCCGATAGATCTCAAAACATCTCACTCACAAGTGGAAGTACATTAAAAGAAGCCACAAGTGCGTTGGACTGATGCAATGGATGGGTACATGATGTCTGCTCTTATGAGTGAGGTTCTTGCTGGAAATAAAAAGGCTAATAATGGTTTTACAGTAGCACATATGAAAACCGTGATCAATGTTGTCAAGAACGGCTGTCATGTTATAGTGGGAATCCCACATGTCCGCTTACATTTGAAGACTCTGAAAAAAGAGTACTTGGAAGTGCACGAGCTACTACAAGTTAGTGGATTTGGATTTGACCCAACTACGTCCTTTGTAACTGTCGATCCAAATGTGTGGGCCGATTATGTGAAGGTACGTATTAAAGTGCGTATTCATGGTATACCCTAAAAAAACTAATGGTGTCTCAAATGTTGGCAGGACAAGCTGGAGGCAGCGAAGATGAAAGGCAAGTGTTCGCGCATATTATGATGAACTTTTCACCATATATGGCAATGACACCGCAACGGTGTTAAACTCTCAGTTTGGTGGTGTCTACTTCCCATCAATGGAAGGTAAATGCATAAGTCAAGTTGTAATAATTAAATTCATGGGTCACCTCATTAATGGTAATGACTAAAATATTTATTATTGTACTAGGAATACTTGATTGAGAGGAAGATTTTGTTGACGTAATTGAAAATGAGTTCCCGGAGACTGAATCACATAACACCAGGGTAAACGTAAAGTTCCCGGATAAGTACCAAGACTTGTGGCTATTCCAAGGCCAAGACGTAGGCGCGATAATGTCTTAGACGAGAGTGCCTGTGCATTGACCATTATTTCCGAATCGTCGCGAGTGATATCAGCTGCTATGGACTCAGATGCCGAGTTGAACACCCTAAAGCATGTAAAGTAGCAAAACATTTATGATCGCCTCGAGGCAATGGGATTGAGTGAAAGTGATATACTACGATTGCTTTCTATGTTTTAGGCAGATCAAGGACTGTGACGCATCTTTATGGGAATCACAAAGGAGGCGTTTGCCAAGAGTTGGGCCATCAACAAGCTGTATGGGAATCAAGCCCATGTTTTTTATTCAATATTTTGCATGTTTTTTGTAATGCACACCTAGCTGATCGTGAAACTTTGTCAACGTATGTTGTATTATGTATTGTGATATTACATTATAGGCTAACTTAGTGTGGCCAGTTTTTTGGGAATCCATTTTTAGTTATGGTATTTAATACGATTCTTCACTCATATATAATTTGGCGATGTTTTTATTATACGCCAATGTCATTATATTTGAAGGTGAAGTAGTGAAACAGTGATTGCACATCTGTTACAAATAAAAATTAACGTACATGTCATATTACATGAAAATGGAATACTTGAAATATTAAAATTAAAGCTAAATAACATTTGCTTGAACATGGAAATGCACTAAGAAAATGAAATGACGCAAATATCACAGATGATGCCATGATGAGCAGTAATGTGGCATTTTCTTCCCATCAGGCTTTATGGGAGATAGCTTACAAAATTATCGTCTAGGTAATTGTCTGAGAAGTTTGGCATATCTTGGTTTGATATGTAAAATGGATCGCCAGTGTCTTTTGAAATAATTTTTCACATGGGCACGGTGCAAACGACATTCCATTTGTTGGATTTTCCTTTTCAAAAGACGGACAACTTCGTCCTGCTTTGTCATGTCATTCAAGTGTATGGGCGACCTTGCTTGTGGGACTCGCAGTCCATGCCATCTGCAACACTTCAAGATCACATCTCCTGTCAAATAAACGCGACACCTTTGGAAACGGTTGGAAGCTTACGCTCAACTTTAGATGGTGGGTAAAATATCACATGACCAACGTAGTCAGAAAATGGACTATTTGTGACGATGGGTTGTTCTCAAACTTTCTTTTCTCACCATACCAAGTTATACCAGACGAGTCGATGTAGGTACCGAGATTTTTCATCAAAATCTTTGGGGAGGAAATCTTCTACTTTCTCTCAACCATCATAAAAATCACTTATCAATTTTTTTCCTTTCTTATGTGAAGTCATTTTTTGCTAACTTAGAACATACTTGCCAACTTACCCCTTTTATTGAAAGTATTTCACAACGAAGGTTTTCTTTGAAATTTGTAAAAATTGAAAGTTTTCTTTGAAATTTGTAAAAATTGAAAATTGAAAATTGAAAATTGAAAATTGAAAATTGAAAATTGAAAATTGAAAATTGAAAATTTGAAATTTGAAATTTGAAATTTGAAATTTGAAATTTGAAATTTGAAATTTGAAATTTGAAATTTGAAATTTGAAATTTGAAATTTGAAATTTGAAATTTGAAATTTGAAATTTGAATCATGAAATTTGAAATCTGATTATGAAACACACTTCCAATTAGTTTGTAAAAAGGTATATGGTCTAATAATGAACCAAAGCATACGGTTATGTCATATCACACACTATCAAATGGCTAGCCATAAAAAAAATCGATGATAACCAAAATATATACATGCCTGATGAACATTCACTGCTTAAAAGGAAAGGACGACTAGATTACTTCAGCCCAAACATGGTAGGCAGGAACAAAGAGCCAATGAAGGTCAAGCATAAATCTAGAGCATCAACATCATTTGATGTTGTCTATGTTTATGATGTTGCACCCATTTTGACAAACCGAGGAATCTACAAAGATCCTCATGGAGGGAATTGGTTTGGGGAGAAAAGGGTTTTTGAAAACATTCTTATATGCACACTACATTTTTTAGGTGATGTTGACCATGTGATGAAATGGTTAGCTCCAACAAAAGGAAATATCCCTGTGATGATCATTTGAAATGGCCTAGGTTATATGATAAACGCTCCGATTTAGAGTGCTATTGTAATTGACAAGGTTTACCCGTGCCACAAGAAAAATCTGCAAAATATTGCAAAGATCCAAACAAAGACAGTGAGAAATGTATTCATCTACTACAATAAAAAATTGACCAGATGGAAAAAAGATTACAACACTGACATTATAAACATTTGATAAATACGGAACTTGACGATCCAGTGTATGCATCGGATCCGAAATTTTCGGACTACAAAATGGACGATTACGATATGAATTTTGTACAACATCTACCAAACATGTTGATGGGTGATGGGAATGCATACTATTGCGATCGGTGATTGCCCAGGAAACCGAAGTAATTAATATGTAACTATATTTATTATGTGTTTATTAATTTTAATATTTAATTTTTGAGTTCTAAAATTTGCTTTTTATTATTTGTATTTTTGATTTTAAATCTGGTTGTATAACACAATTCCACAACATTATCAACAAGTCATTTTAAATTAATTTTGTCCACATAGTTTCATCACGATTCAAGTAAATGTGCTATCATCCGAAATAGATTTTGTCAAAATAAATGCCATTTTAAGATGT
The DNA here is from genome assembly GCA_949130495.1 of Sambucus nigra. Classification (NCBI taxonomy): domain Eukaryota; kingdom Viridiplantae; phylum Streptophyta; class Magnoliopsida; order Dipsacales; family Adoxaceae; genus Sambucus; species Sambucus nigra. The sequence continues at coordinate 590,211,676 of OX422214.1, forward strand.
TTATGAAGTTAAAATAAATACAAAGTAAATGAAAGTAAGTATACCCAACTATTTTTTTTGTTCATCCACATTCAAAAGAGGCATCCGACTTGACTTGCATCCGAAATTACATTGTTAATCCTAAAAATGAAAAAAAAACATAACTAAGCACAATTGGTTATAACGCAAATGCGAAAAATGGCAAAATTTTGCCAATATTATTTTGGCAAAATTTGTACTTACGAGGATAAATTTTGGCTATCAAACAACATTAGTAGGCAAATAAGTGTCTTTTAGTGAGCAAAGTATGCCTATCAAACATAAAAAGTTGGCAAATATAAATTTTGCTAGCATACAAATAGAGCCTATCAAGCAACACGGAATCATATTTGCCACAACAAAATTTGACTAGACATGGCAAATTTAGCCATTTTAACTGTTTTGCCCAACGTCAACCAAATGAACCATAATTTTCTTTAATTGTACTTTGTTCCCCATTCTCCGATTTTTCGTTTCCACCTAGATGATATTGTCACATTAATTCTCTTACTTCTTAGATTGAATTAATACAAAGGTACTTTTACATCCTGTTTTTGATTTTCAATGTGGTTAATGACTATGTTTTCTCTTCTTTTCATTACATATCTAAGTTGGTAATTTTTTGTGAAAATTTTAATTTTAAATCTGATAAAACCAGGACCTAAGTGTGTTATAACCATGTGTTTTTATTTATTTTACTATTTTTAATGACACTGCTAAGTATATGTTGACTTTTTTTTTATTATGATCATTGAGTTGAATTTCAGTTAATAGTTGTTATTTTTTTTAACAGGAAATGGCTTACCTGCTTGAAATAATTCAGATGTGTGTTCTTTTTATTGGAATGGAGCCTGTGGAGGTAAGCATAATAGATAAATAAGAGGCTTTACATGTTAGTTGATAGTCACGCAGTATTGCCAATATTATACTCAGCTCAGCTCAACTCAACAAAGCATTTTTCCATTTATTTGGGGTCGACTCGTATTGCCAAAATTATATTTACCCCTAAACGTATTTACTTCACACATGGACTATCGATTTGTTTGTGTTTTTATATTCTATTGGGGTCGTTTGCATTCTGTTGGGAAATGTTCTTAATGCAATGGGTGGAGAGGCTACCACTTTAACATGAATTGAAAATGGGTGAAAAAGATGCCATTAATAATTTTTGAAGTTACGGTAAGAGAATATTTTGGAGAGGTCGATACTTTGACATTGATTACGAAGAATACAATCATATAAAATGGGTAACACATGCTGCTGTGATAAAATGTTAGTGAAGGAGAGAGCTTACCCTTTGTTAGATAATGTCTTAGTTTTTTGGACCTTTTGTTTATCGAAACTAAATCAAAATAGTCATGGATCACGGATGACCCACTCTGAACCATTTTCGATAATATGAATACCACTTGTTCATCCGGGATGATCACATGACTTTGAGTTATAGCGAAATCATCTATCATGGCTAGCTGCAGGAGTAAAATGAACATGCCACATGACTTCTGGACACACATATCAAATTTGAAGAATCTAAGGTAAGGTTTTTAACAACGTTGTAATTGAGACCAAGGAGTTTTGCAGCAGGGTTTAGTTTGGGATGAGGAATCATTTGGCAATTAATTTGTTTGTCAAATGTAACCCTTTTAATTGTCTCGAGATCACCATCATCAGTGATGCGGACGTTGTACGGTAAATCATCCACCGACATGGCCAACAGACGATCGTTAAAGTAAACTAGGCTGGCGTTAGCCATGTCGATTCCTCATGACGAGGTAACTAAACCCACGTCTGCTCAAACGTAAAACAAAGCTAGCCGAGATGGCCATGCAGCTCACCGATCGGCCTAGGGAAATTCAAATTATAATGAGTACCTTCATTATAGCATTAGGTGTTGCACATGTTTTCAAGCTTTTGCTTTGCTAGTCATGCTTATACGTTGTGAGTTTGGATTTCTTTGCCGTGTTATGCCCGTTATCTATGTGTTTCTACTTCTCTTTATATTTACATGTCAAAATATTCTTCCCAAATAATCCACGCTAAAAATCATCCCAATTGGTCCATAGCGTACCAATCCACGCTAACCTGCCAACTAAAGAAAATATGGGGAAGTACACAATACGACAGAAAATATGCTCAACAAATATAGGTTAGCGATGAATAAAGCGTAACAACACGAGTACGAATATTCAAATCAAATGTGAATCGTAATAGCATTTATCAATAAATTCCTTAATAACACATCAATGGGTCACCAGGCCTCACCCCATCCGCATATGCTTTATCAAGCCATAGCTCGGGAAGCAGGAATTTTGGAAGGTGCCCAACATCCGTGCCATATTAAAATCTCATGGCAACATGCTCAACAACAATATAATGATACCACATGAATCAATATAATTCAACAATTTTTTTTCTAGATTTCAATGAATTTATCAATTCAAACATGAGTTCAATAATCACATGAATTCAAAGGGAATAACTCTCGAGAGATTTAAGAGCATATTGTGTAAAACCCCATACCTCAAACCACGATGAGAAACCAACGATAAATCTGCCCAGAAATCACATCACATTATCAAGATCATCTCTCTAAGATCATCAAAACACCTCCAGGAACAATCACCAAAACAGCCCCAAGAACACCTCAAAACCTAAGTTGAAAGCATAAATTAAAGGGTACTGTTTGTGTATAAAAGAGAGGAAAAGAAAATATGTTTTCTGGGTATTTTTGTGCCACAATACTGTTCCAAAATAATTGCCCACGATCGCTATTTATATGGTAAAAAGAATAGAAGTTGAAACAAACAAAAACTCCTCGAAAATACTTGCTGCTCACGAAACCTGAGGGGATCGATCGATCGATCCATGGCGTCGATCGATCAGTCACCCAGTTCTGCTGACAGTTCTGCTTAAAAATTATAAGGGACAAAATATTTAAAAATCCGTTTGAATTCCGATTACGAAACCGTTTGAAATTCTCGGCTTTAAAAATAGTTCTCAACATAATTGAGTAATAAAAAATAATTTTATCAAAAATTTATTTTTTCGCTATTTTTGAAAATACCCAAAAAATTACGCGGGTTGTTACACTTCCCCACTAATAATGGAATTTCTCCCTCGAAATTCACCGAATGCCTAACTCTAAAAAATCAGGCCAACAATCTCCAAAAATAATTCTTCACCAAAACTAAATTCCTCACATCTAATCTAGATGCCTAACACGAAACAGTCATCTAAAATGACTATCTCCAAATACGCGCCACAAAAATGCAACAGACCTAAAACTCCAGACCTGAGGGTGGTTGTATAGATACCATTTCGTAACACCCTGCCCGCCCGGGGAGAGCGAGCGGCGCGCCACTGTTGATAAAACTAAACTAATCCACAAATAACAAGGTATAGAGCATCTAAACAAAGCCCACAATATACAAAGAGAATCCACTAATCTCTATCTCTTCAAATTTAAATACAACCAAAAGTCTCTCGAAATAAAACAACAATCTATCTCGAAATAAAAAAAATCCCAATGCTCTATACATAAAAAATAAATACAAGTCTTCTCATCTTATATTAAAAATTCTTCCCAAATAATTCACGCTAAAAATCATCCCAATTGGTCCATAGCGTCCCAATCCACGCTAATCTGCCAACTAAAGAAAATATGGGGAAGTACACAATACGACAGGAAAGATGCTCAACAAATATAGGTTAGCGATGAATAAAGCGTAACAACACGAGTACGAATATTCAAATCAAATGCGAATCTTAATAGCATTAATCAATAAATTCCTCAACAACACATCAATGGGTCACCAGGTCTCACCCCATCCGCATATGCTTTATCAAGCCATAGCCCGAGAAACAGGAATTTTGTCGGGTGCCCAACATCCGTGCCATGTTAAAATCTCATGACAACGTGCTCAACAACAATATAATGATACCACATGAATCAAAATAATTCAACAATTATTTTTCCAGATTTCAATGAATTTTTCAATTCAAATATGAGTTCAATAGTCACATGAATTCAAAGGGAATAACTCTCGAGAGATTTAAGAGCATATTGTGTAAAATCCCATACCTCAAACCATGATGAGAAACCAACAATAAATCTGCCCAGAAATCACCATCACATCATCAAGATCATCTCTCTAATATCATCAAAACATTTCCAAGAACAATCACCAAAACAGCCCCAGTAACACCTCAAAACCTAAGGTTGAAAGCATAAATTAAAGGGCACTATTTGTGTATAAAACAGAGGAAAAGAAAATATGTTTTATGGGTATTTTTGTGCTACAAGACTGTTCAAAAATAATTGCCCACGATCCCTATTTATAAGGTAAAAAGAATAGAAGTTGAAACAAAGTAAAACTCCTCGAAAATACTTGTTGTTCACGAAACCTGAGGGGATCGATCGATCGATCCCTGGCGTCGATCGATCTATCACCCAGTATTGCTGACAGTTTGGCTTAAAAATTATAAGGGTCAAAATATTTAAAATCATTTAAAAATCCCTTTTAATTCGAATTTCGAAACCGTTTGAAATTCTCGGCTTTAAAAATAATTTTCAACATAATTGAGCAATAAAAAATAATTTTATCAAAAACTTTATTTTTCCTCTATTTTTGAAAATACCCCAAAAATTACACGGGTTGTTACGTTATCTTCCATATTTTTGGTTGATGTCATGGATGTATCATCATCCGAAGGTAAATAGATAAGATTTTTATCATCAAAATAAGTTTTGGTGAAAGCGCAGTAAATTGGCTTTTCATGTGGTCGATAACTCTCTGAATGAGCTCCTGTTCTGTGGCCCGTGGGAACTGCTTTTTGATTAAAAAATTTAAATCCTATATTGGATTAGCATCGGACTACATTTTCTCCATTGGAGGAGGAGATTCATCCTGCTGTGACATGTAGCTCGTTAAGCTCTCCTTTATCGAAGACATGGTCTCCGAATTATTAATTCCAATCCACTTACGATAATAAAAAACTCTTTCCAGAAGAGGAATTCTTAATTGATTTAGTCTGCATTGGAAATCCCATTTTCAAATCCATGGGATACTGATTTCAGTAAAAAATAATAGGGTGGATAGACCATGGGAATATTATTTCTTCCTCTGAGGCTTGGATGAAATTGAGTCCAAGGTAAAAATAAATTTTCTTTGGAAATTTCCTTAGGTGAAATATTAATATTCTGACCAAATTTCTCCCACCATTGGAAAACCCATCGTAGAGGAACAAATAAATTATGTCTAATAAATTTATCACATAAAATAAATGTTACCAATTATAGTTTGAACGAAGAACATATTTGATTTTAGCAGCGGTGTAGAATATCAACTAATTAGCAAAATCATGTTGATAACGCGTTGTATAAAATGTAACTTGAACATAAATAAGGATCAAAATATTTACAATTGTATTGTATTGATTTCAGAAGTATATTTTAAAGTACAAACATGTGGGACTTTTTATAGGTAAACATAAGCCGGTGTGTCAGCATAGTGAGTCAGTAGCTAACTTTATTTTGTCGTGCTTCCAGTTTGCATGATTGACACTCGACGCTTATAACATAACATTGTCATGCCTGGATTCCATATGATTGACACCTTATGCTTTCAGCATGACATTATCGTGCTTCTGACTTAGATGCTTTACATCTCAGCTTGGCATGACGTTGACGTGCATCTAGAATTAGAGTGTATTATGGATATCCATACATATTTGACACCTAAGTATTTATAACATGATGTTCTTAAATATTATTAGGGTCGAGAATATGGATTAAAAGGACAACTCGAACCAGAAACCACTCGAAAACAAGCTATCCGTTTCCACTTGATAGATTGTGTGAGTTGACATGGGTTTAATGCCCTAATAGATTGGTTTATGTGCGAGTCAACACCGATCATTTGCGCGTAAAAAACATTCTCATTTCACTTATAAACTACATTGACCATTCTCTCTTCTTCATCACCTTTGTAGTCTTTCTCTATTATTTTTTATAACAGCATTGTGAAGATTGATCTGTAATTTGATTCTCCAAAAACAAGAGAAATGAAAAAAGTAAACCAAATCCGACCCGTCTCATAACCTCCCAAATCCAACCCACAACTCATCCCGAACCATTTTAATAGACTTGGCAACGGGTCATGTCGAGTCGTGTTCATGTTGATTTCTACCGTGTTCGGGTTTTATCGTGTTCATGTCTGAATGGGTGACTTTTTTATCGTGTGAAAAAATCATATTCAAACCCGATCCATTATCTTAACGTATTATGTCGTGTTCACCCATTTTTACCCAGTATTTTGAATCGTATATAAGTTGACATATTAGTTAATTTTTAAACACAATTTGACCCATTAATTCATTGACATTACTAACTCGCTCGTTCAGTAAAATTCGTTATAAATAAAGTAACATTCAGTTACATGAACTCTTTATAAGTCTCGACAATATATTTTATTTACTTAAATTAATAGTTTTTTTAGCCTTAGTCCCATCTCCTAAGATTTTTTAGGCCTCCATTTCACGTGTTTTTAAAATTGTAGTAAGTTTCATAACCACCAAAAACTGCTCATTACTACTCTGTAACCGCCCATCTTCCTTTCTATAGATAACGACAGTTGTCCCATAGTGATTATAATAAGACCAACAACTAAAATAATAAAGACAAGGCAGTTCTTAAAAAATGGGACTAAAGACTTAAGTTACCAGAAATGGGTCTTAACTAGTCTTATGGAGTATTAACGGGTGAAGGAAGTCAACCCTAACCCGATCCGTTAACTATCGTGTCTTATCAGGTTGAGACTGATATGACCCAAACTCATTAAGGATCCACCCATTAACTTATAACTTCGTGTCGATTCGTGTCGTGCCTGATTTTGACAAATCTATATGTTAACCTCTGTATTTTTAATTCAAATAATTTTCAATTCGTCCACCCGCCCATTTGTCAGAATCTAACTAATGGAGGATTGTTTCCTCCAATTATTATAGTTAATAAATAGGGGCATATACCAAATAGTCCCTTGAACATTTTTTTAATTCACGTTTAGTCCAAGCCTTTTTATTTTGCTCCAAAAAGTTCTTCACCATGCCGCTGACACAGACCTTTAAAAATAAGAGAATATTAGTTAAATGGGTGTTTGGGTGACGTTTTGGTACAAAATAAAGGGCTTTGACTAAATGTGTATTAAAAAATATTTGAAGAACTTTTCGGTATTTGATCCTAATAAATAATCTTAGAAAAAAAACAAAAAAGACTTGAACGGTAATTTTGTTATGCTCTCGAACTTTCCTAAATACTAGCGGGAGAAATCTTCATAAATCTATCAAACACGGCCTTAATATACCCTTTCCCAAATAGTAGGTGGAGAAGACAAATATATATAATAGGCGATTCAATTACACATATTTATAATCGGAGGAGCGTCGACAAATCTCCAATTTCTCTCTCTCAAATCTTCGATACGTCTGAATCCCTGTATAAGTCGGAACACTCTCTCTTATCCAACACACGCACAAACCATTTCATTTCATCCAAGTAAACCAATCTCCAATCTCTCTCTCTCTTTAATCTGTGGTATATTTCAATTTCAGTTCAAACTGTTACTTGTTTACTGCGTTTTACTGTTAATGATTAACCCTTCATCTAATCACGTCACTGTTATATTTATGTGTGTGTTGGTTTCTCAACACTCTGTACATTAATCAATTTGATTTATAATTTACAAAACAAATCTCCCCAAAACCCTAACTCACATTATGGCTTGGCTGTTTTGGTATTTCGTATTAAACATTAAACATTAAACATTAAACTTCCGATTTGTATTTTACATAGAAGTTTTGGTTTAAAAACATCTATGTTTTTGTATTTTACCTAAAGTTTAATAGCCCCTAATTTAACAGTTTCCCTTTTGATTTGGTTATCTTTGAGGGAACTTTTAGTGATTTCATTTTCACTTTAAATAAGTTTGATGTATATACATAAATGTTCGTTCTACTACTTGCCTGTTATGTAGTTTTTGGCTTAATGCGAGTTCCGATACATATTTGATTTTCTGTTCTATTAAGTTATGCTTAGTGCGACTTCTGTTATATAAGGTGAAGCGATCTTATTTTTTAAAACGATCGTTTGTGAAAGAAAGTAAAGGTGAAGTGCTATGATGACGATACCTCAACCATCTTTTCTTTTTTCTAGGAATGATACTTAAGAGACCTTAATCCTAGAGAGAATGATTATTTTGGGCTCGTGTGTAGTTTTGATCTGTATATGTTTCATTTTAATAGTCTTTGGGACTTATGTGTAGTTTTGACCGTGTTCGTTTTGTTTTTATTTTATTACTTGGGATGGAGCACACGCGCTAGTGTGTACGACACAATCTTTTGTTTGTTGTAAATCAAGTGGTTCTGAAGTTTCTATTGTCAAATTTGCATAAAAACAGTGGCATATGCATTTTTGATTCCCCAAAAATTAAAGTTGATTCCCACACAGATCAAGGGGCAGGGACTGTCTGCTTGATTATATGTATGCACATAATACTTCTACAAATGCGCGCTCACGCGTACATCTGTGCGTGAACAAGGGTCTGTCTGTTTGATTATAGGTACACACATAATACTTTTACATGAACGTGCACTTGCGTATGAACAAATTTCATTGAAACTTTTATTTTGAGATAATCTAATTCAAATTTACTTCTGATTTGTGTTTTCCATACGTTTAGGTATTTTACCTAAAAGTTTAGTAGTTCCTAATTTCTCATAAATTTTAAAATAAAATGTTTGATTTGGTTATCTTCGAATATTGGATCAGTGTGAGGACTTGTAGTGATTCCATTTTTATGTTAAGTTTTTAGAAATTCTTATCTAACTTGTCTCTCTCCCGATTGATGTAGGGTTATGGTCGAGAATGCTAGCTGTGTTAACGTAGCTCGGCGCATGGTAATCTTCTCACAAACCATAAAAATTCCTAGTAATTATTTGCATCTAATCGTCTCAATTTGAATATATTTCTCACTCCCTAAATAATATCTACTAATATCTACAGGAGGGTGTGATTTTCAACTAGAGATCAACTATTGTGTGCTTAGTGGTCATCATGTTACATGTACCACATGCGCGTGCACACACACACACACACACACACAAATTCACATTATTATTGTGATATAATATAATATGGGTTTACTTCTGTATAAGTTTTGCTTTTGAATCATCTCTATTTTTGGTATGTAATGATTTGTAATATAATCTGGGTTTTATCAAATTCCTTTTATAATTTCTTATTTTGACAAAAGTTTGATTTGGTTATTTTCGACTATCGGATCAGTGTGAGGAAAGTTCTAGTCATTTTCATTTTAATTTTCTAGAAGTTCTTATCTTCCTCCCTGCTGTCGTAGGTTCATGGTCGCCAACACAACTTGGGCTGTGGTAAGCTTCACAGAAATACACGTTTTATGTTTTATGTTTTTGCAGGGTTAAATGTGTAAAATCAGAGTAGATGTAAAATACACGTTTTAAATAAGACTTGACCAAATGTTAAACATGGGACTCGTTAGCCTACGAGAGTGATTGGTAATAATCGCCTTTCACAAATGCTAATCGGAGAAGACAAATACATGTATAATAGGGCAATCAGAGGAGCGTCTCAATGACAAATCTCCAATTTCTCTCTCTCTCTCCGATCTCTGGTATATTTGAATCCCTTTATAAACCGAAACACTCTCTCTTTTTCAACACATGCCCACAAACCGATTTCATTTCATCCGAGTAAACTACTTTCCTCTTTCCAAAACATTAAACCCAATTTTTTTTATCATCAACGGAGGTTGTATCTCTTTCTCTTCAAGTGAGTCTTATATAACTCTTCTTCAATTTCAATTCAAACTGTTACTTGTTTACTGTGTCTAATTACTTTACTGTTATATTTATATGGTTTTTATTTTCTCAACACTCTGTATTTTTCGTATAGGATTTGGGTTTATTTCTGATTTCAATTTTTTATATAAGTTTTGGTTTACTCTGTAGATTAATAATATTTGTTTTGGTATTTTACCTAAAGTTTAGGAGTCCCTAATTTACCAGTTTCCTTTTTGATTTGGTTATCTTTGAGGGAACTTCTACTGATTTCATTTTCATTTTAAATAAGTTTGATGCATATACATATTAGTATTCGTTCTTCTATGTGCCTATTATGGGAAATATTTTTAATGTTAATTTCCGGCTTAATGCGAGTTCTGATACATATTTGATTTTCAGTTCTATTAAGTTATGTTTAGTGCGACTTGTGTTATTTAAGGTGAAGCGATTTTATTTTCTAGAGACGATGGTATGGGAAAGAAAGAAAGGTGAAGTGCTACAATGATGATACCTCGATTATCTGTTCTTTTTTCTGGGAACGAAACTTAAGAGACGTTAATCCTAGAGAGAATGATTATTTTGGACTCGTGTAGTTTTGATCGTGCCTGTTTCGTTTTAATAGTCTTTGGAATTCGTGTGTAGTTTTGATCGTGTTCATTTCGTTTTTATTTTATTGCTTGGGTTGGAGTGCAGGTGCTAGCGTGTACAACACAATCTTTTGTTTACTGTAAATTAAGTGGTTCCGAAGTTTTTATTGTTAAATTTGCACGAGAACAGTGGCACCTGCATTTTTTGATTCCCCAAACATCAAATTTTGATCTCTACACAGATCAAGGGGCTGGCTATTTATTTAATTATAATATGTGTACGCATAATACTTTAACACACGCGCGCATACGCGTACATTTGTGCGTGAACAAGGGGCTGTCTGTTTGATTATAGGTATACAAATAATACTTTTTCCCATTCGCGTGCACACATACATTATGCGTGAACATATTTCATTAAACTTTTATTTTGATTTGGGTTTACTTCTGATTTATTTTTTCATTATGGGTTTTAGTTGCAAATCGTCTCCGTTTTGGTATTTTACCTAAAAGGTTAGTATCTCCTTATTTTCCCAGAAAATTCAAAATCAAATGTTTGATTTGGTTATCTTCGAATATTGGCTCAGTGTGAGGAAACTTATAGTGATTCCATTATTTATGATAAGTTTATAGAAATTCTTATCTGACTTGTTTCTCTACCTGTTGATGTAGGGGAATGGTCGAGAATGCTGGTCGTGCCAATGCAACTCGACTTATGGTAAGCTTCTCACAAACCATAAAAATTCCTAGTAATTGTTTGCATCTAATTGTCTCAATTTTAATATATTCCTCACTAAATAATGTCATTCTTGTTTTCACTCATGTGCAGTTCCTGTTTGATAAAATGCATGTGAAACTTGAACATGTCCCAATGTGAAAAGTTGGGTTACTGAGTGATGCCCTTGTAACAACCCGTTCTTTTTGGAGACAATTAAATTCCCTAATTGAATAAATTGGCAATTTGGAGAATTTCTCGAAATAGTGATTTTTGGGATTTTCGAGGATTTAATAATTTTCGAAGGATGTTATAAATTATTTTGGGACTATATAGGTCGAAATAATTTAATTATATGTCGCCGTGGAGTATTGCGACAAAAGAGGTAAGATTTTGAGTAGAAAACCCGCATTTATTTATTTTGGGTTGGAATTGTGATTTGCGGTCAAGTACCTCGGATGGGAATTTCGACTGCGCCATAATTCTCAGAATGTCCGAGATAGTCGGAAAAGAGTGTCCGATGGACGAAAATGAGTTTCGGGTAATTTTAGAGGTAAAAGTAACTCGTAATTGGGTAAACGAGTCGTTTTTGGGTTTTAAGGGTTTAAAACCCTTTTCTCTTATATAAAGAGGGAGAGAGGGAAAGAAGAGAAGAAAGAAAGAAAGAAAAGAGAGAGAAGAGAGAGAGGAAGGAGAAAAGAGGGGAGAGATGATTGAGGTAATTAGTATTGAACAAAGTAAGAAATACTTTGGATTTAGAATCATGCAACTATCAATGCATGATTATGATTCTCGGAGGGAATCTTTGGGATTATTATCATCGTTAGATGCTATAGGCCACTAAGGCCGTTTATATATATATTCTAGGAAGAATATATAGGATATGTATATACTGTGTGTTTTAGGTATATATATATATATGATGATGGAAATGATTTTGAAAATATATAAATGAATATTTTCAAAATGGAAAGAGAAATGTTTTTCATAATTAATAAAATATGGATTACACACCTCTCTAAATCGCTATCATAAGGGAAGTTGCGTTCGTATGGTGAAGCCCCCTGGCTAATGATGCAGGGTGGATATAGTCCTATAGGCCATGTGAGCGTTTGTTGTTATATTTTCTGCGCTGGTTAGGAGATTCCGGGTGTGGTCTTGACTATCCCGCAGGCACATGGTCGCTTCCCGACGTCTTTCGATATAGGATCCCAGGTTGTCTTGGAGGCCCTGGAAGATGATAGCCATTTAGGGGCGCGCACAGTGGAGAAATCCGGACGGGCGGTCTTAGAATGCGTTTTTATTAAAGCAGTTCATAATAATGGATTTGCTTTAATTACATTTCCTGGATATAGGAAGGGAAATGGGTTATATATAAATGGGCTTCGGTAACACTTCCCGGATGGAAGAAGGGATGTGGAAGCATATGTTTTGATCAAAGCATTTTTATGATAATGAAAATGTCTTTGAATACATTTCCTGAATATAAAAAAGGGAAATGGGATAATTGATAAAGGAAAAGCTTTTTATGTTAATAAAATTGGCTTTCAAAAAGTATATGGTTTGTTAAAGCAATTCATGATAATGAATTGGCTTTTATAAATACATTTCCTGGATATGAGAAGGGAAATGGAAGTTTTGAAATAAAAAGGATCAGTATTTATAAATACTTTGTGTATAGAATACACCTCAGTCCGGGAGATAGATCCGGACGTGTATTATAAAGATACAATTGATTTGGAAAGCCTCAGTCCGGGTGATAATTATATTACCCGGAAGTATATTGTAAATATATGTATATGTATAAATTGGGTGCCGAGGGTCTAATGAATCCCGACGATCGACCGTGCCGCATAGTAGTGTATCGGGGGGGTTCCTTGTTTGGATTTCGCTTCGCGAGACACCCCACGCACGAATATGGCACTGTGTTGAGACTGGGGAGAAGTTTAATCCTTAGTGCTCTAATATTATTAAATGTTTATGGTATATATATTATATATCTTTCTGTACTGAGGGACTGGCGGATCTCAAAGATCGACCTTGCTGCATAGTAGTGTATCGGGGGGGTTCCTTGTTTGGATTTCGCTTCGCGAGACACCCCACGCACGAACATGGCATAGCGTCGAGATTAAAGTGAAGTTAGCCCTTAGTACATCTATTTGACTATCTAGGTTAGATAGTGGTTGGGTATTAGACTAGTTTAGCAGGGTAGCTTGACTAGAATGTTCTAGATAGATGCGCTAGGAGTGCACTATTAGCGGAGAGGTGAGGGGTATCTCATGGGAGTGCGATACCAAATTTAAATATGAGATAAAACTATTTTTCTAAAAATAAAGCATTTATGCACTTGCAAAATATTTTCTAAACATTCGGGCCCTGACCCGTTTGTCTACTCTCCTTTCTTTCTCTATACTGTATATATATAGGTGTCCAGACACAGGGACGCCTGGATGGAAACTCTTTCGAGTCAGACGCCTGCTGCAGCAGCTGTGGATGCTTGCAGGTTATCGGTAGACGTTTCTTTCCTTGTACTCTAGATAGGAGTTATTGTATAAACACTCGAGCCAATGGCTCAATTGCATTTATTTATTCTTTCAGTACAGCATTCGATATGGTTGTATTATTTGGACCGAGTGTTCGGTTATTTTAGTTCTTTTCATTTCCATTTCAGTTCTTTACGCATTTAATTGTGAATGTTTTATTTTGTGCGCTAAAAAGAGTAGTTTAGTAAAAGTTTTTAACGGCCACCTAATAGGATATTAGAAATTAATTGGATTTTCGACAGTGATGCTAAGAATGATCCATATGAAACTCCTGTTTTAATTTAATATTGGAGTGATCGCCCGGTATCTTATTAGGCGGGTTGTTACAGATGGTATCAGAGCATCAGGTTCTAGTGTCTTTAGGAATCTGTGCGGACGTACTACGCTTTCAGCGTTGCTCTCGATTTGTATAGAGCCCCAGGATTAGGATTGTTGATATCTCTTGTGAGATTTCGATCTCCTGCCATATTAGAAGATTATAGAAATCTGTTACGCGCTCATTGCGAATCATGTGCGGAGCTCGGAGGGCAGCAGGAGTAGGAGCTTAGCTGGGGGGCTGGTAGAAGACGGGGACGAGGATCTTAGTAGATGCCACTCTCCTTGTGGCAAATGCTAAGGACTGTTGCGACGACTACTAAAGTATAGTAGTTATGAGCAACCAAGTACTACTGTGATAGAAAGTGGTACTAAAGTTGGATTTCCCCGTGAAGATAAGGGTTCCAAAGGGATCTTACGGATAGTTCTCACCGTGAGTCCCCATGAATCAACAGGACGAGAAGAATGCAGTTTTGGGAATTATTCGCCTAAGGTTCAGCCAGGGGCCGACGGTGAATAAAGAGTATTATGGCAAAGTGGCAAAGTGAGTGTGGTGCAATGAATATTGAGTCCTTTCCAAGGAGGATGGTCTCACTAAAGAATGGGTATGTTCGAGGACCCCATGGTTGGACATCCACTCGGGGAAATCGTTATAATGAAATTGTGGTTATGAGTTTTACCTCAATTGAGGAGGTATATTAGGCGTGACTAGATGAAGTCGCGGTATTAGTTATCCCTAGACTCGTGTGTGTAATTTGAGTTATGGCGGTCCCGATAACATTATATCATGTATGCCTATGTGTTGTCCGTAGTAGCGGAGTTTTATTTTCCTTCATTCGCCATAGAGGCGGGTGTTTATATATGGTATATATATATATATATATATATATATATATATATATATATATATATATATATATATATATATATATATATATATATCTGATTAGTGATGCTCGTTTTTCTATACGAGTATGGTGATATGATGTATATAACACATCATGGTGTATAACGGAGCGATAGCTGGCTAATGATGGCAAGTCTATCGTGTCCGCAGTTCCTGGAGGGAACATGTTGTTATTATAGTGTCTCACCTTGATACAGGTTGAGTACACCTTTGTCATTATGAATTTATGGAACCTTGATGAGCAGAGGCTTCCTTATTTTGGATGGTATATGTGGCAACCTTATAGATATAATTTAAGGCCCACATAATCGTTGTTGAGCGATAAGATTTAGCTCAGTATTGGTTCGCGCAAGGACTTAGGAATGAGTGCGAGCGCAGGGTGGTATGACTCTTAGTTAGAGATAGGAGTTCCAATCACCTTTTGTTGGATTAGGGGATGGGGTTATCCCGGTTGCATGTTGAAATGACTGAACTCCACAACCAACGAAGTCAAGGGTTAATGTGTGGAGGGGTTCCTTGTTTGGATTTCGCTTTGCGAGACACTCCACACATGACTCTTAACAGCGTCGGGAGTGGGGAGTTGTTATGGGATGCACGGATGTTGATCTTGTGGAACGGTCTTATAGTGTGGATGAACCACTATAGACTATAAGCCACATAATGTTAAAATACTTATGGAAAATTGTGCTATGGAAAAGCACTAAAATGATTCCTTCGCCACAAATGGGTGGGTAAGGTTGGACTTAGAGAAATTTAATTGAGGACAATAGTCAGGCCTTAATGAAAAGGCAAGTTTTGAGGAGCTACATTTTGGGTATTATATTCGTGACACTTTCTACAGAAAGTGGGCACTTGATTAGTTAGGTTTCCTTCTGTATGGGCAGAAGGATAAGATAGTAGGAATGCGTTCATAGGCTAGCCTAGTAGGATTTAGGACGTCCTGCTTCTGTGCCTTGGGTCGTTATATCTCGATGACCGACTACGCGAGGGAGTAGTGTAACGGGAGGGTTCCTTGTTTGGATTTCGCCTTGGCGAGACGTCCCACGCATGAAACCAAGCACTTGTCGGGAGTTGAGAGAGGCCTTGGGCACTAGGGACATACTTAGGATTATATTAGTTTCGTGTAGGTAGGGTAACGCTTAGATCGTAGATTTCTAGGATATAGGTTCGCTAGTATTAGCAGCGCCGAGGTTAGGAGTATTGAAATGCGCGGGTTTGGAGGACCCATAGATGAGTATTACACCGAGGAAAGGAGACCCTTACTGGGAGAGAGTGATGCGTGTCAGACGTTCGTAATGTTTGTGCTGATATGCACAAGTTAGAAAGGTGTATGGGCACCTTGGTAAGGTAGTTTGATGTACCGCCTGGCTAAGATGGGAGTAGTACACAAGATTGAAATCCATGCCAAGAGGCATTTTAGAGGATGGGTATTGAGTGACGTATTAGCGTTACTTTATGATTGCGGTAGCCGCATAGTGTATGGTTCGGAACCATTAGGTTAGTATCTTTTTCCTTGAGGTTTTAGGATTTGTAGTAATCCTAGTTAGAGGGTGTACGCTACATCTGAATTTCGAGGACGAAATTCCGTTGTAAGGGGGAGAGTGTAACAACCCGTTCTTTTTGGAGACAATTAAATTCCCTAATTGAATAAATTGGCAATTTGGAGAATTTCTCGAAATAGTGATTTTTGGGATTTTTGAGGATTTAATAATTTTCGAAGGATGTTATAAATTATTTTGGGACTATATAGGTCGAAATAATTTAATTATATGTCGCCGTGGAGTATTGCGACAAAAGAGGTAAGATTTTGAGTAGAAAACCCGCATTTATTTATTTTGGGTTGGAATAGTGATTTGCGGTCAAGTACCTCGGATGGGAATTTCGACTACGCCATAATTCTCAGAATGTCCGAGATAGTCGGAAAAGAGTGTCCGATGGACGAAAATGAGTTTCGGGTAATTTTAGAGGTAAAAGTAACTCGTAATTGGGTAAACGAGTCGTTTTTGGGTTTTAAGGGTTTAAAACCCTTTTCTCTTATATAAAGAGGGAGAGAGGGAAAGAAGAGAAGAAAGAAAGAAAGAAAAGAGAGAGAAGAGAGAGAGGAAGGAGAAAAGAGGGGAGAGATGATTGAGGTAATTAGTATTGAACAAAGTAAGAAATACTTTGGATTTAGAATCATGCAACTATCAATGCATGATTATGATTCTCGGAGGGAATCTTTGGGATTATTATCATCGTTAGATGCTATAGGCCACTAAGGCCGTTTATATATATATTCTAGGAAGAATATATAGGATATGTATATACTGTGTGTTTTAGGTATATATATATATATGATGATGGAAATGATTTTGAAAATATATAAATGAATATTTTCAAAATGGAAAGAGAAATGTTTTTCATAATTAATAAAATATGGATTACACACCTCTCTAAATCGCTATCATAAGGGAAGTTGCGTTCGTATGGTGAAGCCCCCTGGCTAATGATGCAGGGTGGATATAGTCCTATAGGCCATGTGAGCGTTTGTTGTTATATTTTCTGCGCTGGTTAGGAGATTCCGGGTGTGGTCTTGACTATCCCGCAGGCACATGGTCGCTTCCCGACGTCTTTCGATATAGGATCCCAGGTTGTCTTGGAGGCCCTGGAAGATGATAGCCATTTAGGGGCGCGCACAGTGGAGAAATCCGGACGGGCGGTCTTAGAATGCGTTTTTATTAAAGCAGTTCATAATAATGGATTTGCTTTAATTACATTTCCTGGATATAGGAAGGGAAATGGGTTATATATAAATGGGCTTCGGTAACACTTCCCGGATGGAAGAAGGGATGTGGAAGCATATGTTTTGATCAAAGCATTTTTATGATAATGAAAATGTCTTTGAATACATTTCCTGAATATAAAAAAGGGAAATGGGATAATTGATAAAGGAAAAGCTTTTTATGTTAATAAAATTGGCTTTCAAAAAGTATATGGTTTGTTAAAGCAATTCATGATAATGAATTGGCTTTTATAAATACATTTCCTGGATATGAGAAGGGAAATGGAAGTTTTGAAATAAAAAGGATCAGTATTTATAAATACTTTGTGTATAGAATACACCTCAGTCCGGGAGATAGATCCGGACGTGTATTATAAAGATACAATTGATTTGGAAAGCCTCAGTCCGGGTGATAATTATATTACCCGGAAGTATATTGTAAATATATGTATATGTATAAATTGGGTGCCGAGGGTCTAATGAATCCCGACGATCGACCGTGCCGCATAGTAGTGTATCGGGGGGGTTCCTTGTTTGGATTTCGCTTCGCGAGACACCCCACGCACGAATATGGCACTGTGTTGAGACTGGGGAGAAGTTTAATCCTTAGTGCTCTAATATTATTAAATGTTTATGGTATATATATTATATATCTTTCTGTACTGAGGGACTGGCGGATCTCAAAGATCGACCTTGCTGCATAGTAGTGTATCGGGGGGGTTCCTTGTTTGGATTTCGCTTCGCGAGACACCCCACGCACGAACATGGCATAGCGTCGAGATTAAAGTGAAGTTAGCCCTTAGTACATCTATTTGACTATCTAGGTTAGATAGTGGTTGGGTATTAGACTAGTTTAGCAGGGTAGCTTGACTAGAATGTTCTAGATAGATGCGCTAGGAGTGCACTATTAGCGGAGAGGTGAGGGGTATCTCATGGGAGTGCGATACCAAATTTAAATATGAGATAAAACTATTTTTCTAAAAATAAAGCATTTATGCACTTGCAAAATATTTTCTAAACATTCGGGCCCTGACCCGTTTGTCTACTCTCCTTTCTTTCTCTATACTGTATATATATAGGTGTCCAGACACAGGGACGCCTGGATGGAAACTCTTTCGAGTCAGACGCCTGCTGCAGCAGCTGTGGATGCTTGCAGGTTATCGGTAGACGTTTCTTTCCTTGTACTCTAGATAGGAGTTATTGTATAAACACTCGAGCCAATGGCTCAATTGCATTTATTTATTCTTTCAGTACAGCATTCGATATGGTTGTATTATTTGGACCGAGTGTTCGGTTATTTTAGTTCTTTTCATTTCCATTTCAGTTCTTTACGCATTTAATTGTGAATGTTTTATTTTGTGCGCTAAAAAGAGTAGTTTAGTAAAAGTTTTTAACGGCCACCTAATAGGATATTAGAAATTAATTGGATTTTCGACAGTGATGCTAAGAATGATCCATATGAAACTCCTGTTTTAATTTAATATTGGAGTGATCGCCCGGTATCTTATTAGGCGGGTTGTTACAGCCCTACCCTTTTTAGATTGATTATAATTTATTTTTTGTCAGCACAAAATCTTGTGGATAACATTTTGTTACTAATATGTAAGCACTCGAATACTTACTGATTCTCGGTTTTATGGGTACATGCCTTTCATCATTAACACTAAAGCCTTGCAACTCTATTAAAATCATATTCAATCACAACTTTCTAATATTGGAAACATACTAGTAGTATATGCACATATTTTTTGGTTGGATAAAAGGTTTGGGTAAGTTTGAATAATCCATTTCCAAAACCACTCTCAACCGTAATTTGTCTCCACCTATTAACATTGGAGAATGCTCATAATCTGAGAAATCGAAACACCACAACCACGACGGACATGCCAACTCACCAGAACCACACCACTAGAAGAATTTGTTGATCGACTCTGGTGCGGCATTTCAATAGAGGAACTAACTGTACCACCACCACCACCAGGTTTTCAACTTGAATCCCCAACCCCTCTTAAAATTTAGTTTACAACAAAAATGCCCCCTCGCGCTATCATGTAGGAAAACCCACTAAATTTAAATTGAAGGCATCAAGGTGCGGTTTTGGGATCAACTAATAATAATAAGGCAGGATTTTAAGTGGTGGTTCAGCCACTACATGTGCATCCGCACCTTCTACACTTTCTAATGGGAACCATATTCTTCTAGAGTTTTATGGGTGAGGTGACCCATATCTTGCAAACATGGAATAGGTTCACAAAATTCATGCTTTGCTCCAGGCAAACACAATCATTTCACCATTATCGATAAGCGTGTCGTTTGAATAATAAGTATAACATGTGTTAAATATATATTAACATAAAAAATCAACCAGGTGCTATGTTATAAACTTCAAACATATCTCATTTTGGCTTGATGCTAGTCAATTTTTTATATAGGTTATGACATGAAATATATATTAGCTTGTTAGAGCATCCGTAGTGGTGTAGTAAACGAACACTCAAATTGATAAACTTACAAACTGAGACCTCCACAATGGTGTACTGAAACGAACAAATTTTGTAATATAAAAGGTATGGGATTTGAAACTTTGTTGAATGTGTACTGAATTTGCAAATGATTCCTACGAACTTCATTTGTTCGTAGGAATTGCTACTAATAAATAAAGTTCTTAGCAACTACAAATAATCCCTTATACTATATTTTTGGGCTCTTACAAACTAATATACTTCGTAAGAAATTCCTATGAACTATATTAGTTCGTAGGAACTATCAAGACACAAAATGTTTCAAGTTTTACAAATCGCCACTGTACGCTCCTTCTGTGACGAAAGCTAATTTCAGCTTTTAGTTTGGTACAATTAGCTTATGAGAGCGTCCACCATTGTGGATGCTCTTAATGGGAACTTGTTTATAATGAAATAATATAAAGGTTTATTAATTCACGAACATCTTAGATAATTTTGTGAGGAGCGGTGTAGGCTATTTATGATTTTCAATTTATATGAGAAATTATTGTATGATAATACATTAGCAGTATCAGAATTTTGAGTTTGCAACTTATTTTTACACCACAATTTGGGTTTGCATCCCAATATTTAGATCCTTTGAGTTTGCATTTTCGATTTAATTCCTTTAAGTTTGCACCCGAAAGTTCGAATCTCACATGTTTGATCTTGGCTAATGGTTAAAATTGAACGGTAAAGATTCAACGAGAGTTAAAAATCAAAGGATTTAGAACTTATGGTTCAAACTCAACATATGGTTCAACATATGGTGCAAAACAAAGGGTACAAACTCAGCTTTGGAAAATCATGTGATATCCTGTTCAATAACTAGCATATGTCCGTGCCAAAAGCCTACTGTAATTCCACACCCGATTTATTATTATGTACGATATACCACTGTTCGTCCTGCATATCATGCGCCTACAATACACATGAATTGTTTGTGTTTGTCATATTTTTATCCTATATTAGGGGTAATATTTCGTACTTGGTGAACAAATGGAAGAGTTGTTAACAAACGGAAAACACATACCGCTGGTCCTCACCATTAATCAACTCAGTAGGTAACTTTCTAACGGGATAAACAACTTGGAAATATTTTTGTTTGTGCCTAAACCTGGAACTATATTTTACTTATACCCGAGGAATACAATTGTTCGTGGAAGAGATAAAGTAATTATGAGTAGTGATCATAACTAAGCACATGTATACAGTTGTCGGTCTACTAATTCAAGTTAATTTTGGAAACAAATTTCAAATTTTAGGGTTATAAAATGTTTTCAATGACAGTAAAGAGAAGATTTTAGAGTTCAAATTATGAAATATTAAAGTCCGAAACCATCGTTTAAGGTTGAAAGTCAAATCTGAGTTCACGATGAACCAACAATGAAAGCATAATAAAAGAAGATTTTAGAATTTTGGGACTTTAAATTGTTGGTATCTGTTATTTTAAATGCCGACTTTTAATTTCTGGACTGTATTTATATTTTAACATTGGGCTATTTTTTTTAAAACTAAAAACACAATAAAATGGGTTTATAATAAGTTATTTGCTTAACTTGTAATCTGATACGAGGCTCACTGGTTGGGGCCCCTATCCTAGGCGACGCCTTACTTTTCTTAGCTTAGGGTCGGGATTGATACTGGTGAACTTTCTCGCAATTAATATCTTCCCCCACCCATTGTGTTGTCTAGTTGTCCCTTTTTAAAGTGATATAGGTAATTTTTTTCCATTTTATTCTGTGAGTTTTTGTGATGTAGATACACTAAAAAGTAGTTTGTTCTAACATTAGATTGATTTTAGATCCCAACTTCCAATGGAGGTCTTCCTTTAGAGTTTTTAATGCACATTGGAACACTTTTTGATCTTTCTTTCCAGAGCTGGACAAGCAACCACTGCGGGATTTGACTGGTTCATGTGGGATAAGCAAAGATGTATAAATTTTCTATGTAATTTTGGGTTCTTTATGTTCTCGTCACTACTTGTGTATCATTTGACAAATTTAGCAGTTGGGGGTTGGGATGCAATCTTAGTATGGAAGATTTTTTTTTATTAGTTTGTGCATAACTTGACGCAATAGTACCCGATACGTTGTTGGACTCGAGATAATTGCTTTATTTTTGCAGCCCCTTTTCTCTTCATTAAAGCCATCCCAATAACTTTATTCAGCCATTCCCCAGAAACCCAACGAGCCATTCGCCCCCACCCAAGCAGCTACCAGCTTAGACCATTGAAATTGTGGCCTTTGTCTTTGTTCGAGTTGGTCGGTGTGGTGGGATTCGTCATTTGACGTTCTCTTCCTCTCCTTTCTTTTTCTATTTTTCTCTTCTTCTTTACCTCAAACCTTGTGGTGTAATAAGGGCCGCCCAGGTCGAAGACTTGCTTTAGGGGCCGCAAGGCAGTGAGTCTTGCACTCAAATGCTATCCCGAATTTCTGCAATTGACGACTGCCTCTTTATTTCCTTAGGCAACTTTGGTTGTTGCGTATCCTCACCTCCTTAGTTTGAGATGAAACCTAGGGGGAGTATGAACTTTGGGGATATTCATCACACCTTTCTTCTCCTTTTTATTTGTAGCCTTAGGGCTAATGGTCCCTTTTTTTTATTAGTTTGCAAGTTTTTTTTGGTGGAGTTGCGGCGGAAGTTCGGCAGAGGATTAAGTCTCAAGTGGTGCATGGGAAAGGTTGTATGATGAAGGTGGTGAGTGGGGCTGCGAGTGGTGTCATGGTGGCTATTTTACACCGAAAGAAAAATAAATTTAAAAATGTTTAAATTTTTTGTAAATCGATCGATTTTGGGACATCTTTTGGAAGGATCATTTTGATATTAGTCCAAAGAAAAACAGAAAATTTGTTTTCACATTAGCACAAAGAAAAATTGAAAAATTGATGTTAAAAGAAATCCTGATATTACATTGAACATGTTAGATTAGTTAGGTGTGTAAACCTGTAGCTGCATATAAGAAAGTTTCTTTATCGTTTATTGACAATAGTTAACTGATTGTTGAATTTCTATAATTACTTTTCTTATATGTAGTTGATCCGTGGATCTGCTGAGATCCGTCGCCTTTCCGATATTAAATTCGATTCGGCCATTATCGGAGTTGTAAGTAGTGCTAGTTTTTAATCACTTTTTTGTCCAACACCGTCCAATTGCTTAGTTACAATAAACCAGTTTCATTATAATTTCTAGGGGAGATTTTGCAAGGCTATCGCGTGCTTAGATATTGCTGCTACTAGGGCGAACGTGATATTTGATTGTCAGAATGCTATAAGATTGAGTGGAGTGTCTAAAAAGTCTTATAGCGTATCTTTTGATGCGATGCAGAATGACATTGATGTCAAGTTAGTTCTTTTTTCTCTTTCCCCTGTGTTTTTAATGCTTATTTTATTTGTGGGAGTTTAGCTACATATGAGAGTTTTGATACAAAGGCGTACTTGGAGGAACATGAAAAGCGTCGTCTCTCTCTCATACACACACACAATTTTGCATATTTATTGTAATATGATTATGATTTGGGTATACTTTTGATTTGTATTTTTTGTGTAAGTTTTGGGTTTAAATCATCTCTGTTTTGGTATTTTACCTAAAAGTCGATGTATATACATACTAGTATTTGTTCTGTTCCATGCCTGTTATGGGGAATACTTGTAGTGTTAATTTCATGCTTAATGTGAGTTCTGTTACGTACTTGATATTAGTTCTATTTAGTTATGCTTACTTAGTGTGACTTCTGTTACATGTTATATTAACTTGTTATTTAAGGTGAAGCATTTTTTTTCCTAGGAATAATCGTATGGGAAAGAAAGTAGAGTTTGAGTGCAATGATGACGACACCTTGATCATCTTTTCTAGGTACAAACTTTAGAAACCCCAATCCTCAAGAGACTGATTATTTTGGACTCGTGTAGAGTTTTGATTGTGTTTGTTTCATTTTTATAGTCTTTGGGACTCGTGTGTAGTTTGACCGTGTTCGTTTTGTTTTTATGGTCACTGGGAGTCGTCTTCTGATCATTTTATTACTTGGGGAGGAGCACACACGCTACTGTGTACGACACAATCTTTGTTTATTGTAAATCAACTGGTTCCGAAGTTCCTATTGTCAAATTTGCACAAAAACCGTGGCACATGCATTTTTGATTCCCCAAACATCAAATTTTGATCCGCATACGGATTAAGGGGTTTTCTGTTTGATTATAGGTATACACATAATACCTTTACACACATGCACACACACACACATACATTTGTGCATGAACAAATCTCATTGAAACTTCAATTTTGATATAATCTGATTTGGGTTTACTTATGATTTGTTTTTTCCGTATGAATTTTAGTTTCAAATCATTTATGTTTTGGTCTTTTTTCCGTATGATTTTTGGTTTCAAATCACTAGTACTAAAATAAGTCTAATACACGAATAGAAATTAGTGTATCATCATCAAATAATTAATTATTTAGAATACGTTGTTGATTAATAATAGTGTACCAAAAGAATATTATAAATATAATTTATTAATACATATAATCATAATACAAATACAAAGTTGTATTGTCATCAAGTGATTAATTATCTAATTTATATTGATTAATAATTTTGTACGAAAAAATATATGATAATATTTTTATTAGTTACATAATCAAATTACTACACACACACACACACACACACACACACATATATATATATTTATCCAAAGGACAAATTGAATAAATGAGTACCATATATATAGCAAAATTGGTGAGCATATATTTTCAGAGTGTATATATATCAATTGTTTCTTAGAGTGTATATATACCAATTGTTTCTCTCTCTCTCTCTCTCTCTCTCTCTCTCTCTCTCTCTCTCTCTCTCTTTATATATATATATATATATATATATATATATATTAAAATATCCAAGAAACAGAGTCCGTGATAGAAGAATAATTTTTTTTCCCGTGCCTCAATGAGGTGAGGCACATTGAGGCGTAAGCTTCTATTTGACCTTGGAGGCTTAAGCCTCAGAGTGATTTTTTTAACATTAAGCATAAAACTTTAGCCTCCAATCGAACTAAAACCCACCAAGCCACCACATTGACACTTTTCTCTTTCTCTTGTACTAACAAAATGCACAACCTTAAGCTTATTCCAGTTGTCACTGTCTTCTCTTTTCATTCGTCTACTTTTTTTCATATGTCAATGTGATTATATCTTTTATCACAATTTAAAACTTGATTATATCTGTTCTTGTGTATTTGCAGTTCGGTGTTGCAGAAGATAACCCATTCACACCCAAATCCTATTTTATCTGATATTGGAAGAAATAGATTTCAAACGACTTACCCCAACCCTTATTTCACCTCAACACAACAAAGACTTACCATTAAATGCCATTGAATTCGCGACATTCGCCGAACTCGACACACAAAAAACCCTCTCCACCCAACTAGTACAACTATGCTATTTTAATGAGAGGATTGCAGATGTGGAAGATAGGAAACAAAAAAGAAATATGTTCACCGAGGTCCTCAAGAAAAGATGATTTTCGAAAGGGTAAACTCACTGAAACTGATGTAGTGAGATAATCAAGAATGTGGGATCTGCATGGAAATGAATAGCAAGACGGTGTTATCTAAATGTTTCCATGATTGATAAGTTACCTGTTTTATTTTTCAGAAAATTATCTTTTTAATAGCTCAAACTTGAAATGAATATATAATCTTTACTTGAAAACTACAAATTAAGCGTTGTTTTTTCTTTGTTTCGAGGCCCTCAAGTGCTATAAAATCACTCTATATGGTAGAATTCTGTAAATATCGACCTTTCGTCAGAACATAAAAGGTTGTCATTGAGCCCCATCACATGAATTGATTTAAAATATAACCACAATAAAATGTATTTTTTGGCTAAATATTAATGTTTCATGTTCAAATGAAGGGTTGAGATAATCACCTATTATACGATTATGCATTGTGAAACGCCGTTAATTTTTTGCCAAACTAATGTGTAGAATGATTATAGTGGGTGGTCAAAGGTTTTATCTATAGCCGCTCAAAAAAATTCCTGGATTATGAGTCGGTATCTCTCTCATCCCAGAAGTTTGGAGGACTTTATATACACCCACAAACACACACAATTTTAGCATTAGGGAATTTTTGTGGGTTGGATCCCCCCTCCTCCCGATGAAAGATACTATGTATATTTTTTAAATCATGTTGTGTTTAATGTACAAAATATATAGTAAAATCAGTTTCGTTTGGTCCAGTTGTTTCTTATGTAATCATTCTCCCAATTTGTCATTTAAGTTCACCTTCACAGTCTCCTAATTTGTCCTTTCTTCCATTTTACAGTATTTTAATGTAGATATAATAAGTGTCTTTTAGGCTTTCTGGTTCTTATTTGGTGGGTATACACTATATATTTACATAGTTGGGGAGGGGGTATTGACATGCTCCTTGTATCTATTGAGTTTTCGGTTTGAAAATAGGGATTTTATTTTGTGACCTAATTAGTAATGAATTAAATATGGTTAGCTACACTAGGAAATTGTTTTGGGATTATTTTTGAATGATATATTATATTTTTTATTTTCTTTATATGAATTTGGGTTTTGCTTAGTATCTTTGTCATCCTCTGATTCAACATGGTTTTCTGCTGTCGTACAACCGTTGGAGTTCATATGTATATATTATGTTGTGATTACCTCTCTTTATAGGATTTTTACATATTCTTTTTTTGATTTAAGGTTCTAAACTAAAATTTTACATTGCATAAACTACTTTGGTTTATGGGTTGTTCAAAAATAGGGCCTTTTTTTTATCTTTGATTGAACGTTACAGAAGTCATTTTTCCCATTATGTTTCGTGAGTTCTTGTGTGTAGATTCGTTAGAAAGTAGTTTGTTCTAACATTAGATTAGTTTCAGATCATGACTTCAAATGTAGGTCTTCCTTTTCGAGTTTTAAACGCACATTGGAACATTTTTCGATCTTGCTTTTCCAGAGCTGGACACACAACCTCTACGGGATTTGACTGGTTACTTCATGTGGGATTAGCAAAGTGGTATACATTTTCCATATAATTTTTGGTTCTTTATGTTCTCGTAATTACTTGTGTATAAATTTAACTGTTGGGGTGCAATCTTAGTATAGAAGAAAAAAATTTGATTTGTTTGTGCATAACTTGACGTAATAGTACCCGATAATACTTAAGGACTAAAACAATGGATTTAGCACTCAAAAATGTTACTGGGTTCAACCCAACTGCTTTCTTATGCATCAAACTTTGCTCTTCATTAAAGCTAACTCAATAACCTTATTCAACTGTTCCCTCCAAACAGTCCCAAGTAACCCAGCCAGCTATTTGCCCCCACCCAAGCAGCTACTAGCTACCACTGAAATTGGTGCCTTTGTCTTTGATTGAGTTCGCCAGTGCGGTGGGATTTGTCACTTGATGTTCTTTTTCTATTTCTATTTTTTCCCTTCTTCTTCACCTCCAACCTCTTTGTACAATAAGGGTCGTCCGGGTTGAAAACTCACTTTGGGCCGCGAGGTAATGGTTTCCTGCACTTAAAGGCTGTCCGGGATTTCATCAATCGACAACCACCTCTTTGTTTCTTAAGGAAACTTCGATCACCGCGTGTCCTCACCTCCTTAGTTTGAGATGAAACCCTGGGGGGAGTTTGAACTTCGGGGATCTTCATCACACCTTTCTCCTTTTTATTTGTAGCCTTGGGGCTAATGGTCCTTTTTTTTCTTAGTTTGCAAGGTTTTTATGGTTGAGTTGCAACGGAAGTTTGACGGTGAAATGCTTTTTCGAGGTGCAAGTCTCGTGAAAGGTGGGATGATGACGACGGTGAGTGGGGCTGCGTGTGGTGTCACAGTGGCTGATGTAGGGAGGAGGGTGTTTGTGTGAGCGCATTGACTTGCCCAATAATGACCTCGAGGGTAGCATCGAGTCCGGAGGTGTGGCGTTTGAGGCTTAGTTATGATCGTCTCCTCAGAGCCATTGAGTGAACCTCGATGTCAATTGACGTAACACACCAATGGCAGCAAAAGATAAAATAAAACTAAGCATAATGTACAATTTTTGATGAAAAGTTCCCAAACTGTTCTCTTAACTATATTGTCTGGATGTATAAATTAATTTTGTTAAATAGTTATAAAAACATGAGCCCTTTTATGATCGTTTTCTAATGCTTTTGAATTTTTTCTGCATAAGATTGACTATGCTGAAACCGTTGTACATTGGTTTTGGTGCCTATGGTCATTTAGATCCAGATCTGAGCCCGTTACTCCAAAGTTCCCACAACCAAAACTTTTCTACTTACCTTCTTGTTTGAGGGTATCCCAACTTCGTTGGATTCCTGAGGAACTACTTCGTTATGGTATAGGAAAAGTTCTCATTTTTCTTGAATAAATAGGATTGTTCTGTCAAAGCGTTACTTGGAAAGTTTACCTAGTAATAAAACTTAAAGCATAACCTGTATTTGTGGGTACTCAAATAAATAGAAGCGCCTTACTATCATGAAAATGCTAGCTGTTATTGTAATAACAGCTGCTTCAAACCAAGTGGATATTGGAGTAAGATCGTCCATAGCTTCAATAAGTTATTGAGTTGACCCTGTCTCCATTCCCCTTTGCACACTTCCCCCTATTAGGGGATTGAGTTGAATGGATCCTGATTTGGGATATGCCTAGGAAGAGGAATAGAGTCAGAGTTACTGAGCTAGGCTGAGTTATTTCCCTTTAAGTGTCTATGCATTCGCTGGTGCCTTCACTGCTTCCATGAGTACCTCAGTGATCCAGTTTCAGATCGAGGTTTCTTTCTACTAATTCAATTATGGTTGTTCATCTACCTCGGATTGGTGATGAATGGATGTTTCAGATGAGTTTGACTTTCTCACACCCAGTGACTCTGTTTCAATTGGAATCAGTACCATGCCTCAGAAGAACCCGAATCCAATGGAACTTGTTAGTGGGAGATCAGCTAGGGTTGTTGGAGATATGGTTACTCTTCTTGTTCTATGAAAGGGAATTCCTCAGGATTACAATTATGATGTGAAAGAATATAAGGAATATGTATTTGACAGTGTTAAAATAATCAGGGGCATGCATGCTCTAGCTGGCCTGTTGGGCAAACCTTGCCCCCCCCAGACTGCTCGTTCACACCAGTATCATTATAGTCACACCACCCCAATACACATTTTGACAATAAATGCATTTTAAATGTAATTTATAGTTATCATTCAATCTACATCCGCACAATAATTCAAATCACAACAAAACCTCAGCATTCTTTTTCTTCACCTTTTTTTCAATAACAATATCAAAATTCTATCTATAAATTAAACATCACCAGATATTCTTAATTGTACACGAGCTATTCTTAATTGTACACTAGCTAACCTAGTAAGTAGTTGTACTAAATAAATAACCTACTTGAATCTAGAATATTGACCACAACCCACAAGCAACAAATGTTACCAAACAGTAAATAAATAAACCTAAGTTACCCAACAAGCATGCTCTGTCCTTCAAACAATTACCCTCCTCTTTTAGACAAGGTCGTGTAACAACCCGAGGTTTTAGGACGATAATTTATTTAGTTTTAGGAGAAATAAATATTATTTTTATTTTAGAATAATTAAATTGGCATTTGAGGTTGAAATTTGGAGTGGTTAGAAAGTGATTCGGATGGCAATTCTGAGGGTGTAGTTGTTTTCGGAAGGGTCGAGAAAGTCGCAATGACTGTACTTGGGGTCTATTTAGGTTCCGAAATATTTTAAGTTCGTTTGGCTCGAATTAAAGTTATTAAAGCCATTTAAAGTGTGTATTATCATTTAAAGTTGTGCATTTTGGATTTAAGGCTTAAAAATCCTATGGGAGATAAAATCTCCTTAGAGAGAAAGAGAAATAGAAAGAAAGAAAGAGAGAGAAGAAAAGAAGAAGAAAAAGAGGAGAAAAGTGGAATTTTCGGCCATTACGCGATCTCGAGGACGAACTAGACCCTACAAACTTGAGGCAAGTGATTAAACTTGCTAAATAATTATTGTGTATCATTTATTTCATGATTTGTGGATGTAAATTCTGAATTTTGGGATAAAATGTTTAAACCTAGATTTTGGGTAAAATCTTAGATTTAATGTGTATATAGGTTTTGGGGGTAAAATGATTGGGATGAGTTATACAATAAATTTTGATGTTATATATATGTTTGATTTGATGAGGAAGGGTTAGAAGATGATTAAAATGATTTTTGGGTATTTTGGGTTTATGGAGAAAATAACCCATTCGTAGCTTGCTGACCAAACCGAATCGATTCGCCTCTTCTGAATCAATTCTGTAGGAAGCAAACTTACAGGTCTTTGGGGCCGAATCGATTGGTTGGGTCCGAATCAATTCGTTGTGAGACCGAATCGATTCGGAGGGGCCGAATCGATTTGAAAATGAGGCTGTTTTGAGAGGTTTTTCTGGAGTGAGTTTCGTCTGGTTTCGTTCGAGTTTGTCGATTGGGAACCTATATAGGAGTTATAAGAAGAGTATTTTGGAGACTTTTAAGGAGTTTTCCTTATGAGAAATTATTGGGGTCCTATTGACTTAAAGTGAGAGAATACCGACTAGAGAGTATTGTACCGACTAGTGGGGAAGCCCACTACCATTGAGATTTCTATTTGGAGATAATTACGGAATTATATGAAAGAGTGATAATGCGCTTAGTGATATTGGATTTTAGAATCAAATCCCAAAAGGGGATAACTTTAAAGGTTCATGTGATCAATTGAACCGTATTTGAGATTGAAAAAAATTATAAATGCTAATTGATGTGCATACGAATATAGAAAGTATCCTTAACGTTAATTAACTTGGGAGATGTCTCACATTAATGGGAAATGCTGATCGAGGTGCATTAGGATATATAGAATATCCTCAACGTAAATAGAATTGAGAGACAATTCATAAATAGAAGTGATGTGTCAACTTCAAGTGAGAAATAGTATAGTGTATACTAAGTGGGGAAATTATGTGAGTTATTGACGATTAGTATATCGAGAGTAAAATATACTAACTAATGATGTTATTTCAGTTACGCCTAGGAGCGTACTATGAGTATGTGAACAATGTGTTATATATACCTTATGTGATGGTATATATCTATCGGAGGTGATGACGTATGTATATCTTATGTGAACGATATATATATAAGTGAAGCATACCCCCTCCTTGCTATCATTGGGAAGTTGCGCGATGAGGGTGAGCATCCTGGCTCGAGGAGCAGGGTGTGGATATTCCCCAGGTCATAGTCGTCCATTTTATTTATGTGATTATATTTTGGGGGTGAGAAGTCGTGGGTATGTGTTGTTCTCACTTGCCGGTTAGGAGCTATGACCACTTCCCGGACGTTGTGCTTGTGTTTTTACCACGAAGTAGGTGACATTTAGTCCTACCGGTGGTTCCCAGGATGGTATATGAGTGATGCCCAGGAAGATGATAGCATTGATAACCTGCGTCCTCGAGTTATAGCTCATTTGGATGGTTATTACATTACTGGTGTGCTTAGTACTTTGGGTATTGAGGGATTAATGGACCTCATCGACCCACATTGCCAAGGAGTAGTGTATCGGGGGGTTCCTTGTTTGGATTTCGCTTGCGAGACGTCCCACGCACAAAACGCAGTGTAATGTTGGGAGTGAGGAGAAGTTAGTCTTTAATGCTCATACATATTTTAGTATATCTCGACGATCGACAGTGCCAAGGAGTAGTGTATCGGGGGGGTTCCTTGTTTGGATTTCGCTTGTGAGACGTCCCACGCACGAAACGCCGTGCACTGTTGAGAATTGAGAATGATTATTAAATTGATTAATCTGTTATATAATAAAAAGAGAATTTGGGTTATACGCGTCATGCATTGAGGGCATAATGAATCTTGATAATCAATACTGCCAGGAGTAGTGTATCGGGGGGGGGGGGTTCCTTGTTTGGATTTCGCTTGCGAGACGTCCCACGCACGAAACGCCGTGCAGTATTGAGAATTGGGAGAAGTTTAGTCCGTAGCACTTGGATGCTAATAACTCATATATATATATATATATATATATATATATATATATATATATATATATATATATATATATATATATATATATTTATATATATTGATGGCATAACTAGAACATGAGAAATTCTAGAAAGAAATGCTTATGTCAATTTACGATGTGTTAAGTAAGTGAACAAATAAATGAGATGAATAATATTAGGAATTGAAGAATATGATTTTAATGGATTTTAGATATGTATCAATTGGGTTTTAGTTAGATTACATTTCCTAGATAGATTCGGGCATTTATTTAGAGATCACGT
Source organism: Sambucus nigra (assembly GCA_949130495.1). Lineage (NCBI taxonomy): Eukaryota > Viridiplantae > Streptophyta > Magnoliopsida > Dipsacales > Adoxaceae > Sambucus > Sambucus nigra. Next base: position 590,244,233 of record OX422214.1, read on the forward strand.
GTATACGCCTAGTTGCGTGCTTTAGTTGAGAGGTGATTTGGATTTTATGGAGAGTGCGACTCCACCTTAATCATGTCATAATGCATTTATATTTATTATGCATTTTAATGCGCTTGCTATAAAAATGTTTTCACACCTCGGGCTCTAACCCGTTTATATTTTTCCTTGCTCTGTATATATATATATATATATATATATATATATATATATATATATATATATATATATATATATATATATATTGTATTATTTTAGGTGTTCCCCCGCAAGGACGCCAATGTTGTTATCCATCCAATGTATTCGTGGAACTGCGGCAGTAGCGGACTGTTGCGGTATTTTGAAATAGTCGACTCCTATCTTTATGTACCTAGATTAGGATTCAGTTTGTATGTCGGGTTTATACCCAAGTGTTGTAGTGTAGCACTTTTATATTTATCTCTCTCAAATAATTGTACTGCCTGTGACCCGACAACATATTCGGGTATTTTATTTCATATCTTGTGTTGTACTCTTATGTTAATCTTGTTTATATCATTTGAGCGTGTGTTCGTCTCTTATTTTATTTAGATGTTTGTTGTTGGTTAGTTATTGCTTGGTGGTTTTAGTTTGTAGTAAAAATGTTTTAAATTAAATTTTTGGCACCCTCTTTTTATAATAATGGGTTGTTAGCCGAATTTATTTTAGAATCGTTAGTTGATGCTGAGAATGATCCACTTGAGATTCCTGATAGATACCAATTATGAATTAAGGCATATATGGACTAGAAAGAACAGCAAAGACTAAACAAAAATATCAAATATATGTATACATAAGATATAACTAATAGACGTAAGTACACATATATAGATATAAACACACAAATGACACACACAAAATATAATAGGAGTCTTTCACACTCGTATGGCAAAAATGTGTCATATGGAAACAAAAGTGTTGGGGTGTGAACTAGTAACAATTAAATTTAGACCCAATCACTTAAAACATGTTCACGGAGTTATCAATTGATTGCAAACTTCATCACATTTGAATATAACCTCATGTGACAATACAGATTGAACTCAATGAACAAACATACACAATGCATACAAGCCTAGAGTTTTGATGATTCTACAAACCAAATAGAGTCATGACAATAAAGACCACTAGGATAAACAAACACTGTGCAAACCGTTGATATACCATCCAATCTCCCTCAATAAGCATTTATATTGATTTTGAATGAATATATCAATCAAACAAAGGCCTTGGCAGTTATTTTTCTTTTTAATGCCATATTTTCTGTTTTTAGGCCTTTGGACCACGTATTTCTTTTAGGTCCATACAAGCGGTGGCTTACTATTCGCGAAGGACAATAAATCCTTTCGGAGCCCTTCCCCGTGCGCATTAATTTTTACCATTTTTTTTATTTCTCACAAATTTCACGTGCAACGGATTTTGACATGCACTAGTCCTCCTAGGTCACAAATATGTAGATGACAAGATTGGTAGGAGAACACCTCACAAAGCTCAAATATACACATGAAGTTAAATTTCAAAAGAGCTCGTGCATGTGTGAATGGAGGCATATAAAAATAGAATCCATTTAATCAACACAAAATCCAACTACTCCATGTAAGCATGGTAAAGAACATAATAAGGATTGACAATCTAAACCAAAAGTTCTAGCCACATGGGAGTGAAAAAGATGGGATTCTAACACAAATATATGCCACATAAAGTGTGTCAAACAAAATACACACACAATAAAATCTTTTTGTGTTTTTGACATTTTTAACCAAAAAAAATATACTCAAAAGAACACACAAAAATCATTTGTATTTTGCATTAAGCTTAACTGAAACAAATAAAACACAAAAAGATAAACACAAAATCATTATTCTAACATGAGATATGTGATGAAGCAATGACTAGAAAATGATTAAATAAGCATACATTAAGCATGATAATATAGCATGAAGCACAAAAGCTAAAGTATGCAAACACTAACACATTCATCCTTTAGATTTAATAAGGGAGGAAGCATGTGAAAGTAAATGAGAATCAAACGTCCTATTTTTCAAGGCAACGAAGTTGGATTTCCTAACCCAAATTAATGAAGAATGACTATCTTGGGGTATAGGAATTTTAACTACCTTGGTCGCTTTACGTTGGGATTTTGTAGGAATTCGTTTAAGATCAAAACAAAATTTTCTAAGATAACCTTTTCGACCACAATGTGTACAACTAAAATTACGTCGAAATTTGGTACCTAAGGAATGAGCTCTAAAGGATTTCCTAGTAGATTCTCCTAAAACATTGGTTTTGGCTTTATGAGAAGATTCATTACAAGTATTGAAGCCTAAACCACACATGTCATTTTTAATTTAGACCGTTCCTAAGATTTTTCCGAACGACACTCCAAATCAAATTTGACATTACTAGAGTCTTTTAATTGATTTTGCAATTCTAAAATGTTAGACTCTAATAAAACATTTCGCTCTTCAAACGCAAGAAGCTCCTTTTTCAAGGATTCCATTAAACCCCGAAGGCTATCTCTCTCGCCTTCTATATATTCAAGCTTCTCTAGAAGAGCTCTCTCTCGTGTCCTAAGGTCTTCAACCAACACACTATCATCAACGACCTTGACACGCTCTCTTAAACTAGCTTCTAACTTCAAATTAGCTCTTTTTAATTTAACTGATTCTTCATATAATTCTTGAAAAGCATTTTGAAGATCACTCACATTAACCTCTTCTTCATTTTTACTCTCTCTTTCTTCTCCACTCTCATTATCATAAAAAATAAGAGAATCATAAACTATAACCTTGGAAGTGTCATGTGATAAATTTTCATGTATAGATGAGTTCTCACTATCACTCACATGACTAGCCATGAAAGCCACAAAGTTGGGCTTAGTATGGGAATCGGGTCCCTCTTCCTTATCACTATCACTAAGGGTCGCATTATATGAAATGGGTCGCTCACCCTCTCTACTTAGTTTAGTGGGGGCACTCAGAAGCCCTATAGCCATAACCCTCACAATCAAAACACCTATTTGACTCGTCCCTATTTAAATTTTCATTAATAGTTTCAGGGATCCTCTCGGCTCTGTCATGCTTAGAAGTTTTAAATTTCTTAAAGTCATTTTTAAATTTATCTTTGTTAATTTTAAGAAACTTTCGAAATTTCCTAGCAAACAAGGCCATGTCTTCCGAGTCACTATCACTCTCGCTCTCTACTACTTGTTTGACATCTTTTTGGGCTTTTAAAGCAACGACCTTTTCTATTTTCCTTTCGGTTTTAGAGGGAAACATGTCTAGTTCATAGGTTTGTAAATCACCTACGAGCTCTTCTAATTTCATAGAGGCTAAAGATGGTAAAGAATTTAAAACGGCCACTTTAGGGATAAATCAATCGGGAAGGGACCTTAAAATTTTCTTTACAACTTGGTTGTCGGGTATTTTCTCTCCCAAGTTAAAAGATGAATTAACAACATCGAAAATTTTAGCATAAAATTCATCAAACGTTTCTTTTCATTCATTTTGATAGTTTCAAATTGAGTGGTGAGGTTTTGGAGTTTCGAAGCTTTAACGACACTTGTACCTTCATGAGTGAGTAGTAAAATATCTCATGCTTCTTTAGCGGTCTCACACGTCATAATACGTCGAAATTCATCCGGTGTGACAGCGCTAAACAAGGCATTTAAACCATGGGAATTAAAGTTCGAAAGTTTAAATTCACCCTCACTCCATCTATCGGCCGGTTTGGGAACACGTTCATTATCTACTAAATGAGTTGATGGAGACCACCCGTTAACTACCGATAACCAAACCCTCTCGTCGATAGATTTTAGTGCCGATTTCATACGCACTTTCCAATACGCGTAATTAGAACCATTAAAAATAGGAGATTTTGAAAATGGGGAAAATTCCATTTTAGCCAAAAATTATTTAAAGCTTCTTAACGAAATAATTTATCGCTTTGGCTTTGATACCAATTTGAAAAGTCCCTAATCTTTGAAAATCAAAAATTATTTTATACTACAAAAAGATAATTTCCTTTTTAGATATGCGGAAGCGTAAGATGGTTCAATGAAAAACATCAAATTTTAATTTACTTCAAAATTAAAATAAAATCAAAGTGAAATTAAATTAATCCATTAAAAACATTTTCATTTAAAAATAATTAATCCAAGTCCTAGAATTTGCCTAAGTCATATTTTGCAATTTTATCAAGTTAGGCCAAACCAATTTTAACAAATGACTTGAATTAAATTAGCGTTACCCATATTTAATTTAGCACCAAAATTAAATTAAGTGTGACAATTAAAACTAATTTTATCTTGTATTATCCTAAACATGCGTTCTAAGTTATTATGCAAGATAAAAGAAAATTAGTCACACTACGCCGCGATGTACGAGGAAAAACCCACAACGGGAAACAACCTCGGATGGCCCTAGCCTCAAATCCACTAAGTACGGAATTTTCATTTACAAGACAAATGACTTACTTCCTCAACTCGAACCCTCTCAAGCCTTGACGCGTCTTCTTGTAACCACCTCTTCCTAGCGGATAACCACGGAGCTCCACCGCGATCTCGGACTTACCGATCGGACAATAGGTACACCGTCAACCACACATGGTGTCTTTTACCATCTGAAAAAGCCGCAGCTAAACAATTCTTCTTCTTCTTTGAGGGATTTAGAAGAAAACTCAAACTTCTCTTCAAACGAATGTAGAGATAAACCAGTGCCAAAATGCTCCAAGCAAAGTATATGTATATATGAACTTGGAAGAAACAAAAATGGGTGTAACTAAGTGTTTAAAACATTTTTCTTTATGAAATGAACACTCAAACTCATGAACTTTTTCTTGGAAGAATCAACTCTCAAACCTCTCTCTAGGAGTTAGAATATTATGAAAAAGTTAGTTTAGAAAAAGTTGTTCCCTCACATTATAAAATCTGAGAAAAGTTAGTGGAGAAACAAGTGGGGAAAGTGGGTAAAAACTGCTAAAAACTGCCAGAAAAATTTCCCGCCTGATATCTCTTTCGAACGAGGCTTCTCCTTACATTAATACTTTCAGAGGTGCTCGGTGTTCCACGGGTTTTTGAACTCTTCCCCTTCCAAGGTGTCAAGACGATAGGTCCCTAGTCAGATGACTGCTAAAATATGATATGGGCCATGCCAATTAGCCTCAAGCTTGTTATTCTTCTGGATGACCTTAAGGACATAATCGACTTCTTTTAAGCTGGTCGGATTGACCCTTTTATTATAGAAGCGAGTTATTTCGTGTTGGTATGCAACATTTCTCAAAGCAGCATCTTCTCGAACTTCCTCCAACATATTTAGATCCAATTGTCTTATTAAATCTCTGGTGAGAGAATCAAAATTCAGAACTCTATGAGTTGGTAAGCCTATCTTAACTGGCACCACGACTTTAGTCGCAAATGCAAGCATGTAAGGTGTCTCACGAGTTGCTGTTCTCGGTGTTGTGCGATAGGCCCATAGAACATAATGTAATTCATTGATCCAATTTCCCTTTGAAGCATTAAGACCTTTCTTTAATCCATTGAGCAAGGTTCTGTTAGTTACTTCTATTTGACCATTGCTTTAATGATGGTCTGGTGCAAAATGTAGTTTTAGGATTTTGGACTGGATACAATATACTTCAAACTCATCGTTGTCAAATTGGGTTCCATGGTCTGTAATAAAGACTTAGGATAACCCATATCTACATATGATACTCTTCCAAATGAATTGATACATCTTCTCACAAGTCATTTCAATTAATGTCTCTGCTTCCACCCATTTGGTGAAGTAATCAATAACAACTACTAAGTATTTGAACATGCCTTTGATGGTCGGCAGTGGGCCGACCAGGTCAATTACCTAAATAGAAAAGGGCCAAGGTGAAGTAATTGGATCTAGAACAACATTGGGTGCTTTGCGAATTGAGGAGAACTTCTGGCACTTTTCACACTTTCTTGCGAAGGCTTTACAATCGACCCTTATAGTTGGCTAGTAATATCCTTGTGTGTTGGTTCTTTAGAGCAGTAGCCAACCAGTTGAATGAGCTCCATAATAATATTCATGAATTTCCTTAATCAAATCTTCCACCTCCAATGGATGAACACAGAGTAGTAAGGAGATTATTAATTACCTTCGGTATAAAACCCCTTTATCCAACACATATCTTGTTGGTTTATAGCGAAGATTTTTGGATTTTTTGGGATCAGGTGGTAGGATTCCATATTCGATATAGGCCTTAATTGGGTCCATCCAGGAAGGTCCCAAATCTATGGTAATGAAATTAATTAATAAGTCCTCATCAATGCTCTGGTTCACCAAGATCTCTATTGGAATTGTTCTCCTGAGCTTAATTCTTGTTGCTGATGCTAGTCGAGCAAGGGCATTAGCTTAGGCATTTGCTATTCTAGGTATCCTCTTCATTTATACGACTGAAAACTTGAAACTAACTTCCATGGTTTTGGCAAAAGTATCTGGTCATCATTTCTTCCTTGACTCCATATAAATGATGCACTTGGTTGACAACTAACTGTGAATTACTGTGTGCTATTACCTGCTCGACGCCTAATGAGTGGGCCAAATCCAGCCCGACTATTAAAGCTTCATACTCGGCTTTATTGTTTAACACTTTAAATTGGAACATGGTGCATATTTGATATCAATATCATCAGGAATATTGAGTATTATTCCCGCTCACTTCTAGCCGCACAAGATGATCCATCCACATATAGATTCCACAATGATATATCATTACTGAAGCTTTCTTCAGACATGACTCCATGGTGGAATACTTTCTTACTCTCATATTCATATTTCTGAGCCATTTCCTGAGTTTTGGACGATTTAGGTTGATCGACTGCAACTTCAACTTGCTTTTTAGCTGAGCTCTTTTCCTTAGAAGTCTGCTCGGTAGGAAAGTGTGGTTGGTCGGGAACCTCTGGATAGGTGAACTCAACGATGAAATCCATTAAAGCTTGACCTTTTAATAAATACCTTGGTTCATAGACAATGTCATACTCCCCCAGTTCTATGACCCAATACATCAATCTTCCTGACTTTTCAGGCTTGTGGAGCGCTTGTTGAAGAGGTAGGTTAGTATACACGATTATAGTATATGTTTGGAAATATGGTTTCAATGCCTGGAGGCTTCAATGAGTGCTAAAGACAACTTTTCCAAGAATGGGTATCTGATCTCGTCTCCCCTGAATGCTTTGATGGTGTAGTAAATTGGTTTTTGGATCCCATTATCGAAGCGAACCAAGGCGGAGCTAACTGCAGACTCAGAAATAGCTAAGTATAAGTATAATTTTTCTCCCAAAACAGGTCGAGATAGTAAAGTTGTTGATCCCAGTTACTTCTTTAATTCTGGGAATGCTTCTTCACATTAGACATTCCACTAAAAAGTCTTTCTCAACACCATAAAGAATGGTAAACATCTATCTGTTGCCCGGGAAACAAATTTGTTTAAAGATGCTACTCTTTCGGTAAGCCTTTTTACATCTTTCTTGCAAGTCTACGACTGCATTTCTATCAAATCTTATATCTTGAATAGATTACCTTCAATTCCCCTTTGATTAACTATGAAGTCGAGGAACATTCTTTCATGTATTCCGGACACACACTTGGTCAGCATCAACTTCATCTGATGCCATTTTAACTGATAAAAAGTCTGATTGAGGTTGCTAATATGATCTGAGGCTTTATTTCTTTTTGTTAGCATATCATTTATGTAAACCTCCATATTCTTACCTATCTGCTCTTCAAATACATTGTTCACCAACCTCTCATATGTCGCTCCAGCATTTTTTAGCCCAAAGGGCATTACATTATAGTAGTAAGTTCCTCGATTAGTGATGAAAGATGTGATTTCTCTCTCTTCTGGTTTAATCTTTATCTAATTATACCCAGAATAAGCATCCATGAAGCTTAAAATATCATGTCCTGATGTATTATTTACTAATTAATCAATTCTAGTCAAGGAAAAGTGGTCTTTTAGATAGGTTTTATTTAAATCGATAAAATCCACACACAACCTCTACTTATCATTTTTCTTTTTAACCATTACAACGTTGGACAACCATACTTAACATCTTCAATAAATTGGGCCTTTTAAATTTTCTCCACCTCTTCCCGAATGCTTGATTTTTCTCTGGTTTGAAAACCCCACGTCCCTACTTGATCGGCTTGGCATCCTTATTGATGTTGAGCTCATGATAGAGGAAGTTGGGGTCAATCCCAAGCATATCCTCATGGATCCATGCAAATACATTTTTTTCGCTACCTCAAGAACATAATCAACTATTATTTAAGGATTTGATCCAGTGTTGATCCGATCTGCGTAGTCGTCTATGGCTTGTCATTTTTTAGGACAATGCTTTCAATAGCTTTCACAATCCTCCCTTTGACTAACTTCGTCTCATCTCGGGGATCTATGGTTTCAACTTCATATTCAATGTTGGGCTTAGTGGTGTCTACCTAATAAGTGGTGGTCTTTTTCTTCAAATCAATCAAGTCCTCTTGCTCAGCTGAGGAGTAATAATACTCTCTGGCTACCTTTTGGTTATCTTTTACAACACCAACGCCAAAATAAGTTGGGAACTTCAAACATTGATGGATTGTGGATGATACAGCTTCAAAATTCTTTAATCCTACCCGATCGATGATCATATTATAGGCAAATTAAATATTTTTATCCGTAACAAAAAAATGTATTTTCTACGTACGGCTTGCTGGCTGGTGTTGAACAACACTCTAACTTGATTATGCCTAGTGGGTAAAATTTTTCACCTAAAAAGCCTATTAATGGTCTGTGGTAAGGTTTCAACTAGTTGAGTTTCAAATCTAGACTCTGAAAGCATGGGTAAAACATGATATCAAGCGATCTCCCATTATCAATCAAAACCCTGGCAATGACAGCATCCTGGATTCTGAACTTGATAACAAATGGATCATCATGGGGATACAGTACCCTAAAGAGGTCATTATTAGAATAGCCAATTACCAATTTATCTTTATTGACCTTCCTGGGCCGATCATCTTCATTTAGATTAATTATCTGGATATAAGAATAGGCATGTGCCTCATTCAAGTAGGCCATTCTCTCATCAGTGTGATCTCCTCCACCTACATCACCACCTGTAATTACATGACAATCAAATGAACCAAAACTGATCATAGCTACTTCACATTCTGGTTGCTTAGGTTTCTTCGACAGGTCGAAATCATCTTCATAACCATTTTCATGGTTCCTCTTCCTATCATCTCTGGGCTTGCATGGAGAATTTGTCCTTCCCCTTGCTTTTTTGCCTTTTTGTCGATTGAAAAACTTATTCAGTTTTCCTCAGCGAATGAGAGATTCCAATTCATTCTTCAAGCGATACAGTTATCCATTATATGACCATGATCCTTATGGAATTCACAATATTTGGATTTGTCCCTCCTATTAGGAGGTGACCTGAATCTCCCAAGCCATCACAAATCTTTATTGTGTTTGATTTCCTCTTGGATATGGTGAATGCTAACTGCCAGTGGAGTGTAATTTCCATACTATTTGAGCTTATCATCCTTCTTTGTCTTCTTCCCCTTCTACTCTTTTTGGTCCTTCTTATCAAGCTTATTGGTTGGAATCTGTTTTGCATCCATTGCTTCCTCAACATTCATGATTTTTCCTACTTTAGCCATGAGTTCACTCATAGTTTTAGGAGGATCTTTGGCAAGATCATAATATAATTTTTCTAGAAGCAATCCACTCATCAGAGTAGTGATGGTTGTCTTCTCCTTGTAATCATCCACTTTTAATTTCTCGTTGTTCAAACGAGTGATATACTCCCTGGTAGTTTCCCCTACTCACTGCCTTACACTCAAGAGATGGGCTACTCTCTTAACTGGCTTAGCCCAAAAAAAATTTGCTGATAAATATCTCGGCAAGCTGGTTGAAGTTGGTAATTTATCCTCGGAGGAGGTTATTGTACTATATTTGGGCTGAACCCGTAATGGTACTTAAAAATGCCCTACATTTCATTTCATCTAGGACTGAATAAATGTTAGTTGCAGATTGATATTTTTAATGTGCAAAACTGGATCGGTTTTGCCATCATATTTGGGGTAAATAAATGAGTTTTAAACATAGATGGAGTTGGAAAATCCACAATCGCCAGGATAGAGGGGGATCCTTTGACGAAATTCCTCTACAAGGGATTCTTTGCTTTTGCCATTTCTCCCAGCAGATCTTCCAATCGCTGGATAGATATTTTCTATGATGGATTGCTTGCGTTAGATTTATGTGAAGTAGATTAGCTATCCCAACCATGTGTCTACGCTGATCTCTCTTCCTGAATGGTCTGCTCGACGTGTTCAGATCTTTAGACACTTGATCTTGACCTAACGGGGCTTCACGATGGTCGACTGAATATTGAGTGTTTCTGGATAATGCTCCAGGAGGGTTCGTGTTTTCTCGGTGTACCAAATTATCAAAAGGTGAAGTGTTACTCAATCTTTCTAGGACAGTTGGTCTTTCAGGAGAGAAAGAATGCCCATCATATAACTCTGCAGCTCTAAGCGATGAACTGACTCTTGGGTGATACATCCTATCATGAGATGATGTGGAATAGTTGTGTCGGCTAGGCCTAGGAGGAGGAGGAGGCATTTTTATCCTTGGTGAAGGAATTTCCTGTTGCCTACATATCATATTGACCCCTAGTAATACTGGAAAAAATCATATTTAGGTTGGATACTATAGGCGGAGCAGATGGAAAGGTTAGATTGCCTTCATTTCTAGCACTGGGCTCTGGATCATTCATTTTTCCTTTAATAAGGATGTACGATATTGAGAACGACAAGAAACACGTTCCCACAGATGACGCTAATCTGTTAATGTTAAAAAATCGACTAGATCCAATTTTTTAATCATAGATAAAATATATGATTGTAATGAAATAAGTAAATAAAAGACAAAGAGTTTTAAAGTGGTTAGATTGTGTAAGGGAGCCTACATCCACTGTTAATGTATTGATTCAGTGATCACAGAAACCTAGATACTCTTATTAATAATAACATCCTATAAATCGTTCTATCTTACCATTGATGAAAGGAATACAATGTATTTGTAGTGACCCAGAGATCAAGGGTTGGAATGTTTTTATATATTTAAGCATTTACACCCGTACATAATGAATGTGATGGTTGGTTATATGAACCACGTGCGATAAGACCTTTGGTTGTACTTCTCATGTGGTGGCTTTTCATTTATGATGATATGCATTCTTCATGTTGGTCGGCATGGCCGCCGATCAACTATATGCTGACCAAGATTTATGCCACGTTGGAGACACCTGTCCACTTCTGATAGGTCCACGAGGGTGGATAATTTTTTTATATCAACAGCATGTATACAAAGTCAAATCCAAATGCAAATCAACTTCGAAACAACCCCATTAATCAATGGTTAATATCATTCTAAGCATCTATAATTATGATCAAATTTTCTAGCCACATGGATAATGAAATGATGGGGGTCCAAGTACACCAATATGCCATATCAAATATGTAAACTCATGACACATAAAAACAAACCAAAAACGTTTTGTGTTTTTCAAAATATATTTTTGACCCAAAAATAATCTTTGTATTTTTCAAATATATATGAAACCAAAAATCTTTTTATATTTTTTCAAATAAGACTCAAATAAATGAAAAAATATAATACAAAGAGATACACATGTCATAACACTAGCAAGATATATATCAAGAAGCAAATACTATCATATGACAAACATGGTCGTGCAAGAATCATCCATAAGATATAGCATGTGAAGCATCATGTGCTTGCATGTGAGAATCAACCAACCTAGCATTTAGCATCTCAAAAATAGATTTCCTAACCTAAATAGGTGTATAGCTAACAAGATGAGTTTTGGGAACCAACGGGACACTAAACTTAAACTTCCTAGGGTCCTTTCGAACATCATAGCAAAAATGCCTAAAGTGACCTTTCCTACCATAATGCAAACATGCGTAAACACGACGAGGAATGGAACCTTTAGGTTGACCTTTTCTAATACCCTGGGATGTAGTTGGCGCTATAAAACAAACTATAGTTTTGGGTTTAGCATTTGAAGAACTAGAACAAGATAAGCCTTTTCCAGTACTAGTTGAATTGTGTAAATCATTTTTCAACTTCAAAATTTTAAACTCAAGCAAAGAAATAGACTCCTCAAATTTTAGGGACTCATTCTTCATATTTTCAATTACCCCTAGAAAGTTATCTCGCTCCCCCTCAATGTGAGCAAAGTTATCCCTAAGAGTCTTATCACGTGCCTTATAATCATAATTCAAAACACTATCCTCTTTGGCACAAGCCTTAGAATTCTTAAAGTCCTCTAACTCTTTCTTTAAAATAAGGACTCTATTATCACTCTCTACTTTGGCCAATTGTAAATAATTAAATTCATCATACAAAGAAACACGCTTCTCACGAATGATATCTCTTTGAGTTGGAAATGTTTACAAATATTCAATCATATGTTTAAAACGAGAATTTTCTTCTATAAGAATTTCAATTCGTTTTGTAAACTTCAAATTCAAAAGATTTAATTCGTCAAAACTTTGAGATTCCATTGAGAGAAAAAACAAGCCAAGAGGGAAAAACAAATAATCACCCAAAAAGAATCACTTAACAGGATCAATCACAATAAGATAGTGCAACCCGCTCTGATACCAATTTGTAAATGCCCCTTTTTAAACCAAAGTGTGTTTGAAGCCCAAATTCAATTTTCATATAAAAAATTTCCAATTTTTATTATGCATTGATTTTGTGAACCAATTTCAATTAACCCAATTTTATGTTCTTAATCCTAAATAGGCATCTGGGTAATTAAACAAGTAAATAAATCAAGTCCACAAAATGCACAATGCCGATGTACGAGAAAACCACTAAGGGAAAAAACCTCGGACAACCCAAGCCAGACAATCTCTATGATACGATTTTACAAAGTACAGATAGTAGACTTACTCAACAACTCGATATCCCACAAGTCTTGATGCTCTTCTATGCTTCACTTGCTGCTCCACAGTGCAACGTATGAGTTTACCTACGTCAGGTCCACAACACATGAGTCCACGTATGTCTCGATATCCACCTAAAATCTATGATAACCATCTACGATTCAGAACACGGAGTCCACCACTTCTTCACTTCAAAACTCGACGAAATAATTGTTCAACAGAGATGAACAAACTCTAGATGGTTCTAAACCAAGATCTCTATAACATGTGTATGAAAGATCGGATCTTGAAACACAAAGGATGTTTTTAACTTTGGAAACCATTTTGCAGAAAAATGAAAGGGTTATGTTTTGTAATTTTGGTTCCGCGCACCTCAAAATTTTGAGAAAAAATTTCCTTAAATAAAAAATTTGAGTCGACAAGTCATTGGAACGATATTGGCCTATCGTTCAAATGAACCTACAGACCTCGTTTGAACGAGTTAAGCATGCCATTAGAACGACCCACTGATGTCTTTGGAATGACAATAAATGCCATTTGATCTTTCAAAACACAAGGAAAAGATCTAGACGACTCTAAAACTTATTTATCTTAGAAAACACAAAGTTAAAACATTAAATTTTTTAATTAAAACAACATCCTTAAAATATTTTTCAAGTCCCATAAACATTATGCGTTCATACCTGAGAGTATCTCGGAATGCAATATGATATGAAGACGTGAAACGTGCATTAATAAAATCGTCATGATCCCGCTACATCTTCAAAACAACGTCATAGACTTTGTAGGAATCATGATAAGAATTTTTTTATCTATGACTCAAATTGGCATTTGTCCGGAATAATGCCAATATATACAAATTGTCACTATTTGGAAATTTATCCTTACAAATCTCCCCCTTTGTCTATCCGTCACAAAACCAAAACAATGAAATTCCTAAGCCTAGCGATCAATTCGAAAGGCCTAAATCCCATCCCATAGACCCAAAAAGAAAATACAAGACACGATCTAGTAAACAAATGTCGGATCGACAGCATGAAATGTCTTCATGTGATGTAATCGCAAAATATCAAATCTCTGAAAAATTACTATACACACGAAACAAACAAATACCATATGAAGTGTGGAGGTACAAATGATATAAAAACACATGATACCAGATTATAAAACAAACCATTTATTAAACATGCCAACAAACTTATGATACCAATTTGTATACACATTTTGAATATAACTCAAATCATTGATATTAATATGTAAACAGTATGATCAAAACACGATATCAATATATAAGCATATGTGATCATCAAATAAATTCCCCCCACATCATATACTATCTATCTCTCCCCCTTTTTGTCTCGAATAGAAAACCAGATAAAAAGATAAATATACAAAACCAGATCTAGCATGAGAAAAAATCATATGAAGCATATCTAAATAAATAATGAAGCAAGCTAATAATAATCATAAGATACCAAATCGTATCTAGCAAACAATCAAAAATATGAATCATCAATATCAGGAATGATGTGACTAAATAAATCAATGTTGTATAAGAATCAATCATGAATAATCAGTATAAACTGCATGTAAACAGTCCAAAATAACCCAGATGTACCCAAACAGTATAATATTAGCATATATACAAAGTAGGTACTAAAACAGAAAGAAATCTCAAAAATCCTCTTTGGGCCGTTTGAACAAAAAATGTTAGGTTGTTTGAACGACCGAGGAATGTTGTTTGAACTAGGAAAGAAACGACCTGAAACAGTAGCATGTCGTGCGAAGCACCTAAGAAATGACCTATCTCGTGACCATACCTAACACTTTTTATTCCTCATTTCTCATGTCGCGAGATCCACTCTTTGAACGACATGGGTATGCCATTTGAACGACATCCAGAAGTCATTTGAGCGACTTCCAAAAGTTTGTATTCCATCTTTAAAAAGGTTTAGGATTTTCCCATTGATTTTTTTTTCTCAAAACAACTGGAAATACGAAACAGTAAAAAAACAGACTCGAAAAAGAAAATAAGAGTTTTGTTCTAACATAATATCAATGTGATCAAACATGGATATGGAATTAATGGGCGTGGACTAAAACCAATGAATCACAATTTGAACACAACGAAACGATCAAGAAGCTCTGATTGATAGCAATATTTCATCAAACTAAGTTTTATCCATATGTGACAGTTAATATATTGAGCTTAATAAACTAAACAAACAAAATGCACATAAATCCATAATTTTGACGATTCTACAAAACAAATAGTGTCATGACACGATTTTTCAACATTAGGATTCGTGGTGCAAACCCGTTGTATTTTTCCATCCAAACACCCTGATACATTCATATTTCTTTTTCTAGTTCTTTTAAGGTTTCCATTTTTCACCTTTGAGAAATCCCATAGGCCCATTTTTGGCATATGTTATTTTTATTGACTTAATGTTTTCGGGATCTTCTAAACGGTGGCTTTCACGATGATTTTATTTTACTATCGATGCCCTTTTCAGTGCTCATTCATCATTTTTTCAATTTAAGCAATATTAATCCTTATGGGCAACGGTTTTTACATGCACACATCCTCCTTAGTCTAATTATGCATAGATGGCAAAATTGAGAGGAGGGTATCTCACCAAACTCAAATATGCATGAGAAATTAAACACTCAAAAAAGCTCGTGCATGTGCGTGCGATGATATATCTACAAAGTCAAATCCAAATGAAAATTAACTTCGAAAAACTCCATTAATCAATGGTTAATATCATTGTAAGCATCTGTAATTATGACCAAATTTTCTAGCCACATGGATAATGAAATGATGGTGGTCCAAGCACACCAATATGCCACATAAAACATGTAAACTCATGACACACAGAAATAAACCAAGAATCTTTTTGTGTTTTTCAAAATATATTTTTGACTCAAAAATAAAATCTTTTTATATTTTTTAAAAATATATGAAACTAAAAATCTTCTTGTATTTTTTCAAATAAGACTCAACTAAATGAAAAAAATATAATACAAAGAGATACACATGTCATAACACTAGCAATATATATATCATGAAGCAAAGACTATCATATGACAAATGTGGTCATGTAAGAATCATCCATAAGATATAGCATGTGAAGCATCATGTGTTTGCATGTGAGAATCAACCAACCTGCATTTAGCATCTCAAAAATAGATTTCTTAACCCAAAAAGGCTTATACCTAACAAGACGAGTTTTGGGAACTAACGGGACACTACACTTAAACTTCCTAGGGTCCTTTATAAGGTCGTAGCAAAAATGCCAAGGTGACCTTTCCTACCATAATGAAAACATGCGTAAACATGACGAGGAATAAAACCTTTATGTTGATGTTTTACGTTTTCTAACACCCTGGGATTTGGTTAACGCTCTAAAATAAACTACGATTTTGGATTTAGCATTTGAAGAACTAGAACAAGATAAGCCATTACCATTACTACTTAAATATTTTAAATCATTTTTCAACTTCAAAATTTTAAACACAAGCAAAGAATTAGACTCCTCAAATTTTAGGATCGCCTTCTTCATATTTTTAATTACCCCTAGAAGGTTATATCGCCCCCTCTATATGAGCAAACTTATCCCAAAGAGTCTTCTCACGTGCCTTATAATCATCAATCAAAATAAAAAGTCTTCTCATGTTGATGGCCACCTTTGAATTCGATTATACTATGAGATGATAATTATAAAGATCTTTGTTATGGACTAGTCCATTATAGATACTCATAACCTTTGCCTCTATATTTGAAGAAATGTTAAAGTAAGAACTACAGCCACATAGGAAATCAACTTTATCATTTTTAAGAACTCCACTTCCACCGCTCTCACCAGGATTACCTTTGGAACAACCATTGATATGTAGTTTAAGACAACCAGTAGGGGATATTTCCAAGCCACTAAAATTGGTCTTTTGGGAGGAAGAATGTAACATTCAATATAGGGAAATTTTTGTTTGGAAGGGTGATTTTGAGTCATGCCTTTTGCATCCAGAAAAATAGAAATCAAATTATCGATATCGTAAATAATTGTAGGCACAAAGATATTAATAACATTATATACGAACTAATACTAATAGCGTGTCTTTAAAAGAAGCATAAAAAAAAAACCAATAGAGCATGCATGTAGGATTATTTCAATGTGATTGTTTAATTTTACAAGAATCAAACATGGAAAAAGAGCTAGTAATTTGACCAACCCAAGATAATTCCCCTAAAACTAATACATGGCAATAGAGGAAGCTGAACAAATTCTCCAAACAGCAAGCACAATTAAATTGAGCTCGCACGATACAATAACAAAAAATAGACGAGGTAGAAAAATATTTGACGTGTATGACAAATATAAATAGTACCAACATAGTAAAAAAATAATGTTCAAAATGACATAATTTTAAAGAGACTAAAGTTACCAAACATATAGACTTCCATATAACAAAAGCTTCAAATCTACAATAAAAATGGATCCATTTTTATAAAACTTAAAAATTTGAACATAGCAAAAAATATGTGATATGGAATAACTTTGCCAAATTCAATGAAATTGTAATACAGCCAAATCCTAAGGCCCTGTTTGACTGTGAAAATTGATTGATTATCTAAATTGGTTCATTATGAATTAGTGAGTTGAAATTAGTGGATTTAAAATTATTTTAAATCCATTTATAGGCAATGTTTTGTAATTTAAACTTACTAACTTAAAAGGAAAAAAAAACTAACTAACAACCCTAACAAAAAAACTATTTATATTTGAAATGAAAAAATGACCCAAATAAATATTTTCACTTCATATTCAACCCATAAATAACTTAAAATAAAGTATAACATCTGTAACTTCGCACACCCAATCCTGAAAATGATGATAAATTCGGGGTCCAAGTCTCAAATGTTGATAAAAATAATATAGTTGCACATACTCATTATCCAAACCCCAAGTTTGGGGCAAACATTCGGGGTCCAAATCTCAAATAGGTAAAATATTATCATTTTTTAGAATCAAACCCATTTGAGGTCTAGACTCCTAATTTGAGGCCAAATTACGGGATCCAGACCCCTAATCCGAGGTAAAATTTTAGGATCCAGACCCTAATATAAGGTTAAATTTTGGGGTCTAAGCCTTAATTTTGGAGTAAATTTTTGTGATTAGGGTACTAAAGTTGCATGTTTTAGAAATTTTGATTATTTTTCAAAAGTTTAACTATATTTTGAATCATATTGTTGTGTTATTTATTTTAAGTTGTTTATGAGTTGAATCTTAAAAAAATAATGTTTCTTAGGATCATTTATTAATTAAAAATTGAAAAAGCTAGTGTGCCCTAGGGTTTGTATGAAGCACCACCATTTGTTTTTCACAATTTTAAAAACCTCTGCACTGATTAAAACTACAAGTGTGTGTGGAACAATTTTACCAATTTTGTTCTTGACCTTAGCAGCATCTAGGTGCGATAAGAAATAATAAAAATAAGTAAACCACAACCCAATGATGTACGAGAAAAATCACAAAGGGAAAAACCTCAGATGACCCAACTATATAAGCCCACTATGATATAGGAAGTTTACAAGAACAACTTAGACTTACTAATAGAATCGACACCTTCAATCATTAATGGGCTTCCTTGTTCCTTGTAAACTTCTTCGCAGCCACTATTGGATGCCTTCCAATAGCCACACAATTCTGGCGTGTTCCACGTCTCGGTATCCCACCAATCTTACTTATCTCGTGACTAGTCCAACCGTCGCTAAACACAAACATGGCCTCCACTGCTTGAAACTCTTATAATATGAAAAGTAAACGAATAGGGTGCAACACAAAAAGAGATCTAAACTAGACATATTTGTGTAGGATTATTTGATCTCAAACCTGAGTGTAAACAAGGATTTTGAAGGCAGAAGATAAACCTTGGAATATCATTTTCGTAATAACCTATTGGAAAATTCATGCCAGACCTGAGTATTTATTGAAAAAATGAATTTTGAGGCGACACGTTTTTTGAGGTAACTCGTTCGGATGAAAACATAGAGTTCGTTCAAATGAAAACCTTATCTCGTTCGAATAAACTTAAACCTTATTCGAACGAACATGTGATCTCATTCGAACTAATTTCAAACGAGCCACGAAGATATACACCTATGATTAACATAAGTACACCGTTTGATGTTTGTTGGAAGTTTGTTCTAAAAAAATCCACATCTCGTTAGAATGAACACTAATTCTCATTCAAACAAACCAAAGAAAAAAATATTCTTTCTTTCAAAAAATATTTTACGAAAAGGCCTCAAACATATTTTAAAAAATAACACCCAAAACGTATTTAGGGATCAAACATATATATGTATTAATACCTTCATTGAGATCCCTCGGATATCGAAGGCGAAAACTCGACACAAAATTTTTCATGAGATGACTTATATAGTTGACTTAATTGACTGACACGGTCATTTATCTCTTTATATAGTTGGCTTAATTGATTAACACGGTGATATCATCAATAAATTTCGTTATGTTTTTGGTATTAAAGAGGGGTGATAAATTTTTTGATTTTTTTATTAGATTATAAAAAATTAGGCCTTATTATTTTGTCGATAATAGGTTTAGGACGATTAACCATCTTTTTCTAAAATTTTCCCTTATCTTTTCCTTGTTTTTTCCCAAAAATATTAATTGTACCCTTGCATTGAAAATTCATAAAAGAGTAACACAACTCCAGCCATCTAACCTCTGGCCTTGTGGTCGCTAGATTTTTAATCTTCGGTCACCAGAGCTCTCATTGAGGGACTGAAAATTCAATATTTACAGCGTAAATTCTTATTTTCAATATAATTTGATCCTAATTTATTTTACGGTCATTTACTGTTTGGGTAGATTTCTTTATAATAATTGTGGCTTAGGGTACGCTAGTTTCTAGTTTAGTTGCCTAGGTGTTATTTTAACGTTTGATGCCAGCTGTCGTCTAATATCTTTTGCTCTAATTGTTAACAACCTGAAATACCCTTATTATTTAAATGTAGTAACTCTAACACCTTTATGTACGCGCCATGGCCGTTTAACACCTTCGCTGCCTTTATGAAGAAAATCAGCCGAAAATAAAAAACAACCAAAATAAAACATTTGCCCATTTGGATTTGTTGAAAAGAAGAAAGAAAGAAAGAAGAATATCAGAATAACACCTTTGCCCATTCGAGACCCTCCAACGGCTGCTTGCTATTGGAATGCAAAAGGTTGTCACTGTACATGATGACAACTTCATTAGAATATGGAAATTTAATAAATAGTTTAGTTTTTATTTTTCTAGCCCGTAGATTTCCCATTTTTTTTCTTAATGGAAATAATTTTTTTTATTATTGGATCTGAGTTTCATTTCATTTTTTGGTGGATCTTAATTTATAACGGGTTGGATGTGGTTGGATCAAGGTTTGATTTGGTTGTGATTGGATCTAGGTTTGAATTGGATCTAGCTTGGATATGAATTTATAACGGGTTATTTTTTTAATGCAATTTGATTTTTTCTCTAATTTTTTCGGTAAGTTTATCTACAAATTTTTTATATGCACTGTTTAAGAAAATTAATTATTTTTATTAACGTAAACGGTTTTTATAAAATAGTTTATATCAAAAAACTGTTTAAAAACATTTTTTTCTATAATAACCCTGAAAAAACTGTTTAAAAAAGTTTTTAATTATTTTTATAAATAAAAAACAGTTTTTATAAAATAGTTTGTATGAAAAAACTGCTTAAAAACAATTTTTCTATAATAACTCATAAAAAATTGTTTAAAAAATTATTTTAATTATTTTCATATTTAAAAACAGTTTATATGAAAAAATCGCTTAAATGCTTTTTTTTTCTATAATAATTGTTGATGTAAAAAATTAGATCACTCTAATAATTCAATCACAGATAAATAAATGAGACAAAGAATTTTAAAGTGGTTCAGCCTTATAAGAATGGCCTACGTCCACTGTTTTGGTATTGTTGTTTGTATGAGAATTCTCGATTACAAGTTATCTCAAGAAATTCCGGTTTTGGGGTCCCATTACAATGAGGATTGTACAATGTATTTATAGCCCTGAGGCTGTAATGTGAAAGGGTACTACATTAAATGATATACATATGAAAGGGTAATACATTTAATGCCCTCTTTGCGCGCGCGTCCAAATGATAAGCATTTAATGAGCATTTAAACTGTTGGTATCCTGCTTCGAGGTGCAGCTCGGACCGCCATGAGTTGCTCGGACCGCCTAAGCTTCTCGGTATTTTAGAGTTCCTCGGAGCATATGAGTTCCTCGGAGTAAGCAGTGTTCCTCGGGGAACTAGTCTTCCTCGTTGTAGTCTTGTTCTTCGGAGCGAGTGGGTTCCTCGGAAGTGTTTGTAGATGCCATGTAGATAGCCATGTGTCTTCGTAGGATTGGTCCACGTCCGTAGATTAAATTTGGTATCAACAATAACTCTTAAAAACTGTTGAAGAATATATTTTATTCAAAAAACGTTAATATTTTATATATAGTTTATATATATAAAATAGTTATGTATATAAAAACAGTCTATATATATATATATATATATAAAGTTTATATATGAAAAATAGTTTATCTATAAAAATAGTTTCAAAAAAGATTTAAACATTTTTGTAATATATATGTATTAATGTATTCGGGGATAAAATGGTCTTTTTAGTTAAAAAAGTTGGCCAACTAACGGTCAAGTGAGTTAATTGACGGTTTCTGTTAGTTTTGGACCATAATCAACCAATACATAAATTAACGTACCCCAAACCCCAATTATTATAAACAAATGAGCCCCAAATAGGAAACGACCATACATTTTATCACCACTTCTTACAAGAACAAAATGACATATATATCATTATTTGTTAGCACGAGGATGAGTTGCAAAACTAAATTTGCAATTTTTCATTACGAAATAAAATTTTCAAGTCAAGCATTTCAAACTTGTTTTCACATTTTTTCATAAAAATTAATATTTGCAGCGTGACGAGACTATGAATGTGTCTCAGAAATGCGTACTCTCTAGGCTCAAGTGCAAGCCAGTCGCGTTAGTAATAAACCCAGTAAATTGGGATCGTATTCACAGGAAAATAGGACAACAAAGTTGTAACGACGTTGGATAGATAAGGAAATCCTAACTCTGACACTAAAGGAAAAGGAAAAGGTGATTTGATTTGTGGAATAACTACACTAGATGCAATTGTGAAATTATGAAAAAATGCAGTATTCTGAATTACCTAAAATACTGATGAAGAATGATTTAAAACTTTAAAATATATGATGTGAAAAAAAATAGGATGGGAATACAATCCCTCAACCCTAGTGTATTGCAGGTATAATACTAATCGTAAATTTAAATGATTAATTAGGCCCAGAATTTAGTACTCCCAAGCATTACGTATACGAGGTTCAAGCCCGCACCATACTTAATCAGAAGACGAGTAAATCGGTATTGCAATAGTTACACTCGAATTGTATTCTAAAGCATCCCGGTTACCCGGAAGCAAACGAGATCCAAAGATCTACAATTGTCATGGTTCTACGCAACACCGTCGTAATCAAATCATTAAATTTAGAGGATTAATTTTATACACATCCAACTACCACATCAGGTTGAGTTCATGTATCCCAACCTTAGAAAATCTAGCCTAACATGCTGAAACTAATGAAAACAATTTTTGAATTGCAGAAAACCATGATTAAACTAAGAAAGAATTGTAGAATGATGTAGAAAGGAGATTGGACAGAAGAAATTAACTACTAATCTTACCAAAGCATTAAAAGCAGCAATTAAAATTACTTGTAACCATAGAATTATGAACAATCTTAAATCTTGGAATTAAATTTGTAATCAATCTTCAAACTAGGGTTTTTACAGAAAGAATGGAAAATTAGCTAAATTCTCCGTACTAAGAATGATAATAAAACGAGTTTAAATACCCTACAAAACTTCAGGAGTTTTAGCTGCACTAGGACTTTCCATTAGAGGAAGATTAGAAAATTAAAATTCGACAGTTGGACCAATTCGATCCTCCCTCGGTTCGGTCTGGCTGGAATCCGAATTGATTTGTTTGTTTCTTGGGTGAATCGATCCATCATGGATCGGTTCGTTTGTTTTCTTTCAGCTTCAATCCATCTTCGGTCCGGGGTTCTCTGGAATTTGACAATGCGGATCGGTCCAGGCTTCCTTTGACTTTTTCTTCAAACTTTGACTGCTCATAACTTTCACACCGGGACTCCGATTGAGGTGACGTTTCTTCCTATGTACTCGTAATTACAGGCTCTTCAACTTCTCTCTAGATGCCTCATCGAATTCTGGGTAAAATTACAACTTTACCCTTTTGACTTTTCTTTCTTTTCTTTCTTGATTCTTCCGGTTTCTTTCTTTCTTTCTTTCTTTCTTTATTGACATTAAATACATGGAAAATTAGTACGAAATACCAAAAACTCGGGGTACTCATTAGAATAAGTCAGTATCAAGATTATGAGATAAAACCAAATTGATTACGTTGTTCGAGGTGCTAAAAGTAACTAAATTAAAGGGATAAATTGGTAAGAATTTATGCCTAATCAAACCTCCCAAACTTAGAACTTTGCGCGTCCCTAGCAATGTAAAAGAATCCTAGTGAGGCTTAACTTTTGAAAATCATTTTATTGGGATAGAATACCTTTTTCGCGGGTAAGCGATTGCATTTAGTGTATGCAACAAGCCTTTAAACGCCTAGGTTACCCTAGTAGGACGAGTTGTGTCTCGTGAGGGTTTGCAGTGAATATTCCCGCAAAATTCGACTCAAAGAACTTTCAAAATACGCAAAAATTGTATAATTCAAACTTTCTCAGAAAATAGTCATCATCAAGTCATGCTCAATAGTCTCAAATCATAGTGCGTATGTGCGAAGCCGAAAATTTAATCGCCAATTTCCACCGATTGATCATTACGTTACTTACCCGAAAATTCGTTTTGATTTCAAATTCTCACGGAATGATCTCACAAACAAATCTCTCGGATTATGGCTATTCTCTCGGTATGCGTGATAAAAATAATTAATGTAATGGACGCAAAGTCACGCATACAAGTAGAAAGACGGAAATTTTATAGTGATAGGATCTCATCCACGGATTACGATTTTAAAAATGGGAACATTGCCTCTTATTCATGCATTATCTCTTTTATTATCTTTTGGTGTATTAGCTCTCCACGCGGTAACCAATTTTTTAATTCGGACTCGGTTAGGACTTTTTCGGGTTTTACGGTATATTGGGTAAAATGAAAATGGTAGGGAAGGTTAGAATTGGAAAAGTCATTTATGATGTCCATTTGTGCTTTTTTCCGGGCTATTGCTCATTTTTTCTTCTTTTTCTCTATTTTTTCTATTTTTCACTTCTTTTCTTTTCTTGTTATTTTTGTTGAGCATATCTATTTTTTTCTTGCCCCTTTTTATGCACTTTTCAGACTTAAATTCTGAATTCTTCCATTTGTCACAATTCCGGGCCATTTGGGTTTTTCAGGTTATCAAACGAAAAGAAAAAAAATTATTAGGCTCAAATTGGATTGCAAATGGATGAATTTTTCATGACTTTTTGTGGCCAATATTTTTGGGTAACAAACGATGGCCTACTTCATTGTCCGAATTACTTATTAATTTATCATATGCGTCTTAAGATTAATTAAGTTTAGAGATTTGTAGCGCGCTTTTTAAGGTAATACCACACACGTTTTCCATAACCGATCAAAATGAAAGGATTGAGATCCACGACGACTTTTTAGGCGCTGAAAAGAACTTTGAGTTAACAATTAACTCGGATTGATTTATAAATTTCACAAAAATTGAAAGGCTCGAATCTTACCGGGGTTGGGTTGTTAATCTCCACATGTATTCGTTAAGTCACCTACGTTCACTCAATTTCCATCTTTGGTCAATTTCGGCTTTATGTATTGTGTTTTTAAAACTTGAGACTTCAATCCGATTTTTACTGATATTTTTGAAAATTTTGAATTCCAATTTTTATTTATTTTGAACAAAAATATTTTTGGGTTTTAAAATTTATGATTTTTTTTTCCAAATTTCTGGGCATTTTTGAAAATTTGTGAAGTTTTAGAAATACGCACTTGTGACCCCCCCTAACTTAGACTTTTACATTGTCCTCAAGCAAAAAGGACTAAAATCTAAACAAGGCAAAATAAGAAGTGCGAAAAATAAAACAAACAAATGGAGAAAATGCAGATTTTTTATAAAAGAGGATTGTGGTACAAAAACAGCAAATAGCATACAACATGTGGACAAGGGAAAAAACTAAAAATTGTCACAACCAAACAAAGCTTCATTGGGGCGGTGGTTGGGAAGAGCTGGGTGTGTTGGGGCCATAGGGGTCATAGAAGTAGGATGGCAATGGCTCGTTGGGATCCCCTTGGCGTCGATACAAGTCCGCTTGGAAATAAAACATTATGCTTGTATCGCGACGGTATTCTGTCAAAAAGCTGTTGAATCTCGTCTCAAGGGCCGATATACGGTTAGTGAGGTCACTACCCGCCCATTCAAAATTCGGGTCTTCTTCTTCTTCGGCTGACTCTTCATCCGCACCTACATCACCCGTCTTCACATCAGCATCTGCTTCTTCTTCTTCCTCTTCCTCTTCATCTTCCTCACTCGAGGCATTATTGTCCTCGTCATCACTTCCCCGCCTTGCCCAGAGGATGACTAGCTATTTATTGCTCCGCGTGCGGGTTCCCTGTCGAAAAGGACTGAGGAGGCGAGTACGATCAAGCGGTGCCTCAATGCCAGCATCCTTGAGGATGGAGGTAATCAAACGTGCATATGGAAGTGGAGGTGCACCTTTCTCATCCATGGCCGCAACGATGATGTCGGCGTATAGGGTGCGAGCCTGGTTAATAGAAGTGTTGGGATCAAAGAGGTGGTATGTCAATGTGGCCTGATGGGGACGCATCGCTGAATCGTTGGACGTTTACAAAATATTTGCACACATAATTTGGAAAGTAGGCGTGCTTTCTCATTAAGACAACCAACAGCGACAGTCTGTCCCCTCTATGCAACATCGGGGGCAATGCGCTCCATAATCAGTTCTTGGGTGACCGGGGCGACATTCCTTTGGTATGTGAAATCTTAAACATCAGGAGCGTTGTATTCGGCCAACTTGGCCGTGAGAAGGGCCTACGAAAAAGGGATGACGGTACCATCAACATATACTTGTGACTCGAATTGGCTCGTGCGAATAAGGGAGCCATAGAAAGATCGGACCTCGGATGCCCAAACCACTTCGTATGGTTGATTAAGGAATCGACACCAACCCTAGGCATGAAGAGGGCGGTGACGAAATTGGGCAGACCTGACCATTGGACAGTGCACTCCATGTGGAGTTTGCGATCCAGACCAAAGAACCGCTTGCACCACCGCTCCTCTTGGCGGGAACAAAATTCACCATGGCCGGAGGGGAGGATTTCAGTGGAGTCGTACTTAACGGGGGCGGGTCGTTGGGCCATGATAATGGGGAGAGTTTGCTGAAAAATTAGGGAGAGAGAAGAGAGGAGTGAGGTGGTTGAAGGTGCGAAGAAAAGTGGAGGCTATGGGTGGGTATTGATAGGGGAGGGGTGGGTAGGGTTTTGGAAATGGAGGGAAAGGGTTTAGAGGGAAAGAGGGAGTGTATTTGGGAGGGAAATTGAAGGGTTGGTTATGGGGAAACGAATTGGGAAGGAAGGGATTGGGGAGAAGGGGGTGTACCTAGGGAATAAGGGAAATTCTGTAGAAAGCGGACCGATCCGCCTGGTGACCGGACCGGTCCTATCCTTTAATCTTCGAGTTTTTCAATTGCCGGATCGATCCGGCTCTAAATTAAAGGAACCGATCTAGGCCGGACCGGTCTGGCTCAAAAAGAAAGGAATCGATCCGGTTCTTGCAATGTGCTGGATTTCCCCCTAAGTTAATTGCGATCGCTCTTCTCCGAAAGTTTTCAATTCTCATCATGCTCCCTATCAGTTTGAACTCAAAATCCTCTCGATATCTATGGTCAACGCAACTCTCAATTTCCCAAAACATGTGAATGCTCTCACCTTATTGTACCCTAATCCTATGGACTCTCACTACTCACATAACTCTTGTCTACTATACACAAGAATTCACCCCATACACGTCGGGGGTGCGACGACCTCACTGTAGCAGCTCACTCTACCCCGTAAATGGGGTTCGATAATCAAACGGTGTAGACTTCTTCCACACACGCCTCTAGATATGGCTTTAGGCGTTGCCCATTTACTTTAAATGTATTTCTCCCTTTCAAATCGTCAAACTCAACAGCTCCGTGAGGGAAAATATTCTTCATAACGAACGGGCCAGACCATCTTGACCGTAACTTGCCCGGAAAGAGATGAAGCCGAGAGTTATAGAGAAGCAATTTTTGTCTGGGAAGAAACTCTTTGCGGTGAATAATGTTATCGTGAGCGAGTTTCATCCTTTCTTTGAAATTTTTTGCATTCTCGTACGCATCATTGCTTATCTCTTCTAACTCATTTATTTGAAGCTTGCGAGTTTACCTGCCTTATCCATGTCATAGTTTAACTCCTTAATTGCCCAATACGCCTTGTGCTCTAATTCCATGAGAAGATGGCAAGGTTTTCCATACACAAAGCAGAAAGGGGACATTCCGAGCGAATTTTTGTATGCGGTACGATAGGCCCATAGCGAATCGTTCAATCTAAGTGACCAATCTTTTCGGGTAGGATAGACGGTCTTTTCGAGAATGTTCTTGATTTCCCGATTCGCTAGTTCAGCCTGCCCATTCGTTTGTGGGTGATAAGTCCTTCCAACCTTGTGAACGACACCATACTTTCTCATGAGCTTCGCGAATGGCTTATTACAAATGTGCGTGCCATTATCACTAATTATTGCTTTCGGAGCACCGAAGCGGGAAAGTATATGTTCCTGCAGGAACTTAATCACCACTTTGTTGTCATTTATCTTGGTAGCTATAGCTTCCACCCATTTAAAAACATAGTCTACCGTGACAAGGATGTATAGGAAACTAAAGGACGGGGGGAAAGGACCCATGAAGTCAATACCCCAGCAATCGAAGATCTCAATAATGAGTATGGGGGTAAGAGGCATCATGTCTCGTCGAGTAATAGCTCCCATCCATTGGCACCTATTGTAAGATTTTCAAGCATTGTTCACATCCCAAAATATTATGGGCCAATAGAGGTCGCATTGCAGAATTTTAGTGGCCGTCTTTTTCGTCGAAAAGTGGCCTCCACAAGCTTCTGAATGAAAAAATTAGATGGCTTTTAGGATCTCGTCATCCGGTACGCATCGTCGGATGATTTGGTCGGCGTAATATTTAAACAGGAAGGGATCGTTATAGAACAACATGCGCGACCAAGTAATAAACCTCTTCTTATCTTGCTGTGTCCAGTCGGGAGGGACGACTCCCGTGACAAGGTAATTCACTATATCCGCAAACGAGGGCAAAGAAGAGGTAGCAAAGAGTTGCTCATCCGAAAATTATTCGTCTATGGGTATTGGATCACTAGGTACGTCGAACGAAAGCCATGATAAGTGGTCGGTAACGATGTTTTCTACTCCTTTCTTATCTTTAATGGAGAGATTAAACTCTTGTAGGAGTAGGATCCACCTTATGAGGCGCGACTTTGCATCTTTATTTGCAAGTAAGTATTTTAATACCGCGTGGTTGGTGAAGCAAGTAATGGGAGAACCAATAAGGTAGGACCCAAATTTGTCAAGAGCAAAGACTACCGCTATCAGCTCCTTCTCGGTAATGGTGTAGTTGAGTTATGGTCCGGTAAAGGTCCGGCTAGCGTAGTAGATGACATTAGCCTGTTTGTCTTTTCTTTGGCCCAAAATAGCCCTTATCGCATAATCGCTAGCATCACACATAAGTTCGAATGATAAAGACCAATCCGAAACTTGCATGATGAGAGCAGACACAAGCATGGTTTTTAGTTTTTTAAAAGCTCTTTGGCATGCTTCTGTCCACTCAAATGGGTTGTCCTTCATAAGTAGGTTGCTTAAGGGTCTAACGATGGCGCTAAAATCCTTAATGAAACTTCGATAAAACCCCGCGTGGCCCAAGAAGGAGCGCACGTCTTTGAGCGATTTTGGTGGGGGTAGATCGGCTATGACATCTATCTTAGCTCTATCAACTTATATCCCCTTGGATGAAACTATGTGGCCAAGAACTATACCTTCAGTGACCATAAAATGGTATTTCTCCTAATTTAGTACCAAGTTCTTTTCCACACACCGGGCAGGTACCTTTTCTAGTTTTTCAAGGCAAAGATTGAAAGAGGTGCCAAAAATGCTGAAATCGTCCATGAACACTTCAAGTCCTCTCTCGACCATGTCGCTAAATAGGCTCAACATGCACCTTTGAAAGGTCGTGGGTGCATTACACAAGCCGAATGGCATACGTTTGTAGGCAAACGTACCAAAAGGGAAAGTGAAGGTTGTTTTCTCCTGGTCAAGTACATCTACCTCAATTTGGTTATATCCGGAATAACCATTAAGGAAGCAATAGTAAGGGTGACCCGCTACTCTCTCAAGCATATGATCAATAAATGGCAAGGGGAAATGGTCATTCCTAGTTCCCGCATTGAGTTTTCGGTAATCAATGCAAATGCGCCACCCGGTGGTGGTACATTGGGGAACTAGCTCTCCCTTAGCATTCTCAATCACTTTCATGCCCGACTTCTTCGGGACATCTTTAATAGGGCTCACCCACTTGCTATCCGAGATTGGGTAGATAATCCTGGAATCCAATAGCCTAATTATTTCGGTCCTCACCACTTCCTTCATATTAGGGTTTAGCCTTCTTTGCATTTCTCTCGAGGGCTTGATATCCTCTTCGAGATGGATCTTGTGGGTGCAAATCAAAGGACTTATCCCTTTCAAATCAACAATGCACCAACCAAAATCACCTTGGGGCTTCCTCAGAATCTTTAGCAATTTACCCTCCTGCTCTTCGTCTAGGCTAGAGGAGACAACAACAGGAAATGTCTCATCCTCTCCTAGGTATGCATATTTAATATGGCAGGGGAGTTTCTTCAATTCGAGGGTTGGAAATTTTTCATTGGAGGGAACCATTCGTGTATCCCTTGGTGGTAATTCCTCGAATCTAGAAACCCAACTTACATCTCTCGCGTCCTCGTTCGACGCTCTCTCATCAAATAACTCTCTCAACTCCTCAACCTCCCTCTCGAATGCGGTGTACGTCTCTCACTCTCGTGGTTCGACACTAAATAGGATCCTAAGGCATCTCCACAATAATTTTCCTTAAAATAATCCTCTACGATCTCGTCTATTAGACTCACCGCGTGAAGATCATCTTCCTCCCCCGTCTGTTGAGCGATATGGAAGATGTTAGTCTCTAAAGTCATGTTCCTAAAAGTGAGTTGAATTTGCCCATTTTGAGTATTGATGATGGCATTAGCTGTATCTAAGAATGGGCGCCCAAGAATGATGGGAACATGGTTACTCGAGGTGAAGGAGGGCTCCGTGTCCCAAATGACAAAGTTTACCGGGAAGTAGAAATTATCAACTTGGACGATCACGTCCTCAACTATGCCTCTTTGGATCTTCACGGTTCGATCCGCTAATTGGAGAGTGACCTTTGTGGGCTCGAGGTCGCCCAAATCAAGTTTCCTATAGATGGCGTAAGGGAGAATATTGACACTTGCTCCCAAATCATGTAAGGCTTTCTCAATTTTATTTTCTCCAATGATGCAGGAAATGGTGGGTGCACCGGGAACTTTGAACTTGGGCGTGAGATCATTGAGTAGGATGGAATCACCTTCTGTGCTAGGAAGACAATTTTCTTTACCTTCATCCTCCTCTTTATCGTCAACAAGTCTTTGATGACTTTTGCATAAGCTGGAATTTTTTTAATACATCGAGGAAAGGTAAATTCAGCTTCACTTGCTTTAGTACGTCTAACACTTCATCACGGGGGTTTCCTTTGTGGGAAGGAACCAACCTTTGAGGAAACGGTGCCGCGGTGGGTGGTTTCACTCCTACCTCGGGTTTACTTGTTTCCTCTTTATCACTCTCCTTCAAGGGGACATCTTCGGCCTCTTTCGTGTCGGGCAAAATCTCCTTGTCTTTAGTTGCATCGTGTGGGGGAGGTGATAAATTAACGACTCTCCCACTACGAAGAGTGGTCACAGCTTGACATTGCTCCTGATGTTCTGTCGAGGTGGAGCTAACACTAGTTTGACCTTGGGGCGGTCTTTAGCCCTGGGCAGGAAAGTTTCCCTTCTCTTGGATACTCAACGATGATTGCAACTGTGAGATGTTCGTATTTATGTCGTTCATCATGCGCTCATGCCTAGCATTAGTTGCAGTCTGGGTATTGATAAAGTGGTTGATCGTATCCTCGAGACTTCTCCACGGTGGAGGGATGTGTGCTCCTTGAGGTGGTGTTCTTGCACATGTCCTTGCATGTGTGGAGCTTGTTGAAAATGTGGTGGTGGAGGAGGGGTAACATGTGAATTAGGATTGATCGCAGCATGTTATTACCCATAGCTAAAACCAGGGTGGTTTTTCCATGAAGGGTTGTAGGAATTCCCGTGCGTGCACCGAAATTACCCTTAAAGCCTCCTATGCCACTAACTTGCTCTCGAAGCATCACTTTGTAGGCGGGTATAGTCGGGTATTCCTCAGTTGAATGACCCGCCTCATAAATCGCACACACCTTATCAACAGGGTTTGCGATGGATCCAGTTGATCCTCTTCCATATACCTCATGTAGGTCTCGTAGTCCTTTCTCAAGCAAATCGAGTCGCCTGTTCGCTATAGAATTCTTTTCTACATGAAATAGGTCGGACGCCAATGGAGTGGTGATCACTTGACGATTTCTATTTTGAGCATTAGGGTCAGATGTATCCCAGGATTGGGTAGTCTCGACGACATACCTCAGGTGAAGCTCAACATCGTGGGCGTCTAAGTCGACAAACGGACCACTACCCATGGTCTCAACGAGTTATTTGGAATTAATGTTCAGCCCATTATGGATAAAGGAAATGATTTGCGTTTTATCAAAACCATGATGGGGACACGAGGCAATTAACTCATTGAAACTCTCGTAGCATCGTTCGAATGACTCATTTTCTAATTGTCGAAAAGTTTGAATTTGAGCCTTGATGGAATTCGTTCGATGTGGAGGAAGGAACTTCTTGAGAAATTTGGATTGTAATTCGTTCCATGATGAAATTGAATTTGGAGGTAAAGACCATAGCCATGTCTTAGCCTTTTCCTTTAGCGAGAATGGGAAGAGTTTAAGGCGGAGCACATCTTTTGTGCAAGTTTGGTCACTGAGAGTCTCGCACGCCTCCTCAAATTCCATAATGTGGGCATATGGATTTTCTGAATCCAGTCCATGGTAAGTGGGAAGTATCTGGATCATCCCATTCCTAAAGAGAAATTGTCCCGGATTGTACGGGAGTAAAATGCATCTCGGAGTGACAGTGCGCTCGGGATATAAGACGTCTCTCAAAGGGCGATACGATGCCTCTCCCTCGTCGACGACTGCACTACCGTGTTGTGACATATTTCTCTCTCTCAAAGATTCGGTATCCTCACTTGGTATACTAGGAGTGTGCTCTGAAGTGTGTCCTAAGAAGGAAAAATTTGAGATTGAGTGTGACGGTGTGGGAGGTGGAACCCAGAATTGTGGAGAGTTAGGAGTGTGAGGGCTATCAGGATCGTACTCAACAATTGGGTTTTCATGAATGTGGGTTGGAGTATTATGGGGAGTTGGAGTGAGTTTAGAATTTTGCATTAACAGCTTATGAGAGATGATGATGAATCTTTTTGTGCCTTTTGAATTTTTATATGTTTTTGGATTTTTGTAAATTTTTGGTCAAAGTTTTAGATTGACTCGATCAAATCCTAAGTCTACCTAAGTCCCCGGCAACGGCGCCAAAAACTTGACGCGACTAAGAATGTGTCTCATAATGCGTACTCTCTAGGCTCAAGTGCAAGCATGTCGCGTTAGTAATAAACCCGTTAAGTCGGGATCGTATCCACAGGGAAATACGACAACAAAGTTATAACGACGTTGGATAGATAAGGAAATCATAACTTTGACTCTAAAGGAAAAGGAAAAGGTGATTTGATTTGTGGAATAACTACACTAGATGCAATTGTGAAATTATGAAAAAATGCAACTATTCTAAATTACCTAAAATACTGATGAAGAATGATTTAAAACTTTAAAATATATGATGTGAAAAAAAACAGGACGGGAATACAATCCCTCAACCCTAGTGTATTGCAGGTATAATACTAATCGTAAATTTAAATGATTAATTAGACCCAGAATTTAGTACTCCTAAGCATTACATATATGAGGTTCAAGCTCGCACCATACTTATCAGAGGACGAGTAAATCGGTATTGCAATAGTTACACTCGAA
This sequence comes from Sambucus nigra, assembly GCA_949130495.1. Lineage (NCBI taxonomy): Eukaryota > Viridiplantae > Streptophyta > Magnoliopsida > Dipsacales > Adoxaceae > Sambucus > Sambucus nigra. The sequence continues at coordinate 590,277,720 of OX422214.1, forward strand.
TTGTATTCTAAAGCATCCCGGTTACTCGGAAGCAAACGAGATCCAAAGATCTACAATTGTCACATTTCTATGCAACACGGTCGTAATCAAATCATTAAATTTAGAGGATTAATTTTATACACATGCAACTACCACATCAGGTTGAGTTCATGTATCCCGACCTTAGAAAATCTAGCCTAACATGCTGAAACTAATGAAAACAATTTTTGAATTGCAAATAACCATGATTAAACTAAGGAAGAATTGTAGAATGATGTAGAAAGGAGATTGGACAGAAGAAATTAACTACTAATCTTACCAAAGCATTAAAAGCAGCAATTAAAATTACTTGTAACCACAGAAATCTGAACAATCTTCAATCTTGGAATTAAATTTATAATCAATCTTCAAACTAGGATTTTTACAGAAAGAATGGAAAATTATCTAAATTCTTCATACTAAGAATGATAATAAAACGGGTTTAAATACCCTACAAAACTTCAGGAGTTTTAGCTTCACTAGGACTCTCCATTAGAGAAAGATTAGAAAATTAAAATTCGACAGTCGAACCGGTCCGATCCTCCCTCGGTTCGGTCTGGCTGGAATCCAGGTCAGTTTGTTTATTTCTTGGGTGGATCGATCCGTCACGGATCGGTTCGTTTGTTTTCTTTCAGCTTCGATCCGTCTTCGATCTGGGGTTCTCTGGAATTTGGCAATGCGGATCGGTCAGGGCTTCCTTTAACTTTTTTTTTAAACTTTGACTGCTTATAACTTTCACACCGGGACTCCGATTGAGGTGCCGTTTCTTCCTATGTACTCGTAATTACAGGTCTTCAACTTCTCTCCTCATCCGAATTTCGGGTAAATATTACAACTTTTCCCTTTTGACTTTTCCATCTTTTCTTTCTTGATTCTTCCGGTTTCTTTCTTTCTTTATTGACATTAAATACCTGCAAAATTAGTACGAAATACTAGAAACTCGGGGTACTCATTAGAATAAGTTAGTAGCAAGATTATGAGATAAAATCAAATCGATTACGTTGTTCGAGGTGCTAAAATTAACTAAATTAAAGGGATTAATTGGGAAGAATTTATGCCTAATCACAGCGTTAGTTATTATCAATCTCCTAACATAATATAATTTTCAACAACAAAAGTGTCACAACATTATTACTTCAACATGAATAATATCATAACAAAATCAAATGAAGAATCACAAAAAACTTAAACATGAATATTTTCATCTAAAGAAAATTTGATTTCAGATTTCTCAAATGAACAAAACGTATTTGCTCTTGTTTAGACTTGTCATGGATCTTAAATCGCACATCATTAGCGTCTGAAATGGATAGGAAATTTTTTGAATGAAATGGATGTCGAATATAGATGGGACAATATTTTGAGGCCGAAGAGGGGTGGGGTTGCATTTTAACGCACAAGAGAGGAAAAGTTTGGCGGTATCGTATTTAGGGGTGAGAGAAAAAGAGAGTTTAAATTATTTTCTTACCTTTTGGCGGTGGTGTGTACGTTAGGCTTGAGTGGTTTTCAGAGAGAGAAAAAGTGTTCAAACGGAGAAATATTGTACTTGCGAGAAGATCAACACCAGAGAGAGAGATGACACCAGATGTCTTCGTCGGAGAGAGGAGGTGTTCTTCAGTAGTGTTTTAGAACCGAAGAGAGAAAGGTGGAGGTAGGCGTTGGTGTCAATGGAAGATATATGCTCAGGGGATAGGTATACCCTTAAGTGAGATTTTGGACCAATTCGAGTGTTATTCTGGGCTTATTTGGGGGCTCGAAATTGGGTATTATGGGGAGATATGGTAATAAGGGCTTTAATAAGTTAATAACCCAACCTTATGACACATTCCATCCATTTTTGAGTTAACCTATGAGCCTTACACCTTCTGGAGAAGTTAACATGGTTGGAGAAGAAGAGATAAACAAAGACTCAAGGGAGGAGGCTCATATCATCTCTAAAAGGAAAGAATTTTTTTGCAAAACTTATAATAATATGTTCTTGATTCATATGCATGATTTTCATACCGATTCCAAGTTATAAATTTGATTGGAGATTGAATCATACTAGGATTTGAATCTAGGACTGTTTATAAAAAATTAATGTTATATATTGCTTAAATGTTAAAGACTTGGTGACAAACTTGGAATTTTTATCATTTAATTGGAGGAGTTACTATTAGAATTCATGAGATAGGATTAATGTCTGTGGTTGAATTCAAATCATGTAATGATCTTACTATTCTGGTAATTTAGATGATAATTGTGAACTCGTTGGGTTTAGATAACTTGTGATATTTAAGATCCAATTACTTGAATTAATTGGGTGTTATAATGCGTAGATTGAGTATAAAATGATGTTAACACATTTTCTTGACTATATATATATATCCGCGTGTGTGTGTGTGGGTGGGTGGGTGGAGTGTGGGGTGGGAGAGTGAGAGATGTAAGCTTTTTTGAGTTAAATATAGTAAAAAACTAAATGTTTAATAAAAATTAATTAAGGGATTTTGTCATTAAAAATTATATACTTTATAAAAGTTCTAATTTACCATTACTAAAAAAAGATACTTTTGTCTCCCGTGAGGTACGTATTAAGTTGGATGGACTTTTATTCCTTCGAAATAATCCAGTGAAAGTATAAGATTTATGTATTTAGTGCAAGCTTAAGTTGAATGTAAATGAATGTTGCAATCAAATCAGATTACAAACTTGATTGGAAAGTGGGTGATATCAATATTCATGCAATATAAATGTTATTCTTACTTTCACAAGGAATACTTGAAAATATTTTTTGTGAAGATAAAGTGACGATAAAATGTTTTAAATTATAAAAAAAATATCTTTAATAACAACATATCAAATTTGCAAGACAATTTGCTTGTCGTGTGTGATAAATTTATCGTCTTCCAACCTTCAATTAATTATATTTAGGTTTTTTTATATTCATATTCAATAATTGGACTAACTCATTAGAATATGTGCATATGTTTTGCGGGTTGTAATTAATTAAGATTTTGGGAAAATCATTTTTATGATAATTAAAATCTAATAAAGTAATACTGCTTCCTATATCGGACCTTGTATTTGAACTAGCTCCAACGTTGTGCTTGTGGAAAAGTCCATTCATTTCAAAGAATAAACTTATGTGTACCCTTATTTGGTACCCTCATTGGTACCCTCTAATAAGACAAGGCAACAAGAGGTTGTGCTTGTTGTTGTGGGTCCCGCCAGGGCAACAAGTACAACTGTTTGTTGCCTTGTCTTATTAGAGGGTATCAAATGAGAGTACCAAATGAGGGTACATGTAGCATTACTCCATTACATAAGGTTAAGGATGAATAACCTTTATGTATAATGTTCACACTTGACGTATCAGTGAAGGTGGTTGACTACGTTTGTTTCCATGCAACATGTTTAATTTTGTTCAAATCCAAGCAACATCTTTAACAACATCCATGTCAACCAATGGTTACAAGAGAACTTATTCTTGTGGAATATTTAATATCATGTTGTCCCCACACGCAATGTGGTGGATCCATTAGGTTATGTACCACAATATGCAATTGTAGGAATCATTCTAAATGCTTAATTTTCTACATGGACCAATGTTGAAGAAGTGTTACCGTAAATATTGCTAAAATTTTGGAACATAGTCTGAGTGAAAGTATAAGATTCAAACATTTAGTGCGAGCTTAAGTTCTATGAAATCACATGATATTATCAGTGGAAAAGTGAGTTGAATCAGATAAAAGAATTCAAAATTTTATTTTATATATATACAGTCTTGCTCTTGTGCGGAATAGTCCGCATTTTTAGAATGCGGACCGGACATGTGTCACCTGGAGGTGAGCCCATAAAAGAGAGAGAGCGTGCCTATAATGTAGGGGATAATTTCTAGGCGCACTGTTAGGAGACACATGTCCGGTCCGCATTCTTAAAGTGCGGACTAGTCCTCACAAGCGCATTACTACACACACACACACACACATATATATATATATATATGTGTGTGTGTGTGTGTGTGTACATTTTGTAATTACTTGAATTTAATTATGAAGAAATTTCCATTAATTTAGTATATTCTTTCATATCTAGATTTGATAAGGTTGAAAGACTTTACATCCCTTACAAGATTGATGTCAAAAAAATAATAATAATTTTCTTGGATCACAAAATTCGTAGTAAGACACAGTAAAAGCGAAAAAACTACTAGTGTTTATTCAAATCTTTCATGTGAAGATGTTGTCCTCAAGTGACCCGTCATAGAGTAGAAAACATGTAAGTTTTTTTTTTCTTTATAATGTCTTCAGATTATGGAACTTTTTATTGTAAAATATCATATACCATAATTCTTTAAGGAATTAATGTTCTCTTTTCAAAACTGAAAAACAAAATTTAAAATGAAATAGAGTGGGTTTTATTTATTTTCCTTACAAATGCTATCCTCATATATGTTCTTTGTAGATTAACCCGCAATGGTATTTGGAGCTTGACATCTCTGTAGATATAAGCTATATATGACAATTCTTTCAATGTTGGGTTATATATTACTTTTTTTAAGGGTTAATTATTGAATAGCCCCCATAAATACATATTTTTCAAAAAGGACACCTATTTTTCGTATAACCCATTTAGTCCCTCAAACACCCATTTACTCAAAATTATTTTACTTTTAAAGTTCCGCGCCAGCACTATTCCCTATTTTTCAATGTTGGCAGCGTTTCCTTGATTTAGTAAATATCCAAATTTGGGCAGAGTTTACTTCAATTTTTTACACCGAGATAAAGTGAGTGTGTGTGAGTCAAGGATATAGAGAGAGTGTATATACACCTCTTGTCGATAAAATAATAACCACCGATAGTTCTATACCGATATATGTTCAAATCTGCATAAAAAAAGTGAGAGAAACTACCATTGAAATATGTCAAAACTTAAAATTTCAAGTACAAAAATCAGACTTACAGATTCAAGAAACAAAACAAATAAATATTTTATGGTGACTGGTATAAAGACACATAAATATGTTCGATGCGTGAATGAGTTGTTCTATATACAGAACATATATATAAAACAGTAAAATTCAAAAAATACAATACACTACATACAATTGTAAGAAATGTACTATAGAATGGGAAGTTGCGGCTTGATATATTAAATATCTCATTTGTAGTGAGAAGGAAAGGTGAGAGATGAACGCATTTCTTTAAGAGATTGATATTTTATTTTTAAATATCGAAAATAATAATGTTGAAAATTTTGAGATTACCTGTCCTCTAGATATGTTTTTTCCCGCAAATAAATTCATATTTTGAAAATTTTAATTTTGAAAATCACACACAAAAGATAAAATATTAAATGGACTAATTTTTTTTATTATTTTTATTACAACTCTTTTATTATGCCGCAACTTCTCACTACAACTCTTATATATTTTTTTTGTTATCAGACATGTTGCAACAATTATGTGATAAGTATCATTATATGGAGAAAGAAAGAGAGGAGGTTATAAGAAATTAGAGAGGGGTTTTGACTGATGATGAGAGTTAGTACAATTTAAAAAATATATGAGAGTAAAGCCTAACAAAACTGTGGACACAACTAAACTCAAAACACTATTAACCATATTATTAAAAAAAGAAGGAATATAAAGCTCAAATATAGACGTATAATTTTCACAAGAGATAGCAAGAGAGATGTGAACACAGTTCTAAAGAATAATATGCTTTTTGAGAGATGGATAGCCTCCCACGTATACAATGACCAAGACTTAAACGCAACTCCATAACTATATATCTGGGGTGAATTTCATCATTTTTTCCATTGCATTTTATCATTTTTTCATTCCACAAGATGTCTAATCCTATCATTGCACTTGAACATATTTGGCACGGTATTCAAGTAACTTATCATGTTATTCATTTTGGTAGCCATATTTTTCGTAAATCTCGCAATCGTCAACATCACCAAAGGCACTCCAGGAAATGATAGATATGATCGGGATATCGTTTATTTGGAGTCGCGGGTCTGTGATTCGCATATGTTTTTCTTTAAGTATTATCAGGCCGATGGACTTATAAATCTATCAATCTTATGTGGTTTTTGCATCTTTCTTGATTTGATGATGTATTTTTTTCTTATATGTTTGTGGTTAATGTTCTTCTTTATGGAAGATGTTGTGTGCTTGCCAGTTTTGTGCTTGTTTTTATGAAATATATAAATACGTCAGTTTTGTGGAAGATGTTGTGTGCTAGTCGGTTTCTGCGAATTTCCTAACACTATTTCCATTATGCAACTCTTAAGCCAAATTTTTTTATGTAATCTATGCCTTCAAATGCCTTAAACCTACGCAACCTAAGCCACTCTCAACCACCAAGTACCAAATACTGTAGTTTTTGGTGTTCACAAAGTATTGAAGTTGGATTCCTAAGAAACCCTTACTGGCACTAGATTTGAGGTTCGTAATTCTCTATGTACAACTTAAGGACGCGACTAATATATTCTAGTCGTTTATTTTGTTTAAATTATTATCACTCCCTTAAATTCAAGGGATAAAATTATGATTATTTTATAAACTTGGTAAGAGTAAAAAATATGCATCCGTGAGCTATTGCAATTACGATTGACCCTATTTTCCCTTTAATTGACAACTTTACAACAAAGAGATCATTGTATGCCCAATTATATCCATTTCGAATAATCCTCCTTGAACAAACACTCCTCTGATTTAATATATGGAGTTGTTTAGGCCTATCAACGGACAAGATTTTATCTGGATGCGGATCAAATACATTTATGAATATGTTTTTTAGGTTTAGTCATGCTTTGAAAGTTTTAATTATCACTCATTCCATTTATATTTATAATCGTTACTATTTTTATAACCGCCTCCAACCGCCCTTTTTAATTTCTTATAAAAATGTCACATGTCCCATTAACTTTTTAACCACCACGCAACATGACTAGCAACTAAAACTGAAAATACACGAGATGATATGGGATACAACTAAAGCTTCCCACATGTGATTAAATACCTAAGATACCAAATGAATATTTAAATTCAAATAAGGGAAAAGACAAGCTTATAAAAAAATATTATTTGTATATAAAAATTCACATACAAATAGGGATGTTCAATCGCTAATAACTATAACTAAAACTCAAAAGAGGGATATAAAAAATATGAAGATTCAACAGGTTTTCTCAAAGGTGTTTGGATTGAATTTCCGCTCAAAAATGCTTCACTGTGTTAAAGTTAAATGGAATGCTCCTATTATCGGAAGACTCAAGCTGAACATTGATGGGGCATGCAAAGGCAACCCAGGTAAAGGAGGTTTGGGAGGTATTTTACACAATGACAAAGGAGAGATGGTATTTGCTTATGCAAAATAATAAGAGTTTGAAACTAACTCTGTTATGGAGCTGAAAAGTCTAAGTCTTGGAATTAAGTTATGTGTGCAGAATAATTTTTCAAAAGTTGATATAGAGTCAGAATCTCTTTTTGTGGTGAAATTGATCAAAAGAGAGTTGTATCCTCCATGGCGATTGAAGTCTCTTACAGAAGAAATTTTTTCAGATCTTAGTAATATTAATTATTCGATTAGCCATTGCTATAGAGAATCAAATATGGTTGCTGATAGATTAGTTAATGTTGGAGTTAATTTAAAAGAGGTTAAAACCTATGAGTCTATGAAGGATCTTCCACAGATGGTCAAAGGAGCTTTCAAGCTTGACAAGATCAGTTGTTTTTTTATTAGACTAGTTAATCATTGAGTCTTTGTAATGGGGTTATTATAAAACCCCAAATTTTAGTTTCTCTTCTAGATTTGGGCTTAAAAAAAAGGGATATAAAAAATACCATACTGCGAATAAAACAGATGACGTGGTTCACATAATCAAATGCTTTATATTTTCAACCATTCTTTCAAAAGAATGTTTTCGTTAGTTTTTCAGTGAACAAAATCAAGAAATTTAGAGGGAATAAATATAATTATATGTGATTATATATGTGTAATATAATTAGCATATATAATTAAATTAATCAAAAGATAAATTCACCTGAATTAATTTTCTCAAATTACCAAAGTTGAACAACCTATCTCTTAAATGTGACCTATATAAATTCTGGAGACAAAATATACTAATTAGAAAAGTAACATAGTTTCACAAATTTAAGTCAGACGCAAATTACGAAATCATGGTTGGATTTGAATCTAGGACTGTTGAGAACAAATTAATGTTATATATGCCTTAAAAGTTAAAGACTTGGTGACAAACTTGGAATTTTTATTATTTAATTAGAGGAGTTACTATTAGAATCCATGAGATAGGATTAATGTCTATGGTTTAATTCAAATCATGTAGTGATCTTACTATTCTCGTAATTTTAGATGATAATTGTGAACTCGTTGGGTTTAGATAACTTGTGATATTTAAGACCCAATTACTTGAATTAACGGGGTGTTATCCTGCGTAAATTGAGTGTAAAATGAGGTTAACACATTTTCTTGACTATAATAGAGTTATGGTACATGAAATTGAAGTGTATGAAGCCTTAAAAATGAGTATGACATTTTGAGTAAGAAACCCATATAGAAAAATTAGTAGATCTGGGTTACTGCCCAAAAGCGAATCGATTCGGCCTCCAAGGTGAATCGATTCCGGCCCAGAGCGAATCGATTTGGCTGCAAGTGTGAATTCATTCGATTCCTGGGCTGGGTTAGGGTTAGACTGTGGGAACATTTGGGGGATTTTTACTAGTCCAAGTGAGTATATGGGAGGTAGTCCAAGTGAAGGGATATTTAATTAAAAATATATTTTTTTCATTATCGAAAAAATGGCGAATTGAATAATTAACTTGAGTGTTAACACATTTTCTTGACTATAATGGAGTTATGGTTCTTAAAATAGATGTGTATGAAGACTTAAAACCAAGTATGACATTTTGGGGTAGAAAACCATATAGAAAAATTAGTAGATCTGGGATACTGCCCAAAACTGAATCGATTCGGCCTCCAGGGTGAATCAATTCCGGCCCGGAGCGAATCAATTTGGCTCTAAGGGAGAATTCATTCTATTCTTGGGCTGGGTTAGGGTTAGACTGTGGAAACATTTGGGGTATTTTTACTAGTCCAAGTGAGTATATGGGAGGTAGTCCAAGTGAAGGGATATTTAATTAAAAATAGATTTTTTTCATTATCGAAAAAATGGGGAATTTAATAATTAACTTGAGTGTTACTTTTCAAGACTAGGATTGTATTTTAAGATTAATAAAATCTAGTTCTAATAGTTATGAGGATAATTACCTACACATTTTTTGTGCTATATTCATGCATTTATTATTTGTGTGAACAAACCCGTGTTCGTGGAAGGCCTATCGATTAGGTTTGCTTACTTCATCAGATCGAAACCACGTGCAGGCAAAAGTGGGCTAGGCGTAGTGTAGGTTGTTATTTTAGGTCATACGTTCAGGGGCACCGCTTCAAATTCAAGGGATAAAATTATGATTATTTTATAACTTGGGTTAAAGTAAAAAATATGCATCCGTGAGCTATTGCAATTATGACCGGCCCAATTTTTTTTTGATTCACAATTATACAATAAATAGATCATCGTATGACAAATTTTATCCCTTTTGGAATAGAATTATCCTACTTAAACAACCACTCCTCTGATTTAATATATAGATTTGTTTAGGCCTATCAACGGATATGGGTATGACTCTTTTGGTAGGAAAACGTGGCACTGTAGCATTCCAAAGTAACAAATTAAATTGGTTTTGGAATTTTATAAAACCATCTTCATTTTTTATTGTAAGGGTCTCTCAAATGACCTTAATGTACTTAAATATTTCAAGTTCAACTAAAGCTTTAAGGAAATTCAATTGTTTGAGTTGATCCTGTTTATAAAAAAATACAAATATTGATGTTACAAATCTTGCATGAAATAATAAATGTGTGTGTTGATGTAAAAAATTAGATCGCTCTAATTATTCAATCACAGATAAATAAAATGAGACAAAGATTTTTAAAGTGGTTCAGCCTCATAAGAATGGCCTACGTCCACCGTTATGTTATTGCTGAGTGTTTGGGAATTCTCGATTACAAGTTCAATCCAGAAATTCCGGTCCCTTTGAATGAGGGTGATACAAGGTATTTATAGCCCTTAGGCTGTATATGAATGGGTTGATACATTAAATGATATACATATGATAGGGTAATACATTTAATGCAGCGTGCGCGTCAAGATGATAAACATTCAATGAATAGTTGAACTGTTGACATTCTGGCAATTAATACTACGGCCGAGATGCAGCTCGGACCGCCTTAGTTGCTCGTTGATTAGGAGTTCCTCGGAGCGCTAGAGTACCTCAGAGTGTTGCAGTTCCTCGGTATATCCTCGTTGCTCGGGGAAAACATGAGTTGGTCGAGGAAATGAACTTCCTCGTTGTTATTGTGCCACGTAGATTGACAAGTGTCTTCGTATGATTCGTCCACATCAGCATATTAATTTTGGTATCAATAGTGTGAAAAAAAACCTAACAACTACTAATCCAAGAAAAAATATATAAACACAAACTAATATAAGGGAAAAATAAGATTATAAAACAAAATCAAGGTTTAAATACCATTAAATAAATGGGGCTTTAAAAATTTAGGGCCTATTAAAATATGTATTCTGGAAATAGGACAACAAGAAAGTGGGGGTGGTATGCGATAAGACGATAACTAATAAATTAAAAGAAAAATTTTATGGAACAGTTGCTAGCCAGCGACCCTCTAGGGAGTGAATGTTCAGCTTTAAAGAAAAAACATGAACAAATTCTCCATGTTTGTGAGATGAGTATGCTACGATGGATAATATAAATAACTAGAAAGGACAATATTAAAAATCAGTATGTGAGAGAAAAGTTAGGAGCAACTGCCATTAACGATAAATTAAGGGAATGTAGACTTAGATGGTACGAACATATTTTGCGTAAACCAATAGATTCACCTAGAGGACAATTATTGGAAATAGAGGTTAAAAGAGGAAGATTCTCCCTAAGCTATCGTGGGAGGAAAGTATTAGGAGAGATCTTAAGGATTTAAACTTGAATAAAAATACTGCTTATGATTAGAATGGAAAAGGAGAATCCATGCGGCCGACCCCATGTGATGGGATTAAGGAAAGGATGGTGGTGATGATGATGATGATATATACAAGTATGGTGTTTCTACTTATGTGCGATGATAGAAAAGATAAATAGTGTATATTTAAAGGTAATTTAAGTATGAGAAACGTAATTAATAGTGAAATAATAATATTAGGTTAATATTAATTATTGGTTTGACGGTAGCGTATCCTATGTGAGGTACGAGTGAGCTAAATTTTTCATGGTTAGTTAGATACCAATTATGTGTAGTTAGACTAGGTAAAATATAGATGATAAATGTTTTCAAAGGTTTTGGGATCTGACCAGTGTCAAATCTACATTCAAAACATTTTAGGTTTTCATCCACAGGGACGCCAAGTTTGATGAATCATTCCAGGAATGGGAAGTTGTAGCACTTATGGAGGCATGAAGGATTTGTGTAGATGATTCAGTTATTCATTCCTAGATTATGATTCATGATCAGTATTTAATAGTGCATATTGCCCCTTCAGTTGATACATTTAGTCACTTTTATTTCCTCAGACTTATGGTTTGCATATTAGTTTTGGAACCGATGGTTTATTCAGTATTTATCGTTTATCTATTTATCCTGCGATGATTCATACTTCTATTAATTGTGTGGATGGTTGAGTTATGTTATTTAATTCTGCATGTTGTTATATGTTAATGAAAGATTAAATTTGGCACCGGCTTAATTTGACATAGGTGGTTAGCAGTTTAAAAAGTTTTGGACAGTGATGCTAAAATAAAGCAAATGATATTCCTGTTTGTTTTAGTAAGGGACTGATCACCCGTGATTAAGATAGGTGGGGTGCCACAGTAACATCGTTCTTCAATAAGATGAAATTTAAAAAGTATTTTTAAGTCTTTGTTAAAGTGTAAAATACCATACATAGGAGTGTGACTCTTCTATAACCACAAACACTCGAAAGCAAATTTATAACCATGCCATCTACATGGTTGTGAGTGTGATATAACCACAAATAATTCGGAGCAAATTTTTCACCGTGCCATCGGCACTGGTATACCCTAATGTGTGTGTGTGTATATATATATATATATATACGGAGGCTCCCGCTTGTAAGGACTCCTCATGGTGCAGCCCCGATACATACCTGTCCCTAATACTACTCGCGGGAGCTGGAATTTTTTCGCGGGAATACCTTTTGGGACGAAAAAAATCCGTCCCTAATACCAAATGTAGAGCGTCCATGAGTTAACATTTAGGATGGTAAATTCGATCCCTAAAATATTTACGACGCCTAGTATAAGGGACGCATTTTTGCCGTTGCAAAATTCGTCCCAAATACTCTTTAAGGACGGATTTTTACCGTCCCTAATTCCCATTTTTCTTGTAATGTACCCCTGTATGTGAACCAGTCATGCACATGACCAAGTCTTATGGATGGATTTTGCAAGTCATACACATGAACATGAACATGAACATGAACAAGTCATGTGCATAACCTACCCATGTACGTGATCATGTCGTGCGCGTTACCATGTCCTGCGCATGACTTACCCCTGTACGTGACAGTCCTGCGCATGGCCATGTCATACACATGACTAGCCCAAATCAGCAAAAGGATTTAAGATCACTTGTTTAAGGCCTCAAATATCCAGTCCATAACACTCAAGTGACACAATTAATGCATGACATGTCCTCGAGAAGATGAGCATTAATGGCTCTGACACATCCTCAGAGAAGGTGAGCATTAATGGCTGTGAGAGAAAGTGGGTATTAATGACTCCCAACGGCCACAATTAACGGATCCTTATCGGATAAATCTCCAAGGCTATAAAATACCCAAAACATCACTAAGGTAGGGGAAGTTGATATTTGAGCTTCATTTCACTACACACTTTTATTCTCTCGCTCTTGTGTTGTGTTTTTAATTCCCAGTCTCCGAAAAATTGGGACTGAGCCTTTGGGCAAGCCACCAAGAATTTGTAATTTGGCCTTTTAGCCCCATATTATTACAAAGAGAGCATTTCAAATGTGAACGTATGCCCAACCTCTCAAGTTGAAGCACGTTAAACACTTGTGTCAAAATTCATTTATTATATTTTATATCGTAATTCAAACTCACGCATATTTCATGTTAGGTGAAGTCAGAGTCTTTCAAATTTTGGCATCATCAAAGTGTAACGTCTATGAAAATAAAAGATATCTAGGATATATAACGGATAGAAGTTTCATGTTTCTAAAAGTTATCTTACAAATATTCTAATACTAAAAATTTACGAACTTGAAAAATGAATCCAACATTAACTTAAATAAAGTTATATTTCTCATTTGTTTTATGTAAATTTTAAAGTTTGTTAATTGATAGAAAACTTACCCAAAGTCTAAAAGTACAAACTATTACAAAATTCTCTAGTGGCGAAGATAAAAATTGTTAAAATAATTATAAAAACGTTACAAATTCATGAAAATAACATGTTCACGCCAGAGAAAAAAACACAAGTTGTTTCATTGGAATTAATTGAGGATGATGTGAAAAAAGCCTTAACTGCTTCATCTGATCAGTTCGCCTATAAGTTAATGAATTAATAACAATAATAAGAGGCCTCCTAAAATTTCTCTCTTTTGACAACCATGATGTGATGATTTAATCAAACGACTAAAGCTCTATTTTATTGAATTATTTACATTGGTGCCATTAACTTCACCAACTGTAATGTTTTGACCCTCAAACTTAATTAGTTACAATTAAGCTCCTAAACTATGTTAACTTTGCACTATTGTCCCTTTCATTATATCCAACATAATGTTTTTGCGTGACTTGTAAGTGAAGGAAAAATGTCTGTTAAACCATGCATCCAAAATAAACTTAAGGGTTAATTACACTTGGGTCCCCCCTTTCAGTTTACCGCCCGAAATTCAAATTTCTAGACTTAACCACCCAAACTTTCAAAAATACTTCAAGTAAACCCAAAACCCTAACGGTGTTAAATTTTTTAACGGAAGGTTAGTCACGTGCATGGCACATGAGGGTATTTTTGTGACAACCCAGATATAATTGGGGACATGGATAATGTGCATTAATATATAATACTAGGTTATTATGTTTAGTCTAATCCTACCTTCATAAATCATGAAATATCAAATTAGTTATAAACACAAATTTTTGAAGCTTTCAGTAGGAATGCTCATGTTGGAGACTAGTTTTGACCCTTATAATATAATAATTGACTTGAGGTGAAAACTACATAGTTGTAGATATATGATTTAAGTTTGTAACACATTAAACGGTGTGTAAAACAGAGGTTTGAGTAAAGAGTTATGTTTAAATTACGAAACAGGGGAAAATCTGTCCATCCGTTTAAATGATATTTTGTCTTATATGGAGCCACTTATTATATTTTGATTGGACCAAGAGGAGGTGCCCTTATGCCGACTTAAACCTCTCCATATCACCTACTCCTTCAGCCAAATGCAACCATGAGAGAGTTTGGCCTAAAGAGAGAGAACCGTAAGGCTTAGGAGGAGAAGGACAAGGAGAAGTTGGAGAAAACTTTATAGGAAATTATGTAAATATCCCTTAGTAAGGGAAGAAGAGCTGGTTGAACAAGTGCCAGATAAAGAAAAAGGAAAACAGCCCATTAAGTTTCCAAGGAAGGGAAGAACAACTAGTTGAACAAGTGCCAAACAAAGGAAAAGGCAAAAATCCCATTAAGTTGCCAAGGTGAGTGTACTGACTAGTAAGATGTATTTATACATGATTATAGATATGATATGTGGTACTTACTGAGTTAATTATAGATATGATATGTGGTACGTACTGAGTTGAATATGGATATGGTTACTAAGATTATTATAGATATGATATGTGTTACTTACTGAGTTGAATATGGATATGATATGTGTAGTTACTGAGATGAATATGGATATGGTTACTGAGATAATTATATATATGATATGTGGTACTTACTGAGTTGAATATGGATAGGGTATAGATATGATATACTTATTGAGTTGAATATGGATATGATATGAGTGGTTACTGAGTTGAATATAGATATGATAAGTGTGGTTACTGAGTTGAATATGAATATGATATGTGTGATTACTGAGTTGGATATGGATATGGTTACTGAGTTGATTATAGATATGATATATGGTACTTACTGAGTTGAATATGGATATGATATGTGTAGTTATTGAGCTGAATATCACTACACCAAAATGGTCAAAATGTCACCTTTCAGCCGGCCACCCTTGTCACGGTCATTGACCGTGACAACAAACACGCGTTTTTTGTCATGGTCAATGACCGTGACAAGATCGTGACAAAGTATTATCATGATCTATGACCGTGACAAGTCCGTAACAAGAATATTTATCATGGACTTGTCACGGGCATAAACCGTGACAATACTTAAAATAATTGTCACGGTCAAGGACCTTGACACGACCGTGACAATCTCTTCAGTAAAAAAAGCCCAAGGCTTTTTTTTTCCACCGTTTTTTGGTTTCCCTCTCTCTCTCTCTCTCTAAGTGATTTCAGTTCTCTCTCTCTCTCTCTCTCTCTCTCTCTCTCTCTCTCTCTCTCTAAGGTATATTTTTTTCCTCTCTTTCTCTTTCATTTTTATATGTGTGTGTATATATGTGTGTATATGTATGTGTATATGTGTGTGTATATGTGTGTGGTGGTGTGTGGTGGGGGAGGGGCAGGGGTGGTGGGGGTGGGTGGTGGTGTGTGTGTGTGTGCAGTTGTGGTGGGGGTGGGGTGAGGGGGGTAGGGGGTGTAGTGGGGGGAAGGGGGTGAGTGGTGGGGGTGGGTGTACGTGTGCGTGTGTGTGTGGTGGGGGAGGGGGTGGGGGCAGGGATGGGGTGGGTGGTGGGGTAGGGGTGGGGGGCTGCGTGTGTGTCTATGTGTGTATGTGCGTAGTGTCCCTTGTAAAAGAATTGATTGATTATTAATTTTTTTAGTATATTAATATATGATTGCCCCTTATTGTAAATTAGTAAATTAATATATGATTAATTATGAAAGTAGGATTGCCCCTCATTGTAAATTAGTAAATTAATAATTGAGTAGATGAATTAATTGAGTAGATGAATTAGAAGGAGTACGGGATACACATTTGTTGTTGACATTGCTGTTGGATTATTTTGTTTAGTAAATGTTGGGTTGGTTAGTTTTAAAAGTGGCATGAACACTGGATTATTGTCCATATGGGGGTGGGATTTTTTAACTTTTGAATAATTGAATTTGAATATAAATAAGACATAATTAAATGAAACATACTATATATAATTATTAATCATTGAATTTGAATATAAATAAGACATAATTAAATGAAACATAGTATATATAATTATTAATCATTATTGGATTATTGTGTGTGTGGTGGGGGGCAGGGGCTGGTGTGTGTACGTGTACGTGTGTGTGTGTGTGGTGGGGGTGGGGGCAGGGATGGAGGAAGGGGGTGGGGCAAGGTGGAGGGGAGGGGGCAGGGATGGGGGAAGGGGGTGGGGCAAGGTAGTTTAATTGATGAAATGAATTAATTGAGTAGATGAATTAGAAGGAGTACGGGATACACATTTGTTGTTGGCATTACTGTTGGATTATTTTGTTTAGTAAATGTTGGATTGGTTAGTTTTAAAAGTGGCATGAACACTGGATTATTGTCCATATGGGGGTGGGATTTTTCAACTTTTGAATAATTGAATTTGAATATAAATAAGACATAATTAAATGAAACATACTATATATAATTATTAATCATTATTGGATTATTGTGTGTGTGGTGGGGGGCAGGGGGTGGTGTGTGTGCGTGTACGTGTGTATGGTGGGGGTGGTTTGTAGTAATTGTACATATTTTCATGTCTTCTTCTAATTTTTTTTTATCTGTACTAATAACATTTTTTGTACAGCAAATGTCTCCTTCAGGTATTAAGGCGAGGATGATGATGCTAGTTATGATGATGTCATCTGGGCTCGGTGGTAGCGGAGGCGACGAGGGCTCCTCGGCCCCTAGGCTCCCCAAATATGGCAAATTTGGGATTACCATCGAGAACAAGTCAGAGCTAGTAGCGAGATCCCTCGAGATGCTAAAGACGGTCATCGGCCCGGGGTTTATGAGTTGGAAGGAGGTGCCATATGAGCTCAAGTTAGCTGTTTGGGTGGCACTACAAGTAATATATTTATATTTATATGAATATTTCAATTTCAATTTCAATTTCAATTTCATTTTATATTTATATTTATTCGCAACTAACATTGCATTTGTTGGACAGAAACAATTTAAATTGGATCCAACACTACGCGATTCCGTCTTGGAGCAGTTGAGGGAGCAACACAAGACGTGGAAGAAAAATATGCGGATACGGTACTTTGGAAAAATACGGGAGTCCATTATCCAATGGCGTGAATTCGTCCCGCCCAAGGAGCCGATCTCATTGGCACAATGGCAAAAGTTCATTGACAATGAGATCGGGGAGCGACAATTGGCATCTCGCCAATCGGGGAGGGAAAATCGGGCAAAAAAGACGGACGTGCACTACTCCGGCCGGACGTCTTACGCCGAGGTGGAGTATAGGATGAAGGTAAGATTTAATTTTTCTATAACTACAAAAATATATTATTCTTCATTATTTTACTTTGCGGGGCCGATACTAATTTTACTTTATTTTATTTCAGGGGGTAGGGAGTGGCCCTGGGGGTAAGCCACATAGGCTCGATACTTATGTGGCTCTTCAGACGAAGAAGGGGAAGGACAAGGAGGTGCCCCCGAGCGTTGCGGCCACGATTGTAAGTAATTCGACAGTTTAATTTTTGTTAATTACGTTATAATTTTTTAGTTTACTTATTTTACTAATCATGTGCGTTTGGTTATTTCAGGCAAAGCTTAAGGAAGTGCATGAGTCACAGTCTGATGCCGACAAGGCGTCTTTGTCCACAGACGCACTCAGCCAAGTGCTTGGCTCTAATCGCAAGGGGAGGACAAGAGGGTGATCTCGCGGGTGGCCAAATCTAGGATTATCGGATTGGAGACGAGCGACACCGGGTTGGCTCGAACGGTGGATTCACATGATGTGAAGCTGTCCCGTTTGAAGTCGACGGTCCAAAATATTTACTCATTCATGAAGTGTACGTTGGGAAGAGATCGTAAGGGGAAAGGGAAGGAGAAGGCAGTGTATGAGGAGGAGGTGCGGGAGGACGAGGCGCAGGATGACGAGGACGTGGACTTCGTTGCTTCATCACCGACATGTGTGTACTTCGATGATCCACTTCCTTATTTGGTTCCCTTTCCCAGATTGATGTCGACAATTGGTTGGCCGAGCGTGTTCATATTGGACGTATTTGATGGCCAGCGGATAGGGCGGGGGTTGAGGGACCCGAATATCGTCCAGGGTGGAATAGTTCATGGACGTGCGCTTCAAGAGATCGAGTCCAAAGTGCTCGTCACGCATGTGATACCCGGGAAGGAGAACTCCCTATTGTGGTTGCGCGAATAATGCGACACGATGTATATTAGTGGGTGTGTCAATTCGTATATCGTGTAGCCTACTCACCTCCTCGCATTTACCCCAGACATGTAGTAACATTATTTTTAAGTTGGTACATTTGAATTATATTTGGATTATATCGTCATGTACATTGTTTCTATTTTGAATATATATTTGCATTATCTTTAGTTTATTTGGATATATGATGTTTGAACAGGTACAACGTTGCTATAACAGGTACAAATATACTGCTGGGCAGTGGCAGTGGCCATACTGCCCAGTAGAATTTTTTTAAATTCTGCCCAGAATTGTCACGGTCATTGACCGTGACAAGTCCTTGCTAAAGTATTATTATCACGGACTTGTCATGGTCAATGACCGTGCCAATTTTTTAAAAAGGGTCAAGGATTTATCACGATTATTAACCGTGACTAAACTTGTCACGGTCATGAACCGTGACACAGCCGTGACAATTCTAACGAACTTGTCACGGTCAATGACCGTGACACGTCCGTGACAAAAAGTTGTCTCGCCCCGAAATGTCACGGTCATTGACCTTGACAAGTCTAACTTGTCAAGGTCAATGACCGTGACAATTAGGCAAATTTGGTGTAGTGTATGGATATGGTTACTGAGCTGATTATAGATATGATATGTGGTACTTACTGAGTTGAATATGGATAGGGAACAAATATGATATACTTACAGAGTTGAATATAGATATGATTGAGTGGTTACTGAGTTGATTATAGATATGATATGTGGTACTTACTGAGTTAAATATGGATATGATATGTGTGGTTACTGAGTTGGATATGGATATGGTTACTGAGATGATTATAGATATGATATGTGGTACTTATTGAGTTGAATATGGATATGGTTACTGAGCTGATTATATATATGATACGTGGTACTTACTAAGTTGAATATGGATAGGGTATAGATATGATATACTTTCCGAGTTGAATATGGATATAATATGGGTGGCTATTGAATTGAATATATATATGATATGTGTGGTTACTGAGTTGAATATGGACATGATATGTGTGGTTACCGAGTTGGATATGGATATAGTTACTGAGTTCATGATAGATATGATATGTTGTACCTATTAAGTTGATTATGGATATGATATGGGTGGTTATTGAGTTGAATATAAATATAATATGTGTGGTTACCGATGTAACAACCCGCGTAATTTTTGGGGTATTTTCGAAATTAAGAGGAAAAATAAATTTTGAGAGAAAATTATTTTTATTACTCAATTATGTTGGTTATTATTTTTAAGGGCGAGAATTTCAAACGGTTTCGAAATCGGAATTAAAATGGAGATTTAATTGAATTTTTATTATTTAGAAGAGTCCTCAAAATATAAAACTCTCTAAGAGTCCTCAAAACATAACTCTCTAGTAAAAATAATATTTTTAGAAATCCGACCGTCCGATCAACCTGTATTTTTGTCAGCAGTCCTGTCTCGCCGTTCGCTACAACATACTAAAATTTCAAGCAATTCCAATGGTCCGATCATCCGGAATAAATTTTTTAGTGTTTGTATCCGATTAGAACTCTTTTCTTAATCAAACTCTTAACCCTTTGGATGGACTTTTCAAATCACTTTTTCTCAAACTTTTCAACCAGAAGACCTCTCTAAAATTACTCCCTTTCATATACAAACCATAGCCCCAAACTTATTCAAGATTTCAACCTTAGATTAGAAAGCTTATTTGGTGTTTTCTCGGGTTTGGGCTAGAACGAGATTTGATTATTTTCGCGAGAGGAACGTGATGGTGTGATTAGATTTTGAGGCTGAATTATGTGATGATTTTGAGGTATGGGGTTTTACACAATATGCTCCTTAATCTCGCGAGTGTTATTCCCGTTGTTTTCTTGTGATTATTGACTCATATTCGAATTGATAAATTTATTGGAATCTGAAAATTTTTGTTGGAATCTAATTTTGATTCACGTGGTATTATTTTGGTGTTGAGCATGTTGTCATGAGATTTTAATATGGCACTGAAGTTGAGCACTAGCCAATATTCCTTTTTCCGGATATGCTAAAAAAAAATGCATAGGCGCGGTACGGTGGTGAGGCCTGGTGACCCGGTTAATGTGTTGTTGAGAAATTATAATGATATAATTGCTTATGAGATTCGCATTTGATTTGAATATTTGTATTCGTATTGTTTCGTTTTATTCATCGCTAATATTTGTTGAGCATCTTTCCTGTCGTATTGTGTACTTCCCCATATTTTCTTTTAGTGGCAGGTTAGCGCGGATTTTGGGGAACTATGGAGATTGATTTTTAGTGAGGATTCTTTTGGGAAGATTTTTAATACAAGATGGGAAGATTGTATTATTTTGATGTATAGAGCTTTGGAGATGTATTTTATTTCGAGTCAGATAGTTGTTTTAATTCGAGATACTTGTTGTTTTAATTGAAGAGATTTGAGATTAGTGGTTTCTCTTTTGTTGTTGTGGGACCCGCCCACTCGGGGAGAGCGAACGGAGCGCTACTCATCGATAAAACTAAACTAATCCACAATATAACAAGGTATAGAGCATCTAAAACCCATAATGAAAACAAGAGAAACCACTAATCTCAAATCTCTTCAATTAAAACAACAAGTCTCTCGAATAATTACAACAATCTAACTATCTCGTAAACAAATAAATACAAATCTCCAATGCTCTATACATCAAAATAATACAATCTTCCCATCTTGTATTAAAAATCTTCCCAAAAGAATCCTCACTAAAAATCAATCTCCATAGCGCCCCAAAATCCGCGCTAACCTGCCACTAAAAGAAAATATGGGGAAGTACACAATACGACAGGAAAGATGCTCAACAAATATTAGCGATGAATAAAACGTAACAATACGAATACAAATATTTAAATCAAATGCGAATCTCATAAGCAATTATATCAATATAATTTCTCAACAACACATTAACCGGGTCACCAGGCCTCACCACCGTACCGCGCCTAAGCATTTTTTTAGCATATCCGGAAAAAGGAATATTGGCGGGTGCTCAACTTCAGTGCCATATTAAAATCTCATGACAACATGCTCAACACCAAAATAATACCACGTGAATCAAAATTAAATTCCAACAAAATTTTTCAGATTCCAATGAATTTATAAATTCGAATATGAGTCAATAATCACAAGAAAACAACGGGAATAACACTCGCGAGATTAAGGAGCATATTGTGTAAAACCCCATACCTCAAAATCATCACATAATTCAGCCTCAAAATCTAATCACACCATCACGTTCCTCTCGCGAAAATAATCAAATCTCGTTCTAGTCCAAACCCGAGAAAACACCAAAGAAGCTTTCTAATCTAAGGTTGAAATCTTGAATAAGTTTGGGGCTATGGTTTGTATATGAAAGGGAGTAATTTTGGAGAGGTCTTCTGGTTGAAAAGTTTGAGAAAAAGTGATTTGAAAAGTCCATCCACGAATTAGTTGATATATAAAGGGTTAAGAGTTTGATTAAGAAAAGAGTTCTAATCGGATACAAACACTAAAAAATTTATTCTGGATGATCGGACCATTGGAATCGCTTGAAATTTTAGTATGTTGTAGCGAACGGCGAGACAGGACTGCTGACAAAATTCAGGTTGATCGGACGGTCGGATTTCTAAAAATATTATTTTTACTAGAGAGTTTTATGTTTTGAGGACTCTTAGAGAGTTTTATATTTTGAGGACTCTTCTAAATAATAAAAATTCAATTAAATCTCCATTTTAATTCCGATTTCGAAACCGTTTGAAATTCTCGCCCTTAAAAATAATAACCAACATAATTGAGTAATAAAAATAATTTTCTCTCAAAATTTATTTTTTTTCTTAATTTAGAAAATACCCCCAAAATTACGCGGGTTGCTACACTTCCCCACTAACAATGGAATTTCGCCCTCGAAATTCGCCGAATACCTAACTCTCAAAAATCAGGCCAACAATATCCAAAAATAATCTCGTCTCCAAAATAATAATTTCCTCACATCTAATCTAGATGCCTAACGCAAAACGATTCTCTAAAAATTTCTATCTCCAAATTCACGCCACCAAAAACGCAACAGACCCAAAACCCAAGACCCGAGGGTTGGCGTATACCTAAGCTCTGATACCATACTGTAACACCCCGCCCGCCCGGGGAGAGTGATCTGAATTTTTGTCAGCAGTCCTATCTCGCCGTTCGCTACAACATACTAAAATTTCAAGTGATTCTAACGGTCCGATCGTCCGTAATGATTTTTTTCAGTTATATCGTTAATAGCGCTCCGTTCGCTCTCCCCGGGCGGGCGGGGTGTTACAGAATGGTATCAGAGCTTAGGTATACGACAACCCTCGGGTCTTGGGTTTTGGGTCTGTTGCATTTTTGTGGCGCGTATTTTTGGAGATAGAATCTTTAGATGATCGTTTCGTGTTAGACATCTAGATTAGATGTGAGGAATTTATTTTGGAGACGAGATTATTTTTGGAGATTGTTGGCCTGATTTTTGAGAGTTAGGTATTCGGCGAATTTCAAGGGCGAAATTCCATTGTTAGTGGGGAAGTGTAACAACCCGCGTAATTTTGAGGTATTTTAAAAATTAAGAGGAAAAATAAATTTTGAGAGAAAGTTATTTTTATTAATCAAATATGTTGGTTATTATTTTTAAGGGCGAGAATTTCAAACGGTTTCGAAATCGGAATTAAAATGGAGATTTAATTGAATTTTTATTATTTAGAAGAGTCTTCAAAATATAAAACTTTCTAAGAGTCCTCAAAACATAAAACTCTTTAGTAAAAATAATATTTTTAGAAATCCGACTGTCCGATCGACCTGAATTTTTGTCAGCAGTCCTGTCTCGCCGTTCGCTACAACATACTAAAATTTCAAGCGATTCTAATGGCCCGATCGTCCGTAATGATTTTTTTCAGTTATATCGTTAGTAGCGCTCCGTTTGCTCTCCCCGGGCGGGCGGGGTGTTACAACCGAGTTTAATACGGACATGATATGTGTGGTTACTGAGTTGGATATGGATATTATGATATGTATATATTCTGTAGTGATGTTATGGCTTATTTATAGCCAAGAGATGTTGTGGCTTATCAACAGCCCATAGATGTTATGGCTTATTTATAGCCAAGAGATGTTATGGCTTATTTATAGCCAAGAGATGTTATGGCTTATCAACAACCAAGAGATGTTATGACTTATTTATATCTAAGAGATGTTATGGCTTATTTATATCCAAGAGATGTTATGGATTATCAACAGCCAAGAGATGTTGTGGCTTATTTATAGCTAAGAGATGTTATGGCTTAT
This sequence comes from Sambucus nigra, assembly GCA_949130495.1. Taxonomy (NCBI): domain Eukaryota; kingdom Viridiplantae; phylum Streptophyta; class Magnoliopsida; order Dipsacales; family Adoxaceae; genus Sambucus; species Sambucus nigra. The sequence continues at coordinate 590,301,658 of OX422214.1, forward strand.
CAACAGCCAAGAGCTGTTAATATAATTAAGATGTTAATATAGTACTTTTACTATATAGATATGTAGTACATTCACTTAGTTTTTTTAACTCATGGTTTTATATGTTTACATTTTTAGGTTTGTATACTGCCAGCTAGGACACCCTATGATCGGTAATTTGGAGAGTTGCAAGGTTAGAGAGAAGTGGGGTTTAAATATGGGAATTTTGTTATTGTCACACTAATGATTTTACTACACTCATAGATTGGATATACTGAGATAGAGTGGTTTAATTTGATAAGGGTCTTAGTTAATCGTAGTAGGGTAGGTTTGTTTAATTATGACTCTGTGATTAATTATATTATGATACAGAAAAAAAATTACGTTCATTGTATACATCATACACGAAAATCTCGAAATGAATTATATTTTGATTTGTTTAAGATTACAATTTAATTATCATGAAATAAATGATTAGTACGGATATGGGTTTGGGGTGTGACAATTTTGGTCCAAGCTAATATAAAATATTAAAAAAAATAGAAAAAATATTTGCAAAATCTTATAATTATAAAAAAATGGAAATTAATGAAAAATTTTAAAAATAGAAAATAAAAAAAAAATTATTTTAGAAATTATAAAAAAAAGTTTAAAAAGGCAAAAAAATACTGTAAATATTTTGGAATTTAGAGAAACTTTTAAGGAATATAAAAAATATTGAATAAAACATTTTGAAAAAATGTGGAATAGGGGATGGTCGGATGGTGGGGTGGCTGGGGGTGAGGGTGAGGGTGAGGAAGAGAGAATGAAAGAGGGTCGTATGAGCCGAGAGCATGAGAGATAGAGGGATATAGGTTTTTAATAGTTTACCATTTTACCCTTAATTATTTGTTAAAAACAAGAAAACCCCTACTTAAAAGTCACGTCGGGGACACGTGGGTAAGCCTCTGAAGCCCTTATACTTTTGACTCACTTGAGTCTATATTGTATAAGTGCTCATCTAGTTTGGAAATTGTGACAAAATTGTGTCCTACCTAGAATCCAAAGAACCTCAGAAGTTGGTTTGCTACTTCATCTCTCTATCTTGTAGTGATCAAGAACCTATTGCCAACACTCACACACAGTAGAATTCATTCATTGCATATCATATTGCATAATAATGTGTGTACATATGTTGAGTGTGTGTAAATCCCTAAATTGGAATTTTAATAATTTTTTGGGATTTTTTAAACATTTTTAAAATAAGGTTTTCTTAATTAAAACTTGTTTTAAAAAGTTTTGTGGTCATTTTGTAAATATAATTTGTTGATTATACTGGCTTAATGTTACCTTGGGTAGAATCCGAAAGCGGAGTAAACTTGAGGGTGTGGTTTTAATTAACTTTAGACGCGCGTTTGTTATCCCGTTATTGACCAACACCTGTCCTCGTCTGATTGGCTGAAGTTGTGTTTCTTTACTGAGTTAAAACAACGTTTGTTCCTAGCCCTTGGATCATTAGCTATCAACGATCTACATGTTATCTTGGTGAATCCCTGTACAACTCTTTAGACCAATCAGAATTCGTTTAATCACTGCCTTATTAGAACCCTTCGATCTAAGTCAATTTGGCTTGACTTAATCCAGGCCCTTGGTTCTGAGACAGCCTCTCGAACCTTCTCCTCACCCTATAAAAGGGACCCTACTCTCAGACTTCGAAGACTTTTGCCATTTTCATTTCCTTTGAGAAATTGAGAGAGTAGAGAGAGAAGAGAGAGAAAAGAAAGAGAGAGAAGAGAGAAAACAGAGAGAGAAGAGAGAGAGTTAGAAACCCTAACCCTGTTCGTCAAAACCTCTTCCATCCAAACTCAAACACCTTCATACCTTCATATCCAAAACACTTCTCTGAGTGTTCTTGAGAGTTTGAGAGTTTGAGAGTTTGAGTTGAGTTTGTTTTTGTTGCTGTAACCTCGTGTTCACTAGATCTTGTTTTTCAACTTAAACATTTATTCAGATCTACTTTCTGATTTCATAGAAATTTCAGATCTGAGTTATTCATGTTACATTACACTTAGGTTCATTCTTTATTTCTCATCTTGAGAAATATATTGTTGATTATTTTCTATAAAACGTTTGCTTACTTTAAAATCAACAATAAATGTTTTCTGTTTCTAGTTCTTGTAAAACTAAACCTTTGACCTAGTTTGGAATCTCACTTGGAGGTTTTCAATCTCGAAAAGTCTTTCTAAATTCCGAGATTGATTAAGACCTTCTCTGTCTTCCTAGCAAGGTATCCGTGGATTCTGGGAATGATTTAAAGGTCAAATAAGGTGAAAAGTTTTGTAAGAAGAAAGAAAAAGAAAAGATCACAGCATATAGTGTTATTGTAACTTGTTAGGACTGTTTGTACTTAATAAGTGTGTGTGTGTGCATGCATGTGTTAGAAAGCACTTCCACAAACACTTTCACCCTACAACACGAAAAGTGTTGGTAATAAGATCTTGTGAACAAAGAGTCGACGTAAAGTGCTGGAACAAATCAGAAGTTAACAAACTGGGAGAACTACATCTACAATCAGAACTGCAGAGAAGTTTAAGGACACCAGAGGGTACATTCCTAAGCTTATATAGGACTGAGTTGTTTGCATGTTAGTTATATAGTTTGTAACTCATATATTTGTTTTAGTGGATTTTTCATTTTACTCCGTAGAGGGAGTCGTGGATGTTTCCTCAATTGGTGAGGTTTTACCACGTAAAAAATATCGTGAACATCATTTTTCTACATCTCCTCATCTCACTCTTGGTTATGCCGAGTTTAAGATTTTTAAACTTTTTTATAAACCTGTTATTCAATTCTTGAAAAGATCTCGTACATACTGATTTATTAAACACATATTGTGTTCAAATAGTTTGATTTTTACGAAAAGAGTTTCTTAAAAAAACAGATCGGAGTTACTTAAATAGTTTATTTTTAATAAACGACTTTAGTAACATTTTTCAATTGGTATTAGAGCTTTGTAAACTGCTTTCAAACGATATCCTGTGTTTCTGAAATTAGTTTCTGAAAATCAATTATGGACGAGAAAAATGAAAGATTTGGTAACTTGACCAGACCTCCAATCTTTGATGGAACTAATTTTTCTTACTGGAAAGTAAGGATGATTGATTTCATTCAAGGAACTTTGGGAGATGATGTCTGGGACATTGTTGAAAATGGTTATATTTTTTCTACTAAACCAGCCAACGAAGTAAGTAATGAGAGGGTTAAGAAAGCTTTAAATGAGTTCACTCAGGAAGAGAAACTAGTTTCTCGAAATAATAATAAAGAAAAGAATGCCATATTTATGTCTATAAATAAACATGAGTTCAAAAGAATCTCATCCTGTACCACTTCTAAGGAAGCTTGGGACACTTTGGTTACTGCTCATGAAGGAGACACTAGAGTTAAGGCTGTTAAAACCCAAATGCTTATTCAGCAGTATAACTCCTTAATTATGTCTGAGACTGAGTCATTTGATGACTTCTATATGAACCTGACTGATATTGTGACCAAACTGCATGCTAATGGGGTGACTTATGATAGACATGAAATTGTATCTAAAATTCTAAGATCATTACCACAAAAATTTGATAACAAAAGATATGCTATTGAGGAAATGTGTGATTAAAATCTCACTCCTGAATTACTCAGTAGTAAACTAAGAACTGTGGAAATGGAAATAGAATTTAAGAAACAATTGACACAAACCCATAGGAAACAGACTAGTTCCAATCTTAGCTTTTCTTCTAAATTAACTAAGCCTGAACTTATATTCCCCACTTATGATTCTGATGAGGAATGCAATATAGAGAGTTTTGAGAATCAAATTGCCTTAATTACTAAACAGTTTAAGAAAATTATTAAGTTTAGAAACAAAGTGGCAAATAAACAAGGCAATTCAAATTATCCAACTTCCTCTAATCACAGGCCTCATGAGAAAAACCATGACAAAAATCACAAGGACTCTCACATTAGACCTAATAGAGACCTTAAGAAGACTGAATGCTATAGATGTGGTAAACTGGGGTACATTGCACAAGACTGTAGAGTTAACTTGAACACTCAAAACAAAAACACTAGAGCCAACATTTGTAAAACATGGGATGATTCAAGTGACTCTGAAAAGGAGGAACCTGAGTCATCTGATGTTTTTGATCCTTGCATGTCCTTCTTTGCCAAGATCATATATAATGATGATGTGCTTATGCCTGTGTATGAGAATTCTTCTAGTAACTCTACTCCTGCTATTGAGAATCATGTTTATACTGGTTTAGATTCTTTGATTACTGAGAATATTGCATATTCTTCCTCGGGGTGTGTGAGTCAAAGGGATAGCGATAATGACGATGTCAATGAGTGTGTGAGTTTAACAAATGAATCTTTAGGGGTCACTCCACACACCACACTTAGTGACTCGGACAATGAAGACCTCCCTGACATTCACACACTTTATGCTAAAACTCTCAAGAAAAGCACTAGACTAGAAAAGATTGTGAAAGATCTCACTAAGAAGTTAGAAGATCTAAGCTTAATGGTGAAACTAAATGCTGAAGAGTATACTACCCAATGCTTGACTCATAAAAGCGAAATCAAAATTTTTGATGAAAAACTCAGAGATTTAAAAGAAACAAATGAAACTCTGGAGAAAAAATACAAAGGGACATTGTTAGAATTGGAGCAAACTAAAGAAAAGACAACAACTATTTTCAAAAAATTTACAAAATTTGAAAATAGTTCAAAATGTTTTGATAAATTTGTTGCTGAATCAAAAACCAATTCTGATGATCGAACTGGAATAGGGTTTTGCCCCAATTTGAAAACACAAACAAAATCCTTTGAAACTATCAAGTTTGTGTCAAGTGGCAAAAGACCTATTGAAACATGCCCAGACTTTCATTCTCTAAAAACTGAGTTTGATTCAAAAAATCAAAATTTTAACATTGGGGAATCAAGTTGCTCTAAACTTGAAAGTTCACCCAAGGCTAAATATGTCTGCCCTTCTATTAGGAAGAGTGAGTCTGCTTTCAAGACTGTCACACCTAGGAATAGAGTTCAGCCTCTAAAGTCTTCAAAACCTTTGTTTAGAGACTTTCCTAAGGAGACCCCTATTCTGAGCAATCTTTATTGCTCCTACTGTGACATTTATGGTCACTCTTTTGATGATTGTTATGCTAGGAGACTCATTAAACCTACCTATAATCCTTATATCTATCATAACTTTAACTATTCTAGGAGGAGCCACAACAATTATATACTTCCTAGACAGCCAGATAGAAATTCTAATTATAGAAAGAGAAAGACTAAACCTAAAAGAACATTTACTAGAAGGAATCCTAAGCACTTTCCTAAACCAAATGCCCAAGTCTTTCACAACTTTCAAAATCATGCGCAAAATGTTTTTCAGCAAAAATCCAAAGCTCGCAAATTTTATCAATTAAGAGCTAATAAGCGCAAGATGAAAACTAAGGCAATTTGGGTTAGAAAAGATGATCTATTACCTCAGATGAAGTGTAATGTTGTTGTTACTGCTTTAAAAGCTGGACACACATCATCTGGTTGGTATCTAGACTCTGTATGTTCTAAGCATATGACTGATGATGAAACTAAACTTTTAAACAAAACCAACTTTGCTGGTGGTAAAGTCATTTTTGGTGATGGAGTTTCATCTCAAATCATAGGCAAAGGAACTCTCTAAGAATACGGGCTTCCTATTCTACAAGATGTTCTTCTAGTCAAAGGTCTTAAGGCAAATCTACTTAGCATATCGCAATTTTGTGACTCAGATCATACTGTTACCTTTTCAAAGAAAAATTGCAAAATTTTAAATGAAAAAGGTGAATGCATAATTACTGGATTCAGAACTCCTGACAATTGCTACACTGTCATGAACAATTCTGAAATCTGTAATGTTGCCAGAATGGATGACAATGAGATATGGCATAACAGAATGGGTCATATAAATTACGATATCCTTAGTAGACTGACCTCTCAGGAAATAGTTAGAGGAGTTCCTAAAATCAAACTTATACCCAATCTTATATGTGGTTCCTGTCAAGAAGGTAAAATTGTTAAGGCACCTCATAATAAAGTCAAAGATATTCTTACCTCTAATCCCTTAGAACTCATCCATATGGACCTAATGGGTCCCTCCCAAACTGTTAGTCTTTGTGGACACAGTTACATCCTAGTTATGATTGATGACTTCACTAGATTTACCTGGGTAGCCTTCTTAAAACAAAAGTCTGAAACATTTCAAACCTTCCTAAAAATTCTTCTTAGGATTGAAAATGAGAAGGATACTCAAGTAAATAGAATTCGTAGTGATAGAGGTGGTGAATTCAAAGACACTGGTATTGTAGAATACTATGACTATAATGGTTATAAACACGAGTTCAGTGCTCCTAAGACCCCTCAACAGAATGGTATTGCGGAGAGAAAGAATCGTACCCTTCAGGAGATGGCACGTGTTATGTTACATGCCGAGAATTTACCTAAATATTTTTGGGTAGAGTCTATTCGTACTGCTTGTCATATTATAAATAGGGTCTATCTTAGAAAAAATTCCGAACAAACCCCCTATGAACTTTGGTACAATAAAAAGCCTAATCTCAAATACCTTAGAACCTTTGGTAGTAATTGTTATGTATGCAAAGATAGGGAACACTTATCCAAATTTGAGAGACGGGGAGATAAATCCATATTTTTAGGATATTCACCTAATAGTAGATCTTATCGAGTGTATAATCTTCACACTAAAACTTTGACGAAATCCATAAATGTAATTGTTAGTGACACTACTGTAGAAAGCAAGACTGATGAATTTACTGTTGAGGAAGAGTCTAAAAATATTTTAGAAAATGACTCATCTACAATGGATGATTCATTACCTATTAAGACACCTGAAGTACCTAACTGGGTTTCTAAAGATCATCCCATAAATAACGTAGTTGGTAATCCTAGTGAGCCAGTGCGTACAAGATCCCAACTCAGAAACTATGAACATTATGCATGCTTTGTTTCCCTTGTGGAACCAAAGAATGTAAATGAGGCATTGAATGACTCTCATTGGATTTCTGCTATGCAGGAAGAACTTTTACAATTTGTCATTCATGATGTTTGGTATCTTGTTCCACGTCCTGATCACAAAAAGGTTGTTGGCACACGTTGGATTTTCAAAAATAAGACTGATGAAAATGGGATAATAATTAGAAATAAAGCTATATTAGTTGCTCAAGGATACTCTCAAATAGAAGGAATAGATTTTAACGAGACCTTTGCTCCTGTTACTCGTTTAGAATCTGTTCGTCTGCTTTTTGCTATAGCTTGCCACATGCATTTTACACTATACCAAATGGATGTCAAATCTGCGTTCCTTAATGGTATATTGGCTGAAGAAACCTATGTAGAACAACCTAAAGGGTTCATTGACCCTAAGCATCCAAATCATGTATTTCGTCTGAAAAAGGCTTTGTATGGCCTTAAACAAGCTCCTAGAGCTTGGTATGAGCGTCTTTCCAGTTTTCTTTTAGATAAAGGTTTTAAAAGAGGCGGAAATGACCAAACCCTCTTTGTCAAACATTTTGACAAACACATCACTATTGCTCAAGTTTATGTGGACGATATTATATTTGGATAAACTTCTCCCTCAGAAGTCAAATCCTTCTCTGAAACTATGCATATGGAATTTCAAATGTCCCCTATGGGGGAGCTACAATTCTTCTTAGGCCTTCAAGTCAAACAAAATTCAGATGGATTATTTGTATCGCAATCCAAGTATGCTTTAGAGATAGTAAAGAAATTTGGCCTCGAGAGTGCTAAATATGCTAAAATGCCCATGTGTACTACGTTAAAACTTTTCAAAGATGAAAATGGAAAATGTGTAGATCCTACTCAGTATTGTAGTATGATAGGCACCTTACTATATCTTACTGCCTCGCGTCCTAATATTATGTATGCTGTGTGTGTATGTGATCGATATCAAAGTAACCCCAAAGAGAGCCACTTGAATGCTGTTAAACGTATCATTAAATATGTAAAAGGCACTCTAAATCTAGGACTTTGGTACACTAATGACACACCAAGCACTATAATTGGGTACACTAATGCTGACTGGGCTGGGTGTACTGATGATAGTAAAAGCACATCAGGAGCATGTTATTATATTGGTAATAACTTGGTAGGATGGAGTAGTAAAAAACAAAACTGAACATCACTCTCAACAGCTGAATCTGAATACATAGCCGCTGGTAGCTGTTGTGCTCAATTAATGTGGCTAAAACAAATGCTAAGTGATTATGGTATTCAAGAAAACCAATTGCATCTCTATTGTGATAATCAAAGTGCGATTAATATTTCTAAAAACCCTGTTCAACACTCGCGAACAAAGCATATTAAAATAAGACATCATTTTATACGCGAATTGGTTGAATTTAAGGAATTAGAAATCAATTATCTTCCTACTGATGTACAACTCGCAGATATATTTACCAAACCTGTAGATTATAATAGAGTCATTTCATTACGTAAATCTATTGGTATGGTTTATGCTGACTAATAACTTTGCTGTTTATCCAAGTTTTTCCCTTTGTCCATTTGAGACAAAATGGGGGAGAAATTTGAGTCTATTCAATTTTTACATATACTAAACAGCTTGATCTTAGTGATTTATTGCAGGTTCTTATTGTACAGTTACTCTCAACAGTTGTAATAGGGTATTCAAATGTACTTAGTTGAGTTATGTATTTTTTGATTTCTAGGAATTGGGTAGATAGAATTTTGATAGGAATAAGTTTTTCTTATTTTCTTGTTGCCCTACGAGTCCTAAATGACTCAAAGGAGATTTTGTCTCATATTTCCAAAGGGGGAGATTGAAGCCCTTATACTTTTGACTCACTTGAGTCTATATTGTATAAGTGCTCATCTAGTTTGGAAATTGTGACAAAATTGTGTCCTACCTAGAATCCAAAGAACCTCAGAAGTTGGTTTGGTACTTCATCTCTCTATCTTGTAGTGATCAAGAACCTATTGCCAACACTCACACACAGTAGAATTCATTCATTGCATATCATATTGCATAATAATGTGTGTACATATGTTGAGTATGTTTAAATCCCTAAATTGGAATTTTAATAATTTTTTAGGATTTTTTAAACATTTTTAAAATAAGGTTTTCTTAATTAAAACTTGTTTTAAAAAGTTTTGTGGTCATTTTGTAAATACAATTTGTTGATTATATTGGCTTAATGTTACCTTGGGTAGAATCCGAAAGCGGAGTAAACTTGAGGGTGTGGTTTTAATTAACTTTAGATGCGTGTTTGTTATCCTGTTACTGACCAACACCTGTCCTCCTCTGATTGGCTGAAGTTGTGTTTCTTTACTGAGTTAAAACAATGTTTGTTCCTAGCCCTTGGATCATTAGCTATCAACGATCTGCATGTTATCTTGGTGAATCCCTGTACAACTCTTTAGACCAATCAGAATTCGTTTAATCACCGCCTTATTAGAACCCTTCGATCTAAGTCAATTTGGCTTGACTTAATCCAGGCCCTTGGTTCTGAGCCAGCCTCTCGAACCTTTTCCTCACCCTATAAAAGGGACCCTACTCTCAGACTTCGAAGACTTTTGCCATTTTCATTTCCTCTGAGAAATTGAGAGAGTAGAGAGAGAAGAGAGAGAAAAGAAAGAGAGAGAAGGGAGAAAACAGAGAGAGAAGAGAGAGAGTTAGAAACCCTAACCCTGTTCGTCAAAACCGCTTCCATCCAAACTCAAACACCTTCATACCTTCATATCCAAAACACTTCTCTGAGTGTTCTTGAGAGTTTAAGAGTTTGAGTTGAGTTTGTTTTTGTTGCTGTAACCTCGTGTTCACCAGATCTTGTTTTTCAACTTAAACGTTTATTCAGATCTACTTTCTGATTTCGTAGAAATTTCAGATCTGAGTTATTCATGTTACATTACACTTAGGTTCATTCTTTATTTCTCATCTTGAGAAATATATTGTTGATTATTTTCTATAAAACGTTTGCTTACTTTGAAATCAATAATAAATGTTTTCTATTTCTAGTTCTTGTAAAACTAAACCTTTGACCTAGTTTGGAATCTCACTTGGAGGTTTTCAATCTCAAAAAGTCTTTCTAAATTCTGAGATTGATTAAGACCTTGTCTGTCTTCCTAGCAAGGTATCCGTGGATTCTGGGAATGATTTAAAGGTCAAATAAGGTGAAAAGTTTTGTAAAAAGAAAGAAAAAGAAAAGATCACAGCATATAGTGTTATTGTAATTTGTTAGGACTGTTTGTACTTAATAAGTGTGTGTGTGTGCATTCATGTGTTAGAAAGCACTTCCACATACACTTTCACCCTACAACACGAAAAGTGTTGGTAATAAGATCTTGTGAACAAAGAGTCGACGTAAAGTGCTGGAACAAATCAGAAGTTAACAAACTGGGAGAACTACATCTACAATCAGAACTGCAGAGAAGTTTAAGGATACCAGAGGGTACATTCCTAAACTTATATAGGACTGAGTTGTTTCCATGTTAGTTATATAGTTTGTGTAATGACCCCATTTTCTTATACTAATATATAATTGTCTTCTTTCAATTTCGTCACACTTACTATCTAATAATGATATATTATTACATATATGATATTCCGAGTTCTTAATATGACAAAGCCCATTTTTAAATTTGAAGAATCAACGGTAAAATGGGTCAAACTGAGATTTTATGGCACATCCTAAGCTAAGTGATAAGTTTTGGGGTAGAAAATGTAATTTTATGAAACTTTAGGGACTTGGTTTTAATAAAGAAAGTTACAGGGACCAAAATGAAAAATAAAAATGGGCCTTTTCATAAATAAAATATTTTCAGGGACCTATAAGAAATATTGAAAATATATGGTGTGAAATTACCAAAATGCCCTTCAGGTCCGAAATGACCCTTATACCCTTAATACCTATCCACCGTGTGCTCGACACCTCGTGCTCGGTTTTGACACCTCCACCATACACGTGTCGTCGTTAGAGGAGAAGCCAAAACACATTTCATCGTTAGAGGAGAAGCTAAAACACGTGTCACAGTCCGGTGAAATAAGACTGCAAGACACCTCCGTTACGCGACACGTCAACGCTGACTCCCATTGTAAAAGCTTGGTCAGCATGGACACGTGTCAACCCCGAGATATCTTTGGAAAACTATAAATAGGGCCTTTGGGGGATCATTTGAAAATCACACCAATTCCTTGAGAATTATAGAAAGAAATAGTGAGAGAAAGTGTGAGAAAGTTTAAGAAGAAGTTCTTAGGGATATTCATCTTAAGGTAATCTTAATGTTATAATGCATCTTTATAGTTTTAATTTATTGTTTTATAGCTTTACTTAGTAGTTATACAATAAAGAATTCACTAATCAAAACTTAAAATTTAGAACAAATCCAAGTTGATTTTATAAACTTGTTTGAAAATATACGCATTTAAAAATGATTCTTTTTAAAGAAATTGCTCGTTATTATGGAATCCGATTTAAGTAAATCCAAAGTCAGGCCCGGTGAAGTTCTGTCTAGATGAGATGGTATTTAAGTGGTGCCCCTGTGACCCTCCATCTCTACTGGGAATTAATCCGGAAATGTTCTGTCTAGATGAGATGGTATTTAAGTGGTGCCCCTGTGACCCTCCGTCTCTACTGGGAACCGACTGATGAGGAAAGACTGTGAATTGAATTCTTCAATTACGATCAAGGAGTTTTAAAAGTTAACAAATGGGGATTCAGTAATCCTTTAAAAGAGGAAGTTATTATTAAAGTATAGTATAAACTGGACCTTAGAACGTGTACTTAAATCTTTATCAGATTAACGTGTGATCGAAGACTCGATACCAGTAAATTCGACCTCTATTTTGGGTGAGTACTCGGACATTCCTTGTGTATTTTGATTATATGATATTATGCAAACTATATATATTTTGTGAACTGCTTTTATTCTCAAAATTCATGTGATACCGATGACTGATTCAATTGTGACATGTTTATATTTGTCCATATAAACATACCGATTAAAATGATTATTGAAAAGGATATTGAATATTGAAATTATGATTCGGCCTAAGGGACCTCTTTACTGACTGACCTTCCCAGCTGGGTTATCGCTGGTATGCCCTAAATAAGGCGTTGTGATGAACATGTTCGATTGACCCTCAACTATCGGGGTATAATATGGTAGAAGAATACGGTAGAAGAGTGTACTTGGCCATCAAAATGATATGATTGAAAGAAAAAGATATCACATTTGATTTGTTGCATTCCTCTTATTCTGAGCTATCCAATTGTGATATATATACTGTTATTTCAAAATATATATCTATTTTACTACAAATTCCTATCCATATATGTCTATGCCTTCTTTTTTACTTGAATATGTATCTATTTTCTGAAAACCCTGGAATGTCTGGAGATTGAACCTCATTCGGCTTTTAGCTGATGTTGTATAAGTAACCATTTTTCAGGAAACGTTTAGGCTCACGGACGGAATGAAAAAGGACTATATTGAAGATTTAGCTTTTAGAGCTCTTTTTGTAAAATGTTTATTTAGAGCATGTCTGGCTCTCTTGTAATAAGTTTTAAATTTTCTCTTAAGTTGTAACTCGTTGTTACTTTTAATATATATGAAGTTTCCTTTAGAAAGCTCTGATGAGGTAATTCCTTTACTTTCGGTATTTTACGATTCATAACCATGTGATAATATATTCGTTGCATTTATTTAAGGAAACAATTAAATCGGAATATTTGTTGCCTTGGTGGCATGTCAAGACACTCGTTTCCTAATACTATTTTGGGTCGGGGTCGTGACAGAGGTGGTATCAGAGCATAGGTTATGAACCCGTAGACTACTGAACATAAGTTTCGAACGTTATAGATTTTAAGTTTCCATACATAGGATACAGGATTAAATATCCGACTTATGTGATAACCCTCCACATGTATTTAAATATATATAAATTATTTATATATCATTGTTCTTCTAAATTGCAATCTTGGGCTAGTATAATACGTCTTACATTTGGCCATGACTGTAGAAAATGACCAAGGCAAGATCAACTCTAGGGACTAGTGGTTCGGGTATGGAAGGACTGGAAGGTGCATACAAGGCAATTGAAAGTCTAGCAAGAATTGTGGAGCATCAGGTGAATAATGGAGCACCAAGGAATCTTGAACTAAGTAGTTATACTATTGAACAGTTCAAGAAGTTGAATCCTCCGTCTTTTAAAGGGACTCCTAACCCCACTGAAGCAGAAAATTGGGAGATGCAAATGGAAAAGATGTTTTATGTTCTTAAGTGTACAGATGAACAACGGGTTTTATTTGGAACATTCATGTTAGAAGGTGAAGTCGAACATTGGTGGAGAATGACTAAGAGAATCCATGGGGAAAGGAATAATCCCATAGGTTGGAATGACTTCTTAGTGACCTTCTATGAGAAATACTTTCCCGAAATGGTGCAAGACCAAAAAGCAGCTGACTTCATGGGTCTGGTTCAAGGAAATATGACGGTTAGTCAATATGAGGCAAAATTTACTGACTTATCCCGTTTTGCACCTCATGTTGTGATAACCGATGTTTTAAGAGCCAAGAAGTTTGAACGTGGGTTAAGGTTGAATATTCGTAGACGAATTTCCATCCTAAAGCTGGCAACATATAATGACGTGGTGGCTAGGGCCACAATAGCTGAGAAGGATAGTGAAGAATATAATCAGGTTAGAGAGGGTAAGAGGAAGGAACCCCAATAACAAACCCTTTAGGACTATACCTAATATAGGACAACCTTTAGTAAACAAACCCTCTAATGTTGATAAATGCCAACGTTGTGGTAATATTCATAGAGGGCGACCGTGTTACCTGGAGACGGGGAGTTGCTTTGGGTGTGGCCAAAAGGGACATAAAATGCGATATTATCCTAACAAAGGGAAGACGGCAACAAAGACTTCTAATGACAATAAGGATCAGGGCAGACAAGGTAGAGTCTTTAATCTTTCCGATGCAAAGGCTTCTAATGCAGTAGTGTCAGGTACACTTTCTATATGTGCACAACCTTTTCAAGTTTTAATTGATCCTGGTTCTACCCATTCATTTGTGTCTGTACGTTTTGTTAATCGCTTTCCTAATATTCCTGAATCCTTGAATCATATCATACACGTTTCTACTCCTTCGGGTGAGTTATTGACGGGAACATTAGTATATAAGTCTTACCCCATAAATGTCAGTAGTCATAAACTATTCGCTGATTTGATAGTTTTAGACATAAGAGATTTTGAAGTCATTTTGGTGATGGATTGGTTAGCATCATATCATGCTAGGGTGGATTGTTTTGAGAAGAGAGTTATTTTCCAAATTCCTAACCAACCAGAATTCAGTTTTGAAGGAACTAGCATCTTATCTCCCATGCGTATTATCTCTGCAATGCAAGCTTGTAATTTTCTTAAGAAGGGATGTCAAGGATTTCTTGCCAGTGTTATTGATTTGCAAACAAAAGAGCCTAGTTTAGAAGATATTCCTATAGCTAGGCTTTTTCCAGATGTTTTTCCAGATGATTTTGCCCAGTCTACCTCCTAGTAGAGAAGTAGAATTTACCATTGACCTTGTTCCTGGAACCACACCAATCTCAAAACCACCTTATCGCATGGCACCTTTAGAGTTAAGGGAATTAAAAGTTCAATTACAAGATCTATTAGACAAGGGTTTTATTAGACCTAGTGTATCCCCTTGGGGTGCTCCAGTGTTATTTATTAAAAAGAAGGATGGAACGATGAGGTTATGTATAGATTATCGTGAACTAAATAAGGTGACCATTAAGAATAAATACCCCTTACCTCGTATAGATGATTTGTTTGACCAACTGCAAGGTGCGCAAGTATTTTCGAAGATTGATCTTAGGTCAGGCTATCACCAATTGAAGATTAAGGAAGAGGATATTTCGAAATCAGCTTTTCGTACTAGATATGGTCACTATGAATTTCTTGTGATGCCATTTGGATTAACTAATGCACCAGCCGCTTTTATGGATATGATGAATAGAGTGTTTAGGAAATATCTGGATCAGTGTGTGGTTGTTTTCATTGATGACATCCTTATTTATTCCAAAGGTATTGAAGAACACGAGAAGCATTTGGAGGTAGTATTACAAATCCTTAGGAAAGAGAAATTATATGCAAAATTAAAGAAGTGTGAATTTTGGTTGCCTAGTGTTTCTTTTCTAGGACATGTCATATCCAAGGAGGGAGTGTCGGTTGATCCTCAAAAGATCGAGGCTATACTAGATTGGCCAAGACCAACTAATGTGACGGAGATTCGTAGTTTCCTAGGGTTAGCAGGTTATTATCGAAGATTTGTTGAAGGATTTTCTAGTATTGCCAAACCTCTCTCTAGGTTAACACAAAAGACGGTGAAATATGAATGGTCTGAGGAAGTTGAGAATAGTTTTTGAGAACTTAAGAATCGATTAGTAACTGCCCCAATTTTGACTATTCCTTCTGGTACAGGAGGATTTGTGATTTATAGTGATGCTTCTAAAAATGGCTTGGGATGTGTGCTAATGCAAAATGGAAAAGTAGTAGCTTATGCCTCGAGACAGTTAAAACCCCATGAGAAAAATTATCCAACCCATGACTTAGAATTAGCAGCGGTAATTTTTGCTCTTAAGATTTGGAGACATTACTTGTATAGTGAGACTTGTGAAATTTATACCGATCATAAGAGTTTGAAATATATCTTTACTCAGAAGGAATTGAACATGAGACAAAGGAGGTGGTTAGAATTGATGAAGGATTATGATGTAAATATTCACTATCACCCGGGGAAAGCTAATGTAGTTGCCGACGCTTTGAGTAGAAAGTCTACACCAAATTTAGCATGTCTTATTACCAGCCAGGAAGTTCTATTGAAAGATTTGAGAAGTATGGAAATAGATGTACGTATTTATGGTGAAGGAGGAATAATCGCAAACTTACAAATATAACCCACGTTGATGGAAAGAATTAAAGTTGCACAAGTAAATGACCCACAACTGAGGAAGATTAAAGAAGAGGTTATTGAAGGAAAGAGAATTGAATTTGCGATACGACATGATATATTAAGGTTTGGAAATAGAGTCTGTATACCTGGTGATGCCCAACTAAAGAGGCAGATTTTGGAGGAAGGTCATTACTCGAGATTCACAGTTCATCCCGGAAATACCAAGATGTACAGAGATCTCCGAGAAGTGTTTTGGTGGAATAACATGAAAAGGGAGATAGCAGAGTTTATATCTCAGTGTTTGATCTGTCAACAAGTAAAAGATGAACATCAGAAACCATCAGGACTATTAAAACCTTTACCAATCCCTGAGTGGAAGTGGGAACATATTATCATGGATTTTGTGACAGGGCTACCAAGGAGTTCCAATGGTAATGATTCCATTTGGGTAATTATTGATAGGTTAACTAAATCTTCTCATTTTCTTGCCATTAAGATTACCCATTCCTTAGAAAAGTTAGCTAAATTGTATATACGGGAAATTATTAAGCTTCATGGAACCCCAGTTTCAATTATTTCTGATCGTTACCCTAGATTCGTGTCTCGCTTTTGGAAAAGCCTACAAGTAGCCATGGGAACAAAATTGAATTTCAGCACCGCTTTTCATCCTCAAACAGACGGACAATCGGAGAGAACCATCCAAACCTTAGAGGATATTCTTAGGGCATGTGTACTTGATTTGAAGGGGAATTGGGACGATCATTTACCGTTAGTAGAATTTGCATATAATAATAGCTATCAAGCAAGTATTCAAATGGCTCCGTATGAGGCACTCTATGGTAAAAAGTGTCGTTCTCCTGCATGTTGGGTAGAAGTTGGAGAAAGAAAATTATTGGGACCAGAATTGATTCAGGTCACAACAGAGAAAGTGAAATTGATACAAGACCGACTTCAAATCGCTCAAAGCCGTCAAAAGAGTTATGCTGACAATCGGCATCGACCGTTAGAATTCCAAAGAGGAGACTATGTTTTCTTACGAGTATCACCGACAAAGGGAGTAATCCGATTTGGAAAGAAAGGAAAGTTGAGTCCAAGATACATAGGACCTTTTGAAATCCTTGAAAGGATAGGTGTTGTTGCGTATCAAATAGCCTTACCCCCTGAACTCTCTAGTGTGCATAATGTGTTTCATGTTTCAATGATGAAGAAATATATCCCTGATCCAGCACATATCTTAAGTCATGAGCCTCTTCAAGTTAGAGAAGATTTGACATACATTGAGCATCCAGTGGAAATCTTGGACCATAAAGATCAAATATTACGAACCAAGGTTATTCCACTAGTCAAAGTATTATGGCGGAATCATTCTGTTGAAGAAGCAACATGGGAGCGGGAAGATGAAATAAAAGAGCGATATTCACACCTTTTTGGAAATTAATGTAAGTAAAGTTTGGGGACCAAACTTTTTATAAGGAGGGTAGGATGTAATGACCCCATTTTCTTATACCAATATATAATTGTCTTCTTTCAATTTCGTCACACTTACTATTTAATAATGATATATTATTACATATATGATATTTCGAGTTCTTAATATGACAAAGCCCATTTTTAAATTTGAAGAATCAACGGTAAAATGGGTCAAACTGAGATTTTATGGCACATCCTAAGCTAAGTGATAAGTTTTGGGGTAGAAAATGTAATTTTATGAAACTTTAGGGACTTGGTTTTAATAAAGAAAGTTACAGGGACCAAAATGAAAAATAAAAATGGGCCTTTTCATAAATAAAATATTTTCAGGGACCTATAAGAAATATTGAAAATATATGGTGTAAAATTACCAAAATGCCCTTCAGGTCCGAAATGACCCTTATACCCTTAATACCTATCCACCTTGTGCTCGACACCTCGTGCTCGGTTTTGACACCTCCACCGTACACGTGTCGTCGTTAGAGGAGAAGCCAAAACACATTTCATCGTTAGAGGAGAAGCTAAAACACGTGCCACAGTCCGGTGAAATAAGACTGCAAGACACCTCCGTTACGCGACACGTCAACGCTGACTCCCATTGTAAAAGCTTGGTCAGCATGGACACGTGTCAATCCCGGGATATCTTTAGAAAAATATAAATAGGGCCTTTGGGGGATCATTTGAAACTCACACCAATTCCTTGAGAATTATAGAAAGAAATAGTGAGAGAAAGTGTGAGAAAGTTTAAGAAGAAGTTCTTAGGGATATTCATCTTAAGGTAATCTTAATGTTATAATGCATCTTCATAGTTTTAATTTATTATTTTATAGCTTTACTTAGTAGTTATACAATAAAGAATTCACTAATCAAAACTTAAAATTTAGAACAAATCCAAATTGATTTTATAAACTTGTTTGAAAATATACGCATTTAAAAATGATTCCTTTTAAAGAAATTGCTCGTTATTATGGAATCCGATTTAAGTAAATCCAAAGTCAGGCCCGGTGAAGTTCTGTCTAGATGAGATGGTATTTAAGTGGTGCCCCTGTGACCCTCCATCTCTACTGGGAATTAATCCGGAAATGTTCTGTCTAGATGAGATGGTATTTAAGTGGTGCCCCTGTGACCCTCCATCTCTACTGGGAACCGACTGATGAGGAAAGACTCTGAATTGAATTCTTCAATTACGATCAAGGAGTTTTAAAAGTTAACAAATGGGGATTCAGTAATCCTTTAAAAGAGGAAGTTATTATTAAAGTATAGTATAAACTGGACCTTAGAACGTGTACTTAAATCTTTATCAGATTAACGTGTGATCGAAGACTCGATACCAGTAAATTCGACCTCTATTTTGGGTGAGTACTCTGACATTCCTTGTGTATTTTGATTATATGATATTATGCAAACTATATATATTTTGTGAACTGCTTTTATTCTCAAAATTCATGTGATACCGATGACTGATTCAATTGTGACATGTTTATATTTGTCCATATAAACATACCGATTAAAATGATTATTGAAAAGGATATTGAATATTGAAATTATGATTCGGCCTAAGGGACCTCTTTACTGACTGACCTTCCCAGCTGGGTTATCGCTGGTATGCCCTAAATAAGGCGTTGTGACGATCATGTTCGATTGACCCTCAACTACCGGGGTATAATACGGTAGAAGAATACGGTAGAAGAGTGTACATGGCCATCAAAATGATATGATTGAAAGAAAAGATATCACATTTGATTTGTTGCATTCCTCTTATTCTGAGCTATCCAATTGTGATATATATACTGTTATTTCAAAATATATATCTATTTTACTACAAATTCCTATCCATATATGTCTATGCTTTCTTTTTTACTTGAATAGGTATCTATTTTTTGAAAACCCTGGAATGTCTGGAGATTGAACCTCATTCGGATTTTAGGTGATGTTGTATAAATAACCATTTTTCAGGAAACGTTTAGGCTCACGGACGGAATGAAAAAGGACTATATTGAAGATTTAGCTTTTAGAGCTCTTTTTGTAAAATGTTTATTTAGAGCATGTCTGGCTCTCTTGTAATAAGTTTTAAATTTTCTCTTAAGTTGTAACTCGTTGTTACTTTTAATATATATGAAGTTTCCTTTAGAAAGCTCTGATGACGTAATTCCTTTACTTTCGGTATTTTATGATTCATAACCATGTGATAATATATTCGTTGCATTTATTTAAGGAAACAATTAAATCGGAATATTTGTTGCTTTGGTGGCATGTCAAGACACTCGTTCCCTAATACTATTTTGGGTCGGGGTCGTGACAGTTTGTAACTCATATATTTGTTTTAGTGGATTTTTCATTTTACTCCGTAGATGGAGTCGTGGATGTTTCCTCAATTGGTGAGGTTTTACCACGTAAAAAATATCGTGAACATCATTTTTCTACATCTCCTCATCTCACTCTTGGTTGTGCTGAGTTTAAGATTTTTAAACTTCTTTATAAACCTGTTATTCAATTCTTGAAAAGATCTCGTACATACTTATTTATTAAACACATCTTGTGTTCAAATAGTTTGGTTTTTACGAAAAGAGTTTCTTAAAAAAACAGATCGGAGTTACTTAAATAGTTTATTTTTAATAAACGGCTTTAGTAACATTTTTCAGCCTCCGTCCAAAAAACTCATATCATCAACTTTTTAGGTCAACTTATAGTGTCAGTGGAAGTTTGGGAGGGGGGTTAAGTACATAAATTGGAAGTTTGGGGGTGGGGGTGGGGGGAAGTGAAAGGGGGAAAAGTTCAGGGATTTCAAGTGTAATTAACCCTAAGTTTAATATTCCTTTTGTTTTGGGATTTTTTGTTCGATTTGTATGCCTTGGAAGTGAGCTTAGTTACTGTTAAATACTGGAGCATTCAACCCAAAATCAATTGTCAATGAGTGGATGAATCCCGAGATCTTATATAGTGTAGGATAAGACTTTAATTTTCTCATGTGGGAGTTTGTCTCAAGAGTCGCCTTCCACTTTGTTCTTTATTTTATATTTTTTTTTGGTAAACAGTGAATTAGAAATGGTTACCGAGATACAACACATAAGCCATCTAGGCAAAACAAGAAACAATGCAAGAAGCATATAAGAAATGACAAACAAAAGCATTAAGAGGCTATATTTAGCTCCTAATGAGCTTTACCATAAAAATAATAATATGGGTCTGATTTTATGTTATTTTGGGTATGTAATTTTACTATGAGGTCGATGGAAGACGGTATTGTCGTGATTTACATGTCACGCAAAAAATACTTTGGATGTAACGGAAGGGCCGACAGTACAAAGTTAACATAATTTAGGGCATGAGCGGTTCTACATGAACCGCATGTAGAACCGCATAGGTATCGCATTTTTGTCTTCCCCCCCCTTTTTTTTCCTTTTTCTTCTGTTCTTTTGTTTTTAACAGTTTTCTATATATAAAAAAAACAGTTTTTTTTAAAAATTAAAAAAAACAGTATTTCATAAAATAAAAAAAAAACAGTTTTTATATATATAAAAAAGCAATTTTCTTATTAATAAAATATTGTGATTAATTAGTGCCGTTGGCGCGGACCCACATTAAACAAATGATTTTGGTCCTGGAATGTGGGTCCGCGCCAGCGGCACTAATTAATCGCGATATTTTTTTAAATAAAATATTGCGATTAATTAGTGCAGCTGGCGCAGACCCACATTCAACAAATGATTTTGATCCAGGAATGTGAGTCCGCGCCAGTAGCACTAATTAATCGCAATATTTTTTTCTTATTCTTTTGTGTTTAACAATTGATATAAAATAGTTTTTTATATAAAAAAAATAGTTTTTCATATAGAAAAACAGTTTTTCCTATTAACATAAAAAACTATTTTTTTTTATTGAAAGAATTTTTTTTATTAAAGTTAATATTTTTTTTATAAATAAAAAAAATTATGTTTTTGACATAATATCGCGATTGATTAGTGCCGCTGGCGCAGACCCATAAAATATCGCGATTAATTAGTGCCGATGGCGCGACACTAATTAATCGTCGAGATTGGTTAGTGCCGCTGGCGCGGACCCACATCATCATCGCGATTGGTTAGTGTTGTTGGCACGAACCAAATTGCCGGACTGTAAATCCGAGTAAAAATAGCTTTTTTTTATTAAAAATTATGTTTAATAAAAAAAATTATATTTATTGAAATGGTATCGTGATTGATTAGTGCCACTGGCGCGGACCCAAATTCCCGGACTGTGCATCGAGGAATGTATCGCGATTGAAATGGTATCGCGATTGATTATATAATTTTTTTTAATCAATCACGCTATTATTTCAATAAGCATATTTTTTGTTTTGAAAATTTATTTTTTAATTTTAATTTTAATAAAAAAACTGTTTACTTTTAATTAAAAAAAACTATTTGATTTTAATTAAAAAAATAATAATTGAAAAACAGTTTTTTTTTAAATATAAAAACTATTTTTTTAAATATAAAAACTATTTTAATATTAAAAGTTAAAAACTTAAAAGGTAAGAAACGTAAAAAAAAAGGGTGCATGCGGTCGCTAGGCGGGCTGTCAATTCGGTTCAGGTAAAGTTTCTCTTAGGGCATAACTGTTACGAAAAAGGAAAAAAAGTTTGTAACATATACCCATTAGTGATTATATTATTTTCACCCACCAATGTATATCATTGACAACCTTTACTTAGTTCACTATGCTACTATCTTGTCACTAAATTAACAAATAGAAATAATAAAATGACAGCATCAAATACTGAGACTAGATCTAGTACTTATTGTGGAATTGCGCTGGTCATTAGTATTTTTGTCACAAAAATTAAGAATCAATGACAAAAAATTGTTGTCACTGAAAAAATAAGTTTTAGTGACTGACATGTTTCAAAAATGTTGTCACAAGTAGTAAAATATGTGGCAACATAATTAGTATGACGAACTCAAATGTTGACAGGGTAATTTTGTTTTTTGGTACGAAGGGTAATTTTCGGGCAGGTTACGCGCACTTCGAGATTAATCCCTTCGCCCTAAACAATGCTTTCGAAACAAGCGGTGTGGAATCACACAATTAAGTGCACACATAAATAACCCGCGATTCGTTCCCTTGCGGTGACTCGAACTGACGACCTCTGGGGAGTAAACCCAAGATCTAACCAGCTGAGCCAAGCGCTCAGGTTGACGGGGTAATTACAACTTACACCAATGATGACAACATTAGGTTTTTATTACTTTGTGTAAGGAATCTAGTTGCAATATTATTTTGTTTCCACTAATTATATAGTTTGTTAATAAAATCATATTGTTGATTTTATAGAGTCAATGGTTAAACCTTGATTGAAGATCGATTTGAGGGTTCGTATGGAAACTGATTTTTAGGACTTGTTTGAGATCGATTTTAAGGTTTCGTTTTGGATCATTAATATGTTTAATCGTCTCCATAAATATTCTAAAATGACACTACAATGTGTTAAGATGACTCAAAAAATGTGTAAAAATTTCTCTAAGAATGTGTTAAAATAACTTTGTAGTATTGTGTTGACACCGTAATTTTCTTAAAATGACTTTGTAATTGTGTTAAAGTAACATTGTAATTTATATAAAATGACGCCCAATTTTTTTAATTAGTTTCCATTTTTTAGATGATAAAATTGTTGGATGAGATGCACTTGAGGTCATAGTTTGTCTAAATATATTATGGTGGAATGGATAAACAATTGACACTTTCAAAATGAGACTATATAATAAATAAATAAAACAAAGATAGAAGTATAGGCTAAAAATAAATAAAGCCTTAGCCCTGTTCATCACATAGGTTTTGTTATATATTATTATATTGTTAGTCTAACAAATTTTGAAGGGCTAATTACACTTAAGTCCCCCAAACTTTACTTTCTTGTTCACTTCACCACCATAACTTTTTGAAGGGATAATTTTTAACAGCTTACCCCCTGAATTTCCAAAATGACTTCTAATAACACTCTAACATTAACACAATTACTTTTTGGAAGAAAAAGAGTCCATCGGCATGGCACATGAGGGAATTTTCATTCTAATAAAAAATATTTGTAAAAATTCTGAAAAGTACCAAAAAGGCCATTTCATTTATTAAAGTTACTAAAAAAATATTTTAAAAATGTAAAAAATAATTGAAAACCTTTTCTAAAAATATGGAAATAAAAAAAAATAATTACAAAATTTAGAAATTAAGAAAGATATATTAAATTATGAAAATTACCGAAAACCATTGAAATATCAGGAAAATATTTAGAAAAATTCAAAAAGTTGGGAAAAGGTGAAAGAAGTTTTCAAAATTTGAAAATAACAAAAAAAACCTAAGAACATTTGACAAAATATATATTTTAAAAGGTTAAAATGCATACGAAAAATGAAAAATACTAAAACCATTTCTAAAATTCAGAGGGAAGAACTGGAAAAAAAATCAAAAATTTAAAAATGACAAAAAGAAATAAAAAACGTTTGACTCAAAAAACATTTCAAAAAACTGAAAAATGCTGAAACAAATATAAAAAATTGGGAAAAACTTTTTTTTTAAAATTTAAGGACAGTTAAATGCCCATATTGTTATTTTTAAGACAATTAAGGGACATAAATACCCTTTCTCAAACAACACTAATGAAAAAAATTATACCATGAGGTGTCCGGGTAGCTTACGCGTACGTTGACTAATTCTCATTCGCGGTTCGTGGCTTCTGTTGGCCAAACATTATTTTGACAGTGCCGGGAATCGAACTGGGGACCAAACCCAATCCACCCCCAAAACTCTCTCAGTAACAAACTTATATAACTAGCCCCAAAACGGCTCGGTATCGAAAGAAAACCCAACCCAAAATATTTTAATCCTTCTTAAACTAATCCAAATCAACACCACCATGGCCTGCACTAACAAACCTTCAACCAAAACACCTTCATAAACAAAACCTATACGCCAAATCAACGTTTCATTAGCTTTGACTCAGAAACCTTTGAACTCCATGAATATAATCTTCATATAGACAAAATCTCAACGAAATCAACACAATCACCACTTGCACTCACAAACTACCATTAAACCCCTAGCTTGCTGAATATTAAACCCCAAAAATAAAAAATACAATAACTATTAAATTAGAATCCGAAACGACGTCATTTTTGTTGGAAAAAATTGTATCCTTGAGGATAAATAGAACCTAAATAGTCCAAACATAATCACTAAACCTTGAATCATGAGAGATCAAAAGGTAAAAAAACCTTTGGCAGCAAAAAAGTATAATATTTGAGAGACTCTTGATTAGAACTTAAAATTGGGACTCCCGCTTACATGGCGTGTTGTCATTGGTTGATCCCTTATGAACATGAATCCGCGCCAGCGACACTAACCAATCACGACACGCCATGTCAGCGAGTCGCGATTTTGAGTCCCAATTTTGAATCACCCTAACATTACTCAGCAAAAAAAGAAAAAAAACATCTCAAAACCCCAACCCCTATGGCAAAAAAAGAATCGAAGAAAAGAAGCAAAAATAAAAAACTTCGATTGCAAAAGAACCCCATGTGTTGTGTGCGTGTCTGTTCGAATCCCTGTGTGTGTTCTCTTGTGTGTGAGAGAGGCACACATGCACACTCTCTCTCTCTCTCTCACACACACACACACACACACACACACACACACACACATTACGGGATAGATGTAATCTCTACACCCTTGCAATATATAAAGACATTACTATCCTTCGAGCCTTTTAATTTTCTTTTCCTAAGTTAACTTTAAAAATAAATAAATAAAAAATTACAACTAATTTTGATAAAAAGAAAAATACAACCAACTAATTACATCTAATTTTGATAAAAAAATTATAATTAACTTTGATAAAAGAAAAATACAACCAACTAATTATAGCTAACTTTGATTAAAAAAAAACTTTAGAGTTAACTTTGATCAAATAAAAGAAAAAGTTGCAACTAACTTTGATTAAAAAAAACTGCAATTAACTTTGATAAAAAAAAAGATAACAGCTAATTAGAAAATGTTAGTTGTTTTTTTAATCAAAATTAGATGTATTTAGTTGGTTGTATTTTTTTTATTATCAAAGTTAGTTATAATTTTTTATTTATTTATTTTCAAAGTTAGCTTAGGAAAAGAAAGTTAAAAGGCTTGAAAGATAGCAATGTCTTTATACATTGAAAGGGTGTGGGGTGGGGGGGTGGGGGGGGTGGGGATAGACGGTCCCTTTGTTTTTTAAAGGTTAAATACTAAAATTCCTTCTAAAAAGTCACATGCCCCCTTTTCCATCCAATAAGTTAACGGGGTTAACATTAGGGTGTTATTTGTTCATTTCGAAAGTTTAGGGGCTCAGTTCAGAAAATAAAAATTAGGGTGGTGAAGTGAACAAGTGTAATACCCCGTATTTTTATAATTGGGCCATCATAAGGAGGACGAGTCACATACCCCTTGGTACGCGTGCAGAGTGAACTTCATAAGGAGGATGAGTCGACATGAATGAGTGAGGAGGACATGCGAGAGAAATATCTGGAACTCTTTTACTCAGGTACATCTCAAATTTCGAGGATGAAATTCCGTTATTAGAGGGAAAGAATATAATACCCCGTATTTTTATAATAAATTAAAAAATAAGAAATAAATTAAATCGGTAGAGTTTAATTAATTAAGTCAAAAATAAATTGATCAATTGTAATTTCATGTTATGTGAATTTATCTTTGCATGTTAAAGATTTCTAGTAGAAAATAATTTCATTTTTTTTGTAATAATTGTAATGTGGTATTCAATTAAATGGAAAAATGTGTATGTTGGATAATAATAATGTGGGCGCATTCCTGGATGTTTTGGAAACTCGTTTAGGTGTTTAAGACCTCTAAAAATGGGCCCGGGGTATAGGTATATTATTTTTGGAGTTGTTGGGCCATTCCTATTATGGGTTTAGGCTAATTTGAGGGCCCAAAAATAGAGGTTTAGGCTTAACTCGGGATTACAAGTTGTTATAAGTTAATTGTGAAGTTAGGAGACTCATTTCACTTATCTAAAGTTAAATCTAGCAGCCACATCTCTAGAGAGAAGATACCAAGGGCCAAAGAGAGGAGACTATGAATTCAAGGAAGGACACTCAATTTTCCATATCAAGCAAGACTTCTCTTTCTTAAATTAACGTTCAGTATATTTCTTAATTCATCGTAGTAATTCCTTATGTAATTTTTGGGATATAATATGAAATTGATGACAAGGAGATAGGATTCAACCTTATGCATATAGAGGGATTATATCTGCATTTTGTGTTTGAAGATTTAATAAATGGAGGTTAATCCCATAAATTTTGAATGAAAGAAATTGTGAATTGGACAGTATAATTCATGCCTTGAATCTTGAATTGAATGGTTATCATGATCCATGTGTAGAGTTAAAAATTTGATTAAGATTTAAGAGGATTATGAGACACGAAATTAAATTTAATGGTCTACGATATTAAATGTAAAATTTTTGGTTTTAGGATGGAATTGTATGTTGATTTGTGTAATTGACCAACCTAAATTATGTAATGAGTCACGGGGGACCTAATCATATAGTAATATAAAGGAATGAATTATTAGAATGGTAAATTGGGTTGAAAGTAGGATTTTCATATGTAAAGAATCATGGAAGTTCGGGGTTCTTCCCATATGCAAATCGATTCGACCCTCTGAGGTGAATCGATTCGGCTCCAAGAGGCGAATCAATTCGGTCCCAAGAGGCGAATCAATTTGGTTCCTGGGACAGGTCAGGATGGGACCAGGGATGTCTCAGGGGGATTTTTAGGAACTCATGCGAGTTGGTGGGAGGTCATCCAAGTAAACGGGTAATTTATTAAAAATCAAATTGTGACCCTATTGGTAAATAACAACCTGTCAATTAAAAATGTTGGTTAATTATTAAATTTGAATTTATTAAGACACGGATAAAAGGGGATAATTATAAAGTTAATTACCTATACATATTATGTGATAAAAATATGTATTTATTTATGTGGACATTCCTATATTCGTAGGTTGGGATTACGCGCATTTCTGGATCGTAGCATATGTCGACACAGGTGGGCTAGGCGTGTATATATCATTATTTTAGGTAATACATAGTAGCGCCACTTACGACATGTGGGTGTTGATGCTGGGATCCATTGTAACCATTGGGTATGGATCATGCAATAGTGTATTGCGTAGGGACCACCCCACATGTGTTTTATGATGTTCGTTTGGATAAGGGACTCCTTCGGACTTACTGATATGGCACGAATGGGACACTAATGGTAGATGCCATTAATTGTTGTATATATGTAAGGACATGTATATGTAATCATATAAATTAAGTGAGATCAAAGTAATTAGTCTAATGATGTATATAATCAATCACAGACCTAATGCTACGTAGTATGCATGATATATGGTCATGTCACTTTTGTGGGTAGTGAGACTGGGGTATTCTGGAAAATGGTAATACGGGTGTAAAAAATTACATTTCTGTACATGAATTATCCTAGGTGCATCGTACATTAAATGATGGTATAGTTATTTGTCATTACACATGGGACTTGGGGGGATATACATATAGTATTGCATTTAGATGAAGGGTGAGATACTTTACGCATGTACGTGTCGATGGGGAATTACATACTTTGAATTAATTGTATTATTGAATTTTAATCTTTGTAAGTTAATTCTTGTAACTCTATGGTGTTGGCCCAAATTATAAATGTTTTCTCAACCCATGTGTATATAGACAGGGATAACAAGATTGACGAGATATCACCCTTGCAGTCTCACTTTGCTCTTCAGATATCAACTCGTTGATTCTAGTTTAGGCTGCTACTCTATTTCAGTCTTTTATTTTGGGATATTGTATGGGCATAAGCCCGAAGTTTATTTTATTCGGTCAATTGAGACAGTCTTATTTGTGTTGAGATTTTATCTTATCTAAATATGAATGTTGGACTTATGATTTCTTAGTTATTAATTTAAATCAATTTTATTACGCATGTGGTTTCAAAATACAAATGTTTTGTTATGGTTTAATGCTGAGAATGATATAAATTGAGAGACAAGACCCATCTTCAACGTATCGTGTCCGTCCAACCTTTACGTGAAAAGTAGGGGTTATTACAGTTGGTATCAGAGCATCCAGGTTCTAGCGTCCTTAGTATCTGTGTTTCATTCATTACGTTATGCATTGTGTTCTTTGATATGTAGAGCCTATGACTAGGAATCATTGTATTCTTGCGATCTGTACTAATACGACCCTTATTTTCTTTCATATGGTAAACTGTAGGAGGGGAATACAATGATGTGTCGTCACACCGACTACAGATGAGGGGGATCATCAGGAGCTCTAGTTGCACCCAAAGCCACAACGAAACCCACAGTGGTCGGTCTATCAAATATTGCTATTATTGTGACTCAGGGAGTTTCCACAGTGATGACCGCTATGCTAAAGCATTTCCAGCCACCATAACCATAACAACTACCACTACCACCCCCGTAGTAGGTTGTGCTACCGATGTAGACACCTGGTTTTATATGGGATAAATCTTTGAATGCCTTCACTAAGGGCCACACACTGGAGTTTGCAGGTAGTTTGACGGTTGATGAGTTCAGGGCCAAGTTTGAAGGGAAGTACTTTCCACAGGAAATGAAATCTGAGATGAGGAGAAAATTCATGAACCTTAAGCTCGAAGGTCGCACTATAACTGAGTATGAAGAGGAGTTTACCGCACTGTCCTATTTTGATGGAGACGAGGTAAACACGGAAGAGAAAAAGATGGATAAGTTTATTGCAGGGACGACTTGGCACATCAGGAAGTTGTTACTGGGGAATCCGATTTTCACCACTTATAATCAGATGGTCAATACAGCTTTACTACATTTCCAGGATCACAAGGCATTCCAAAAAAATAAAGGAGAGAAGAGATACGATGCTGAGACATCAAATCAATAGGGTAAGATATATAGGAGTAGCAGTCACGGGGCCCAAAAGCCTAGGGGTCCATAGTCTACTGACCAACATAAGAGATTCTGAAGTTTCGATAGGGCCAGGCCTAGCAGCAGGGCCAAGGGCAGCAGGGTAGACCAGCAGGGACATCATCCAGAGATATGCCCGTTTCACGAGAATTTCTACAGTTGTGGAGAGAGGGGTCATACATCAAAGAGGTGTCCTTAGGATAATCTGGGACCACGGGAGCAGGGCGGATAATAAGGATATTCGGCGCCACAGGGCCAGTGTCAGCAGTTGCTAGGCCCAGGGATTGAAGCTCTAGCTTTACCAGCTCCAGCCGCCCCAATTTAGGGGCAACAACAACAGTTGTAGTACGGGCGGGTGTACCACATCACACCGGTTGAGGGATCAGTGCCAGTTCAAGTAGTTGAGGGTATGTTCCCTGCCTTTAGGCATGTGGGCCATATTTTATTTGTTACTGGTGCATCTCATTCATTCGTTTGCACTAGCCTTGCACGAGTGACATAGATGATTGATTTTGCATATGATATTGTACATTATATTGATTCACATATGGGTAGAGGGGCACCAATACGTTGAGTATATAGGGGTATAGGGGTCGAGATTGGATAACTCGGGCTTGTAGTAGACTGACTGGTATTAGATATGTCTGAGTACGATGTCATCTTAGGTATTTATTGGCTAGCTACATACAAATCATGCGTTGATTATTATGGTAGGTCCATCGTCTTTGCCATTCTAGGGTTATAGATGTACTTAGTTGCGATAGTGAACTGCGGAGGTGGGTCTAGCACACACTTGTATTATATTAAGGAGGAGACTTCTTCAAAGGTCATAGTGTTTCTAGATTCCATCGTGGTAGTTTATGATTTTAATGATGTATTTTGGGAGATCCCAGGGTTGCCACCTAGCAGAGAGATAGATTTTGTGATTTATTTAATCCCGGGAACGAGGCCCATAGCCCTTACACCGTATCGAATAGCTCATCTAGAGATGAGGGAGCTTAGGGACTAGATTGAGCAGTTACTGGGACAGGGGTTTATTCGAAGGAGTACTTCGCTATGGGGTGCTCCAGTTCTATTCATTAAAAAGAAAAACGGATCTTTGAGACTTTGTATCGATTGTTGGGAGTTAAACAAGGTCACCATACGGAATAAGTATTCATTGCCTCATATTGATGACTTATTTGACCAGGTGAGAGGTGTTGCGTGCTTTTCTAAGATTGATTTGAGATTGAGTTATCATCAACTAAGGGTTCGAGAGTAAGATGTCTCAAAAATAGCGTTTCTGATGAGATATGGGTCGTATGGTTTTTTGGTTATGCCTTTTGAGCTGACCAAATTACCAATGGTGTTTAAGGACTTGACCAAATTATCAATAACCCTTAGACCTGTTCGAGAGTCATTACCCCTGTAATGAGGTCTCTCTAATTGTCCCGTTTGGACAGTTTGGGACTGCATAATTTATGTATAATATTCTTAGTGGCTTAAAGTTGTTACTTTTGGAGGAAGTTCTGCAGTCGTATCCTAATGTTCTCTGGGTACATACTAGATTGACAAGTGTGACTGTTATTTCAATTGATTAATTGAAATAACACTCACAATTGTCAATCTACGTCATGTACTTGGAGAACTACGGGGATATGCTGCCGAATTTTTTTCAAATCGTAACAATGTGCATGAGTAGTTAAGTATATTACAGAAAAATGCGGTCTCGAATGGGATAGGACCACTCACCCTTTAGAGGATATGGAGGAAATAGAAATTTTTATTATAAATTGAATTTGAATATAAATAAGACATAATTAAATGAATCATACTATAAATCTAAGTTTTGTTTATACTAATCCATGAATATACGCTTCGTACCTTTAATAGGTGATTAGTTGTGGTAGCTGTCATGGGATATCCGAAATACAAAGAGTGGATGGGTGAGACAAATAGAATGGGGGATGTGTTTCGCAGAGGTGCTAACGAATTTGTGATATATGCAAAGAGATGTCATAAAGATGAAGAGTTTTCGTGTCCGTGTGCTAGGTGTAAGAATGGTAAGGTGTTTGAGTGGAAAACAGTTGAACTAGATTTTTTAAGATCGGGTATGCATGATAGTTATCGATTTTGGAGTTTTCACGGTGAATTCAAAGTTCCTTTTGTCCCCGACCAACCTTTACAACAACCTTAAACAAGTAAGATAGATGTAGAAGGGGACGACGTAGATCATAATATGTTAGAGGATTTAGTTGATGATGCATATAGAGTTTATGAAGCAGAAGATAATAAGGTTACTGATGATGTAGAAGGTTCAAGTGCTCGTGAAGATATCATGATAAAACTTGACGATGACTACCAAAGTTTAAAATTTAAGGTGACCCAACCGTTATACTCTGGTTGTGAGAAAGATCAAACAACTTTACATGCCATGATTGGTTTGCACAGTTTGAGGATGCAATACGGCTTGTCTGTCAATAGCGTGACAGGAATTCTGAAATGGGTGAAGGGCTTATTACCCAAGGAGAATACACTTCCAAATAACTATCCTGTTATGAAGAACGGTTTGAAAGGTTTGGGAATGAAGTATAAATTGATTCATGCTTGTGTGTATGACTGCATACTATACTGAAAGGAGTATGAAAATCTCGATCGTTGTTCGGTATGCGATGAACCTAGATATGTCCAATCTACTAGTAAGGAAGACACAAGCTCAAAAGTGCCTCAAAAAGATTGAAATATTTTCCCATCGGGCCTAAAATAAAGCGATTTTTCACAGTACCATGGATAGCGGAGGCAATAACTTGGCATGTTAGGGCAGAAGTAGGGGTAATATCATGCGTCATCCTATTGATTCTACTTCCTGGAGGAGGATGAATTATGAGTATCCCGATTTTTCTCGAGAACAACGCAACATTCATTTGTCTATATCAACAGATGGTTTCAATCCATTTGGAAATCTAAGCACCAATCAGAGTGTATGGTCAGTGATCCTAGCCCCACTCAACCTCCCTCCTTCACAGTGTATGAGACCTGAATTTTCGATGATGGCTTTGTTGATACCTGGGTCAAAGGCACCAAGTGATGACATCGACGTCTACCTGGCTCCTTTGGTAGAAGAATTAAATTAGTTGTGGGAAGAGGGTGTGCAATCATTTGACTCTTTTAGAAAATAAGAGTTTACGTTGAAAGCTATGTTGATGTGGGCAATTCATGATTTTCTAGCTTATGGGACATTATCCGGTTGTGTAGTACATGGTTATTTGGGGTATCTTATTTGTGGATAGGAGATTG
The DNA here is from genome assembly GCA_949130495.1 of Sambucus nigra. Taxonomy (NCBI): domain Eukaryota; kingdom Viridiplantae; phylum Streptophyta; class Magnoliopsida; order Dipsacales; family Adoxaceae; genus Sambucus; species Sambucus nigra. The sequence continues at coordinate 590,334,393 of OX422214.1, forward strand.
AATCTCTTCGTCTATCCTTTAGCGCAAAAAATTTATACCATTGCCACAGGAGGTTATTACCCCCAGCTCATAGTTTCAGATTTGAGAAAGGTTCCAATTTTTTATTGGACGGGGTTGAACATAGGCTACCGCCGAGACAACTATCGGATTCAAAAAATGAAAGTAAATCTTCTGAATGTGACCCTAATATGCCAGGTAAGAATCCCAAATTTAAGAATGTCAAGCATAAGAAGACCCTAACTGGGAATAAAATTGAGACAAGAAAGGCATGGTCTAGGAGGTCAATTTTATTTGACTTGCCTTATTGGAAGAATAACTCGGTGTGCCATGTATTGGATGTTATGCATGTAGAGAAGAACTTCGCTGAACATATTGTGGGCACTTGCCTTGGGGAGGATCATTTGAAGGATGGAGAAAATGCACGAAAAGACCTTAAATCGTTTAAACTTAAGCCACAACTATGGTTGAAAGAAGATAGTAGGGGAAGGACAATAATTCCCCCTGGTGCGTTTACTTTGACGAGTGGGGAAAGAAAGGTGATTTTAGATACAATATATAATTTGAAGGCCCCATCTACTTTTTTGTCCAACTTGCAAAGGATTGTGAATTATGCTACCCATGATTTACATAAGTGTAAGTCCCACGATTGGCATGTGATCATGCAATTGGTTCCTCTATTGTTTAAGCACTATTTCTCCAAGCACAAGGATTTGCGGAGGGTTATTATGCAAATTAGTATTACCTTCCCACTCTTGTGTGAGAAGGTAGTCAATCGATAACATATAGTGGCCGCAAAATTGGTGGTGACCGAAGCGATTTGTGTGTTGGATAAGTAGTTTACCCCAACATTCTTTGACATAAGTGTTCACTTGTTGGTACACCTATGCGACGAGGTACTTCTTTATGGTCCAGTTAGATATCGGTGGATGTATTCGTTTGAAAGATTGATGAAAGTTTTTAAAGATTACGTCAAGAATACGCGATACATTGCAGGATCAATTACAGAGGAATACATAACCGTGGAGTCATCAATATATACTCGGAAATATATGCCTGACTCGACTAGCATTGATGAAACTGATGAGTTCGTCAATGATGGTGGTCATGTGATGAGAAAACGAGTGAAATTAACGAGTTTGCAACATAAACAAGTAGCTCATTATCTATTTGACACACATGAAGATGTCGAAGAATGGAAAAAGTAAGTTTCGATTATTATAATATTTAACATTATTTTAGATTATTTTATACATGATTAATTTTGTAATATGCAGAAAATATGAAGCATGTGAGAATAATAAAAGACGAAAAACAATGGTACAATCAGACAGCGAATTTAGGCTGTGGTTGACACAAGAGGTAATTATAATGAAAATGGCTGTTACATAACGTTACATTACACTCAAATTTTACAACTAATATAATTAATTTATCTATAATTTCAGCTATTAAAGATAGGTGATGCGACATCAAGGCTTGCTCGTCTATCCACTAGACCCTTGTTCGTGGCACAAGAGTACAAAAAGTATCGATTGAATGGTTACATTTTCGGCGCTAAAGTGTACGAGGAAAGTAGAAATGTACAGAACTCGGGCATTTCATACAAGGCTCTTACTCTCTTTCTTTCGAGCGCAAAAGATAAAAACCTCGTTGAAGCTGAAATGACTTACTATGGTGTAATCCGAAATATATTTGAATTGAATTATATAAGCTTCAAAGAGGTTGTATTTTACTATGACTGGGTAAGAGCTGAGGATAAAAATGCTTGTAAAGTTGATCCTGTCACCAATTTGATCATGGTTGACTTGTCCAAGTTGAAGAGCAACGACCACTTGAGCGATGAGCCATTTGTTTGTGCATTTCAAAAGCTTAACCAAGTGTTTTACTCGGAGTATATCAACAATGAGCCGTGGTCAATTGTCCAACACGCGCCAAAACGTCTAAATAGTGGTGTGGATGACTTGGCTGCTCCTACCGAATATCAATCCATTTTTTATGATAACCCGAATTTTAAACAATTTTTCAATTTATAATAATTATTCCAATTTGTACCAAAATATTCCAATGCGTTTGGACAGTCTGGGAGTGCATAATTTCTGTATAATATTCTTAGTGGCTTAGAGTTGTTACTTTCGGAGGAATTTTCTATTATAAATTGAATTTGAATTTGAATTTAAAATTTAAGTTTTGTTTATACTAATCCATGAATATACGCTTCTTACCTTTAATATGTGATTAGTATATAGTTATTTGGGGTGTCCTATTTGTGGAGAGGAGACTGAATCTCTTCGTCTATCCTTTATATCCGAACACTAAGAAATGCCATAATCCTATGGAGTGATGCTCTGCAAATTCCTTCCAACCGTTGTGTAGCCAAACATCACCAGTTGAAGTTTTCAATTACACTTTCCATACCCCACCACTTGGAACCTCTAGCAAAATATGGGAAAATATGGAAAGTGGAATTGACAACTTCTACTCGTGATGTTTGGCTACACAACGGTTGGAAGGAATTTGCAGAGCATAACTCCATAGGATTATGGCATTTCTTAGTGTTCAGATATGAAGAAATTATATTTGACACGATTGCCCGGGGTACATTAGTTGGAAGGAGGTGCCATATGAGTTCAAGTTAGCTGTTTGAATGACACTACATGTAATGTATTTATATTTATATTTATATGAATATTTAAATTTTAATTTCAATTTTTATGAATATTTGCTTGTTGGGTGGCACTACACTCTTGTGCAGTGTCTTGCAGTGACTGTTTCTTATAGTGGAACTGGAAATTGGTACTGGATTTTCTCAAAAGTTGTCCTCTTCTAGAGGTTCTTATATTTGAGGTACGTCAAGGGTTCATAACATCACTTCTAGCTAAATAGTTTGTAGATTTGAGATAATTGATGGTGATGTTATTTCTTCTTATATTAGGGTTTTTCATTTTGTTGTGAACAAATCGGTACATCATGGTTGGAATGGTATGTACCTGATTGTTTGAGATCACACCTAAAGACAATCAAAATTACGGGATTGGGGTCGAACAATGGAGTTGAACAGTTGAGGTACTTTGTGGAGAATGCCAAAGTTTTGAACAGGTATGGGATTGTTTCTGTTTTGAATGTATATTTGCACTATCTCTATTTTATCAGGATATATAATGTTTGAACAGGTACAACGTTACTATAACAGGTACATATATACTACTGGGCAGTGGCAGTGGCCATACTACCCAACATATTTTTTTTTCTATTCTGCCCAGAATTGTCACGGTCATTGACCGTGACACGTCCTTGACAAAGGAAGTTGTCACGGACTTTTCACAGTGAATGACCCTGACATTTTTTTTAAACACTGTCACGGTTTTGTCACGGTCCTTAACCGTGAAACGATCAAGGCCCGTGACATGATCGTGAAAATTCTAACGAACTTACCATGGTCAATGACCGTGACAATTCTAACAAACTTGTCACGGTTAATGACCGTGACAAAAAAAATTGTCACCCCCAGAATTGTCACGGTCATTGACCTTGACAAGTCCAACTTGTCAAGGTCAATGACCATGACAATTCGACATATTTGGTGTAGTGTGTAGCCCACATCACACCCCGTCCAGCACGTGATTTGGCTAAGGAATACCTATGAATTATACAATAATAATCATCATAATATCATTCCCTCAATTTAAATAAATTTCAGATTCAATTCCCATAAATCAAGTGTAAATGTTTTCTACCCAATTTCTATAACCTAACATACTCGTAAAATCAACTAGTTTCGTTACCCCAAAGTACACGACATGAAAATAATACATAAAAAATGGATGCAATAACGAATATAGTATACTGACATATAATACATATAAATGAAATACATATAATGGATATAACTATACAATCAAGGTTGAAAAGGTGTAGCACACTAAATTAACTACGGGGGAACGAAACTATCTCAAGAGAGTAAAAATCCACAACTGTAGGCCTATTTTAGAAACCCAAAAAAATCAGATCTAAACATTATCCAAATTGCCAATCGAACTTTCGATTTGGATTATACATAAATAATTGGGTCAGGTATGTGCTTTGAGTTTTTCTCAAATCTCATTTGAATGCACTCGAAACGAAGATTTAAAACACCCCAAAGTGACTCTTTTCATTCATCTCGTTTTTGGCTCTTTAGATTTCATTTTTGGCCTCTCCTTTTCTTCTTCCTTTACTTATAATGAGCCCTTAAATTCCTTATAAAACCCTTCTCTCAAACCATATCTTGGAGCCTAAGCTAACACATATTACCATATTGCCCTTTAATTCAAAATTGCCTTCTTTACATAGTTAAACCATTATGAAATGTCCAAAAACCATTTACATTTAAATTTAAATATTTGATTCGATTTCAAGCCGAAGTACATTGTTTTTAAATATAATATTAAAAAATTATTTTTATTCAAAATTATTACCAAAATCTTATATAATATTCTTAAATAAGTCGTCAAAATAATGGGGTATTACAGTTAATGCAGGAGGACAGGCCGATAGCTTATGCTTCACGAAAGCTAGAGCCTCATGAGGGACATTACCCCACCCACGACTTGGATTTAGCTACCATGGTATTTACTTTACGTATATGGAGGCATTATATCCCTAGGAGAAATTTCAGCTATTTACACACCATAAGAGCCTACAGTACTTGTTCACGCAGAGAAAGATGAACATGAGGCAACGAAGATGGATAGAGTTTATGAAAGATTACCAAATCGATATTCAATACCACCCCGGGAAGGCAAATGTAGTGGATGATGCTTTGAACCACACGCCGATATTGGAGTTAGCAGTTGTGTGGAAAGCAAAGTGGAAATCGCTTTTAGGTGATGATGAGTTGACAAGTGCTTTCATGGCAGTTCTCACCATCACACCCAAGATCATTATTCGGGTCTTGATGGCACATGCATGAGACCAACTTTTCCAGGAGAGGTTTAAGAACTTATTAGTCATGGGGGCAGATCACTACTCGATTGGTTCAAATGGGGGATTAAAATTTCAGGGCAGGTTGGTTGTTCCATAGGATGAGGAGCTAAGGTGAGCCGTTAAACCTAAGGCTCACGGGCCATGTTTTATGGTACATCTCGGTGGGGACAAGATGTACCAGGATATAAGGCACCGGTATTAGTGGGTATGCATGAAGAAGGACATAACCATATTTATGTCCAAGTGTTCCACTTGCCTTCTGGTGAAGGTGAACCATCAGCGTCTTGTAGGTGTTCTACGTTACAGCCTCTTGAGATCCCGATGTGAAAATGGGAGAGCATTTCCATCGATTTTATCACAGGGTTAATCACATCGTACTAAGGGCACGACTCTATTTGGGTGATCATTACCAGATTGACGAAAGTGGCTCACTTTCTACCGGTATAGAAAAACTACACGTTAGAGCAGTACACTAGGATTTTCCTTACACATATAGAGAAATTGCATGGGTTATCGCTCAATATCGTATCGGATAGGGATAAGACATTTTTTCCCAATTTTGGAGGACTTTTCAGTAGGCTTTAGGGGAAGAGTTGAGGTTGAGTGCCTCGTACCACCCGCAGACTGATGGGCAGACGGAGAGGGTAAACTTCATTATTGAGGACATGTTGTGAATGTGCATCCTAGACTTTAAGGGTAGTTGGGAGTAGTACTTTCCCTTGGTGGATTCTGCGTACAACAATAGCTATCAGTTCACTATTGGGATGACACCGTTTGAGGTATTATATGGGAGACCTTCTCGTTACCCTCATGTTTGTTGGAGGTGGGAGAGAACAAATTTATCGGACCAAATTGTATTCAGGACCCTTTAGAGAAGGTGGAGATGATTCGGGCCTGGATTCAGATTTCCAAGGATAGAAAGAAGAGCTATGTGTATGCGGGATGGAGGCACTTAGACTTTAATGTCGGGTATCAGCTGCTGATTAAGGTGTCTCACATCAATGGAGTGATGAGATTTAGGATAAGGGGAAGTTGGTTCCTCGGTATGTGGGACCATTATCTATTATTAAGAGGATTAGGCTCATGGCATATCGGTTGGGATTACCGAATCACTTATAGAGGATGCACGATGTCTTTCATACATCTTGATTTTGAAGGTTTCTGAGAAATGAGGCTGCTTACCAGCATAAAGACATCGACAAGATTGATCTTCAGCCTAACACGACCTACGAAGAGAGACTCATAGCTATTCTGGACCATAGGGAGCACCGACTTCATTCTAAGTTTGTTCCCTTGGTACACATGCAGTGGGGACATCATAAAGATGATGAATCAACGTGGGAGAGGGAGGACGACATGCGAGAGAAATATTTGGAACTGTTCTAGTCAGGTACGTCACGAACTCCGAGGATGAAATTTCGTTATTAGGGGGAAAGAATGTAATACCCCATATTTTATAATAAATTAAATCGATAGAAATTAAATTAAATCGATAGAGTTTAATTAATTAAGTCATGAATAAATTTATTAATTACAATTTCATATTATGTGAATTTAACTTTGGATGTTAAATATTTCTCGTAGAAAATAAATGATTTTTGTTAAATACTTGTTATGTGGTATTCAATTAAACTGAAAAATGTGTATGTTGTATAATAACCATTTGGGCGCATTCCAGGATGTTTTAGGGACTCATTTAGGTGTTTTAGACCTTTAAAATTATCCTGGGGTATAGGTATATCATTTGGAGAGTTTTTGGGCCATTCCAGTTATGGGTTCGGGATCATTTGGGAGGTTCAAAAATAGAGGTTTAGGCTAAACTTGGGATTAGAACTTGTTATAAGTTAATTGTGAGGTTAGGAAACTCATTTCACTTGTCTAAAGTTAAACCTAGTAGCCACACCTCTATAGAGAAGATACCAAGGGCTAAAGAGAGAAGGAGACTAGGGATTCAATGGAGGACACTCAATCTTCCATATCAGGCAAGAATTCTTTTCTTGAATTAAAGTTTAATATATTTATTAATTCATCATAGTAATTTGTAGGTTATAATGTGAAATTGATGATAGGGTGATAGGATTCAACCTTATGCATGTAGCGGGATTAAATCTTAATTTTATGTTTAAAGATTTAATGAATGGAGGTTAAACCAAAAATTTAGAATGAAAGAAATCTTGAATTAGACAGTAGAATTCATGCCTTAGGATCTTGAATTGAATGGTAATCATAATCCATGTGTAGAGCCAAAATCTGAGTAGGATTTAAGATTATTGTGAGTTATGAACTTGGATTTAATGGTCTATGATATTAGATGTAAAATACTGGGTTTTGGGATGGAGTTATGTGTTGATTTGTGTAATTAACCAAACTAAATGCATAATGAGTCGCCGGGCACCTAATCATATAGTAACCTAAAGGAATGAATCATTAGAATGGGAAATTAGGTTCAAAGTAGGATTTTCGTATGCAAAGAATCACGACAGTTTTGGGTTCTACCCAGATGCGAATCAATTCGGCCCTCTGAGGCGAATCGATTCTGGATCAAGAAGCGAATCAATCCGATTCTAGGGTTAGGCCAAGATGTATCCATGGGATTTTTAGGAACTCATGCGAGTTGGTGGGAGGTCACCAAGTAAACGGATAATTTATTAAAAATAAAATTCTGACACTGTTGGTAAATAGGAACCTGTCAATTAACTAGATGGTTAGATATTAAATTGGGATTTATTAAGAGATGGATTAAAGGGGATAATTGGTGGGTAATTATAAACTTAATTATCTATACATATTATGTGATAAAAAAATATGTATTTATTTATGTGGACATACATATGTTCATGGACAGTCCTATCAGCTAGGGTTATGCGCATTTCGGGATCGTAGCACACGTTGGCACAGGTGGGCTAGGCATTATGTAGGTAATTATATGAGGTACTATGTAGTAGAACCACTTACAAGAGGTGGGTGCCGATGTTGGGATCTATTGTCACAGTTGGGTATGGACCGTGCAATGGTGTACTTCATAGGAACCATCCCACATGTGTGCATTTTATTATGTCCGTTTATATAAGGGACTCCTTCATGTGACACCTCGCCTATTTCAATAACGGGTGATCAGTCCGCTACTAAATAAAATAGGAATCTCATTTAGTTCATTCTTAGTATCACTGTCGAAACATTTTAATTACAACTATTATTTAAACAGGCTGGGGCCAAATTTGATCTTTGATTAATTATCGAAAAGTAAACCATTCACCACAAATCATTAAAAGTAACCCAATTAAAAATAAACCATCATTGTAATAAAGCCTAAAGGTGTAATAAATTTAAAATAAAAATATCGAGTACACCATCGGTTACAAAACAATCCAATATAATCCACACTAGCTGAATTATATAAAAACTTAATGTAAAGAGTCTGATAAAAGGGCGACAAGCCCATTAACAACTGAAATGGAACCTAACAATAATACCAAAGATAGAATCAACTACTCCAAAACCTGCAGGCCTCCACATCTCCTATAGTTTCGTAAATCTTGGAAAGACTGGTCACGCTTGGCATCTCTGTGGCTGAACACCTAAACGTTTGAAAATATTTGATACGGGTCAGAGCCCAAAACCTTATGAAAACATTTAACAAGTGAATAAAATGCATTAATGAAAATGTAAAACACTTTTACATATTTAAATCGGTAGCGTACTCCCATGAGAAAGCCCTTACCCCTCATTTATTATGGGCACCTATCGTGTGCATTTTTAACACCCTTGTTATGCTACCCTGCCTAACTAGTACCAACACGTATCTTAGCCCCATATGCTAACCTTCTACCCAAATAGTCTCACATATGTTTGTTCTATGCCTCAAATCTTATTTAGCTGTCACACACGCTAAATCATTTTTAAATTCCATCTTAATTAATTCACATAATTTCAACCCAGTTATTTATTTCATACTCACATATTAATATTATTCACCGGTATATAATTTTCACACTTATATACGTATAGTTGTATCACATATTGTTCATATACATGTATATCACTCACTCTATACGTATAACCACAATCCTTCCGAGCATTTCCTCGCTGGGTGCAAAATAACTAGCATGCTGTCAAGCTCCAAGAATGTCCATCACAACCTGGGCAACCGGGTTAGAATCTCACCACCGAACCCAAAATGAAAATAAAAACCAAAGGCAGTCATGGACTTAAGTCCGTGGGTCATAACACATTATTCAACGGGACTCCAAACCTACATAAGGTGATCGTGCAACGACCTATGACCCAGGGGAACGATACTACCTTTGCTGGGATTTGCCAGAGTGACCACCCACGACGCGTAACCTGCACCGATTGCATATCCTCTAGGATGGGTTTGTTTCACATAAATATCATACACACAAATATTATTATTATTTTTATATATACTGTCCTTATACTCATACATATATGTTCACATAATCCGACTAATTCGTGCCTATCGCCCGAAGCATTAGCCTAGTTGTACCGAGTCTACCACTGACTCTAAATATATAATTAAACCTTGTTTAATTGATTTCATGCACATATTGTTAATTATGGACATTACAACCTTTCTGATCAGCCCGTATCCTAAGTTACTCGAATTCACACCAGAATTAATTTATTGATATTTCTGAGCGTCATTCGAACTAAACACACACAATTCCTAACTCTGGATTTTATTCCAACTATCACAAGATAAAATAAGGTCCCTAAAATATTTTTTCAGAAGTCCTACTTTCATCTACATACACCCCAAAATATCCCGGACCCCAAAACGATTAATAACCTATTAACAAATGGACCTGGGCTAAACAGGGCACCTAAATCGGTTCGGCGAGGGGGAAAATCGATTAGCCCCTGTATGCTACCCAGGTCAGGGCTGCTATGTTCTTCATGGATTTTGCCCAGATTTTCACCCCCAAAAGTGTCCCAATATTCATTCTAATGGATAATATCATTACTCTATTAATTTTTAACATAAAGAAACGTGTTTGATGATCTCAATTCATCCAAAATCAAACCTAATACTAAGATTCAATCGTCACTTTTTCCAGAATTGATCCACCCTTAATTCTAATAAAGTGCCTAAGTCCATAATTCAAGATCACATTTTTTAATGATTAATTATGAGGTTTTAAATTGAATAACACACTTACATCTCTTTCATTAGATTTCTCTATTAAGAACCTACTTTTTATGTGGGTTCAACCTGACAAGGTCATATGTAATCATCCCCAAATTTCATTAATTTATTTTCTGAAAACCCATTTGACAAGTTAATCCAACCCCAAAATTATTTTCTATTCTACCAATTATGATATGACATAAATAACTACACAAATAACATTAAGCAAGTCATTCACTTGCCTTAGGTATAAAGAAGACTTTGAATCCTCCTTGTATGTTCATTGAAGCCTAGCAATTTCCTTCAAAACTTCTTCGTCAATTGACCTCCCTTGATTTTTTTCTTTGTGTTTCCTCCTCTTTTCTACCCAATACCTCTCTTATATGTTTGATTATGTAAAGTGGTCGTCCATAAGCCCCCAACGTCTTATTTAAATACCCTAATCCTGAATACCCCCGTATCGGTCCCGTATAGCTTAAAAAGTCTCCGGATCCCGATTACAACCCCCAGGTACCTAATTCTGATTATCTCGACCCATCCCAGATCACCCGTGCACTCAAAATCATCATCCGAGTCATCCATCTTCAATTTTCCATCTTATTCCTAACGTGATCCCACATGCGCGTCCTGAGTAAGATCATGTCGACCCGTCGCTTTTACCTACTGATAATGCACTGTAAAATAATATAATTTCATTTACATATCACACAAGAAAATATTATAACACATAAATCTTACACCATTTTCTGCTAATTAATATTTATTCAATTCACTATATTTTTCAATTTAATTAAACTACCGTGACACGTGTAATTTAAATGTTCTCAAAATTACGGGGTATTATATACTCCCCCCCTTAAATGTTCAAAGTTAACTTGTGAAAATATTTTGGTGCCTCCACTATACAACCACTAGCGGTACCATTATGACTGAAGGCCTACTCGCTACAGTCAAAGATTAGTAACAAGTCCATTCAAACCATTTCATACCGATATATTCCATAATTCTTAAGGTCTCACTTACACAATAATGTGCAAAACTATTGTGAATTCGCTAACAGTGCTTCAAAAAGAGGAGCCTATACTCCACTGGCTCTATAATCTCAACATTAGGAAATGCCCCACTTCCCTAGGTGCCAACTTCCTTTATTGTCCAAATCACGTACTCCCTTCTTGGGAGATAGCCGCAATAGTTTTTGACCACTCTTCTCAGTTATGAGCTCTTCGGTTCGTGATGACTTAACTCTTACGACGTTACAAAACTATTCAAAAATAGCTTCGATTAACTCAATCCCTACCGACTGACTCTAAATCACGTATGGCCCACGGATCTTGCTATCTCCCCACCCCTAATCAACTACAGGACGGACGATAAGGTCTCCCGCACCGAATCTCAAACGGTGCCTTGCCAAGGATAAACTTGTATGAGTTATTACACGCAACTCTACACACAGTAATTACTCCTCCCAATTACCATAAAATCCAGAATATGCATCCTTCGCATTTTCCACCATCTTAGTCACCCCTCCCGTCTACTCCTTGGTCTACGGGATGCACGTCTGGCTAAAAAAGAAACTCGGTCCCCATAGCCTCTGATAATCTTTATCAGATGTGGGACCCAAGGGTCTTATACTAATCCACAAGTTGGGTGGCACCATGTGCCGGCTTATTCTCTTTCTTCCACGAAATGTTGGGCACGCTGCCCGATAATGTAACTCACCTAAATTAGTATATATATAATTGTCAGCATAATCTTGGTACGACATTTGTCGCATTTAAAAGATGCCATTTGTACACATCACTAAGCCATGTATTAATTTTGTATTATCTAAATTAATATAGACTTTAAATGATTTAGTAGGTTACTTAATTTGTATGCTTGCTTCACGCATTAGTAGTGCACTATATTTACACTTATAATTTCCCAGCTATAGATACTAATATGTTGTGCTTATCAGGTTTGTTAAAGTGTGTTTTGTATAAATTTATAACGTGACATATATTGTATAAAATATTTAGTGTTACATATTAAGATTTTGTAATCTATTTGATGAGTTCACCTTGAATGTTTTGGGTTATTTCACGTTGTTTTCTATGTACTTTTAAACATAAAAATCTCTTTCATAACGGTTTTTATATATTGGTTTAATATTAATTTTTATTTATTTAAATTAATATTAAGATATTCAAGCACTTTATCCACCATCAAAATGTCGTTCTACTATGTTAAATATGCTTTCAACATGCAGTAATTATATTCACTTTCACAATGTGATTCTCCAAAAAGTATCCTTTTATGTCCACACAACACGTGGCCTGCAATCTAGTCTCTCTCTCTCTCTCTCTCTCTCTCTCTATACATATATATATATATATATATGGGAGAGTGGTGTTTGAATAGTGCTAACGATCCGACGGGTGTAATTTGTTCTCCCGATGCTATCTAAGGGTCTTAGAGTTTGCCATGTCACATGACCACATCATGAGGTGGAAAAATTGAAAAATAAGTGAAACCTTGATCTCATTCTCTCCCTCTGTCTCATTTCTCATCAGCTGCACAAACAAAACCTTTTCTCCTGCCTCTTGCTCAGTCGTCGCCCCTCTCTCCTCGTTGCGCCACTTCTATTTGGTAAGTTTTGAATGGTTTTATATTTTAGGCTTAATCCATTATAGGTTTACAATGGTTTCAAGTGATTTTAGGTTTTTAATTTTTCGTTTCAAATGGTTTTACGTTTCTTAAACCGAAGATCCTTTAACAACTTTGGTAATACAATTTTGTTCATTTTTATTTAGATCTAAGATTCTTTTAATTTTCTTCATAAGTATATTACTTTTTTTTACAGACCTAGTGTATTTTTTTTCCAGATCTAATGTTTTTTCTACATATCTAATGGTTTTGGATAATACAAAGTCAATTTGTTGTTCGATTTTGGGTAATTTTTCTACAGATCTACAAATCTAATGGTTTTTCCTTTGTTCTGTTTTTGGGTTTGGTTCTTGAAATTTCATTATTAAAATGCTAGGATGATGGGTTTTCAGTTTAAGAAGATCTGGAAATTACAATATTTGTACGTTTTTTTGTTTGAAATGATGATGTAGATATCAGAATACTGGGAGATGTGTGCTCTCTCCAAGATCTATTCAGGTGACAATTTTCTTTACTTTCATTAAATCTATTTTTAGTGCTTTCGTATATTTTAATATGTGTGTCGAGATTATATTTTTCATCTCTATGATTTGGGTTTGAGAAAAACATTTGGGTTTGAAATAAATATTTTATGTTCTTTATTTTTGGATTAGCCTTATTTCTGAGTGTTGTTTTCTTTCTATCCACCATACTATAATTTCAGCTATTAGTGTCAGTATAATTTTAGCCAACACTTTGTTCATTCACAGCGTATCTCCCCTTGCCTCGGGTGTGAGAAGAATAAGACTTGAGGATAGGACTTTAGTATTATTTGTGCTAACACTTTGTTCATTCATAGCGTATCAATGTTACTTTCTTTTTCCTTTTTACTTCTCTATTTTGTTTAATTTTTTGAAAATTTTACACACATGAAAAGTGGAGGCCACTGTGCAAATGCAATATTTCACTTCTATAAATTGAAATTCAACGCATCCCCTATTTGTTTATGCCTGGAAGTCTCTTTCTTTTAGATCTTTATTGATTTCTTCGTTTGCTACAATGTTTTAACTGGTTATGTAAGTAAAATATTTCCATTGCTTGAGAAATTTTTGGTTTGTGAATGTGGTGGTCACTGAGTATGATTTTTGGTTTGTGAATGTCGTGGACGCTCATTATGTTATGTTTCTCGACTACATACTTTGTAATTGATCTCTTTATAATGTTTTATGATTAAGTCTTAACAATAATCTCTTTATAATTGACTTTTTCCTGTTTGTGAAGATATAATACTATTATCACATTAACTTTTTTTGGAAAAAGTCATATCTCTACCCTATACTTTTGTTGGTAAGTGCCATTTGTATTTGAGACTGATATGAATAGCTTTTCATTCTATTTAGTTCATATATTCTCTTTCGTATTTTAAGATCTTAGATTGTTAGTTTTCTTATAATAACACAATATCATGATTATCATAGTTCTGAAACCGAATATAAATTTTAAAAGGGATATCACTGATTATGCTGCTGCTGCAAAAGGGATGACACAATAACATGATTGACACACGCGCAACATGATTGACACACATGCAGTATGATATATAACATGATTGACACACCCACAACATGGTATATATCATGATTGACACACACGCAACATGATTGTTAGTTTTCGTATTTTTATCATGAAGTATTTCAGTTTACGTGGATCATTTTGGTCATGTTTTTTAAATCAAGGTGTGATGTAGCTGAACCTCATTTGGTTCACATCGTAATTACGATATGTAGTTGAACCTTTTTTTGGTTCATTTTGCATAATTATGATATGTGATTTTTTTGTAGAAGTGAGTTTGTGGGCCATATAGATCTGTTTCTATAATTTAAAAAATCTATTGTATAATTTGCTCATTTTTTCATATCATAATTATACAAAATGACCAAAATGGAAATACATTAGCTGAACCTCATCCCCTAAAAGTCTCTTGCAATCTTTGTTTGTAATTAGTTTGCTGTTTTGTGGCATTTTTATCTATGATATAACAAAAACATGTATGATGCAGTGTTGTGACTGTTCATGTTTGGGGGATTGAGTTATTTTTTTTATAAATGAAAAATATTAGAACCACAGTCATTACAAATATAAAGTCGACCTAAATTTCAAACCACAAAGATGTATTCTCGCAAACACAAGCAACAGTCTTCCTCTTTGGTTTGGTAATTAACCGACCTTGTTGAAGATTGTACATACGTAAACCATTATAAAACACACGATCCCTTTTGACCCCAATACGAATGAAATTATAAATTTAAAAGGGGAAAAGAGAGTTTTAAGAATGACTTGGGGATAATTTACTAAGCACCTCATTAAAGAAAACCTCCCCCGATCCAATTGGTATCCGATTTCGAATTATGATCAACAGGCTCTCTGCGCTTTGGGTGGTGGTTAAGCTTGGTTCTTCAAATCATGCATATTATTTGTTTCTTAATGTCTTTCGTGTTTTTTTTATATGAAATGACATTAAGGTTATTACTCATGCACATTTCAGATTTTCACATGAGAATACTTATCTCGATCCAATCATATGCTAATTATTTTTCTTTTAATGGCTTTGGTGTTTTTTATATGAAATGAAATTAAGGTTATTAGTTCTTCTTTTAAGTTCTGGGTTTAGGCATACACCCATGATCGGTTTAGGCATACACTCCTGCTCAGTTTATGCATACACCCCTGCTCAGTTTGAGGTATAAGTTCTTGGGTATTAGTCCTTCTTTTAAGTTTTCGGTCTGAGGTATATGTAGGCATACACCCCTACTCAGTTACAAGTTTTTGGTTTGAGGTTATTAGTTGGAGTTTCAAGATTTGATCATCGTCCAGCTACATAGGCTCCTTATTACTACTATTCATGTTATATATGTTATACATGTTAGTTGCAGCACTTTCTCCCGCTTAGATTTGGTTCCAAGTACTATGCCTTTATCTTCAGGTAATTGCTAAAACTTATAGCTTATAGATTTGGCATCCCAAAAAGGTTAATTGAAGGATGTAGAGTTTGAACTCTCTATAGGATGTTAGCTTCATATGCTCATTCGTGTGAAGTGTCTGTTGGAATCTTCGTTCTTCTATAGCTGAATTGTTATATAAAATCAGTAGCGTAGTCGTACGATGGTGAAATAGCTTGACTGATGCTCAACAACACAATCATTGCAGCATGTATGAAGGTTGCTTGCTTAGGGATGAGCATTTGAAGCGCACTAATATTGTCAATTATCAAGGGGCATTTAAAGCACACATTCTTTACCTTTTTTTATTTTATAATTTCTTCTTATTATAATGCGAGTAATTATTTAGTGAGGGGTCCATTGGACGTGTTTATCGTGCTCAATTTAATGACGGGAAGGTATATATTGTTTTCTCCCACGAATGTTCAACGCATTCCGAATAGGGTGCTTTTTCTGAACTTTTGATGTTTTCTTGATTCTGATCCGATTTTGGAATGATACTTTCAATCGCAAGATTCCATTTTTTTGTATCATAATTTTCTATTTTTCCTATTTCCAGTTCTGATAATTTTTCTAATTGTTCCGATTTCTGCAAAAACTTACGATTTTTAAAGAATCGTAATCGGCAAAAAATTTTATTTTCTTTTCGTCGAAAATTTCAGAAGTTTTTGTCAAAGGCCATTTTCTGATCCGATCGGTCCAAAGCACGTCCCTAATTCTAATTCAATGATTTAAAATATATAATATCTCATCCATATCCTTCAATTTATGTTTGTAGGTTCTTGATGTGAAGAGAATAAATTCATCTGCTCTTCCCACTTAATTGGCCGAAGATTTTTTTGGATATAGTTTCAGATATATCACGATTACATCACCCGAATTTAATGGAGTTGGTGGGATATTGCTCAGAGCATGGACAACACCTGCTACTTTATGTTGGGTTTATGGTGTTTTATGTTTTTATTGCCTTTCATATGCTCTGACATTTAAGGTATTCTTATAAAACACCTCAATTTCTCATATCTGTATTTACTTAAAGGCATATGTATATCTCTTCTCTTACATGTGTCTATGTTAACTTTTTTGCAATTGCTCATTGTGGTTCTTTATTTAATGTTTTGATGTTTTTATTTTAGGATTGGGAATTTCTATTAGTGTTACAAACAAAGAGGATATGGTGGTCTATAATTTTGAAGGCTTACATCTCTTAGTTAAGGTTTGTATTATGACATTAGTTAATGCAAAATTTGATATTATATCAATTATATATATGCCTTTCTACTTATTTGTCATCTTAACTTTATTTTGGGTTAAGTTGATTGGGTGCTAGGGTTTTAATATTAAAATTACCACATGCTTTTAGAGGCGAGTCTTTTTTAGAAGCCCGCCCCTAAATTTGATTGAAAACCTTGCCCAAATAGAAACACACCAACTATGTAAATGTGGGATTTTATGAAACGTACATGCCTCTTTCGTGTGTGTTTATATTTATGTTTGGACTTTGTTGTCCTTATTTTGGGTTATATAGAGAATGACTTGGGTTCTAGATTATAGTATTAATCTGTCAAAAAATTATAAGATAAACTGTCAACAAATTTTGTTCATTGTTTTATACCTTCTGAGTTCTAAGAAAGCCTGGTCCTATAATGAAGATCCTTCTATATATATATATATATATGTCCATAAAAAACATTTAGGCAGAAAGGATTTGAAGTTATGCTCCAAGGTGGTTGTGCTTATAAAATATCCTTTATTTGGACGTCGTATCTACTGCCCAGTGGGCAGTAGGTAATGATGTGGCCATCTCATTGTAACCTCTCTAAAATTTGGTATCACCTTAACTAAATAACTGTCTCTGATTTCAGTAGATATGGCTCCTTGAACTTCTCAAGTAGCTTCAAGATTGATTTGCATTAGATTTACTCCCAAATTATATGATATAACTATGATATACAAACGAATTCATTGAAGGATCGTCAGATTTACATCAGATTTACTCCTAAATCATAAGATACAACTTTGTTTTATGTGTTAGTAGCTTATGAGCTTTTGCGTGTGCATCATTTAGGTGGAATTGTTGGTTGCAAACTTACTTGGATTCTATAGAAAGGTAGTTGGGATTATGTTTACAATTGGATTCTAATCCCATTTTTTAGCATTTGTTTTGAAGTTTGACCCCTAATTCTCATCATATTCTATTAGAAATTATTATATTTTTTTCGCTCTGCCTCGGTAATCTGGGTTATATTCTAATTTGTTCCTTTTTTTATTCTAATTCATTGATATAGCTAGATGGTTGATCGTTTTTTTTTTTTACGGAGTCCGATAATGGTGGTCAAAGGAAGCAGATGGTTAGTGACTTTTTCTTCTTTTTACTTTCTAATTTTTTCAGATTATATTGATTTTCTCATTTACCATGCTCCTCATGTACGTGTGTGTGTGTGTCCCTCATGCTGTTTTTTTTTATAAAAAAGTATTTTATTTTGTAATTTTAAAAATGATAAAAACTGCTCTATTATATAATTTTATAAAAATTGTTTTTTAACATGTTTTATTATGTAATTTCAATATTTGTAAGGAAATGTTTTATACAAATATAAGTGAACAATTGTTGTAACCTAAAATAACAAGACCAAGTGGACTAATAAAAAGGTGACACATGTCATCATACTCAGTGGGTCTAACAACAACATGAAAACATGGTCAGCGCTATTATCTCACTAGTCAGCATGCTGCCGGCCACCCCCAAGAATTTGAATAATCAGTAATGTGCATAGACACACGTAAGACTCTCAATCGTCACCATGCATGTGTACGTGGATAATATCCAACTGCTAATTATAATGTAAAGATGTAAATACCTACTGTATAATGGTATTCCATATCTTCATCTTCTTACTACAATAAATGGCTCACTACCTATCTCAGCTAGAGGCTACTGAAAACAGTTTATCCAAAACCCTAGAGAGTTCCTAAGAGGCATATACTAAAGCCAAATACGTAGTGACATTGTACCCGTGGATGTAGGCCCTTCATTGGACTGAACCACGTAAATCTTTGTGTCCTTTTCTTTGTCTCTCATCTTTTTCTAGCTTACTTCTTTCTTACTTTATATGTGGTTTATAATTATTGGTTTAACTAAGATAAGACTCATACGAATCAACAAACCAATTTCAGGCACTAATAGATTGGCTCCATCAATGAGAAATGACAAGTCATTATTTGTTTCCTAACTATTTCCCAGTAAGTTGCGATTTTTTCAATCGTTGGCCATCAAGCACTAAAAAATGGTAGACAACCCAGAAGGTAGCCATGCCACCGACGATGCCTTCAGTCCCTCTGTCCAATCTAGTATAGGGGATCTACAAGGAATTCTGCTGAACATAGCCAAGGGTCAAAAGTCTATTCAAGAGCGAGTGAGACAGCTAACTCAGATGCTCCAAATAAGGCATGTAGTTAGTCCAACCACCAGAGGAGATATCTTACCTCCAATACCCTATACGGATAGACAACCTAGACAGGAATGGATCTAATCTAGGTAATCTAAATCAACCAACGAAAGATCTTATCGCCCTGGCATGACCACGTCAATCGGATCTACTGATTACTACGATGGGCATTCACTCTCTTAGAAGAGGCTGAGCGTCCGGGACAGGCTCAAGAATGGCTCAGCCTTTGATCATTTGGGTCACCGAGCTTCTAATTTTCATAATCACAGAGAACCCTACAAGTAACAACATCATCGAGAAGGATTTTCAGGTCAAGAACCAGCATGTGAGGATCCGTGCGTATCGAGCATACTTCTCAGGAAGAGAGCACAACACAAACCCACGACCGAGCAGCTAAAATAGTTTCAATCAAAATCGATCCATATGCGCATCAATGGAAAGGTTCCATTCAATGGTTAGAAGATCATTTGGGAGAAATAACGAAATTCAAAAACCCTGCACATGAGTTTTGTGATCGAATCTCCTTTCGTCCCTGTAATTATGAACTTCCCTATACCTGCGAAGTTCAAACCACATGAGGTAACTCCCAAATATGATGGAAAAATTGATCATGTACTTCATGTTGAATAATATCAAGATGCTACTGACATCTACTCAGTCCCAAACGAGATGTGTTGCAAATCTTTCTCTAGTACTTTTACTGGGTCAATGCAGATTTGGTATAATAACTTGCCTCCTAGATAGATTTCCATCTATCAACAGCTCGCAGAGCTTTTCATTAGTAACTTTTTCTTTGGCGTCAAACCAATAAAGAGTGTATCTCATTTATTGAGTGTTCTCTAGCAACCAGGAGAGACTACGCGCGAATATATCACTCGCTTTAATAGCAGAAAATTGAAAGTTGTGGATTGTGAGGAAAACACAACGATCACTGCACTTATTAGAGGTTTACTCCCTGAAAATATATATTATTCCCTAGCCAAGATCCCTCCAAGACTATGAATGAATTGATGGATAAAGAGGGAATAATTATGAATACTAAACAAGCCATGGCTGTGAAGAAATATCATAACTCTAAGGCCGACAACAACAAGGGCACCGAGAAGAAAGAGCAAAAGGACAAGAAGGTTGAAAACCCCAAGTGGTATGGAGAATATCCCCTTATCACTTTGGTGTGCACCAATCTTGGAGGAAATTCGAGGAAGTAGAGACGTGAAATGGCCGGGGAAGCTAAAATCTCTCCCAAACTGAAGAGATAAATCCAAATGTTATGAATTCCACGAGGTCCATGGGCATAACACAAATAGTTGTATAGCCCTAAAAAATAAGATAGAAAGTCTGATCCGAAGGGGTAAACTCTCCAAATTCATTAACAGATAAGGCAGGTCAGAAGATCGAGAAGCCCAAAGATGACCGTAATCTCCTTATAAAGGAGAAGACAATAAGAAAAAAGGTAGAGATGATGATGCCAAGGATGATTCAGATCTGCCAAAGAAACCCAAAGAGCCTGTGCGTGAGGAGAAAATGATTTTTTGGGTTGTTATTTCATTTTAGGTGGTGACGCTGGTGGATGTGATTAAATAGTCGAGATAAAAGCGTACTTGAATGATGCCAAAGAATGATCCAATATTCGACAAATCAATTTTGTCCAGCGATGTTGATAGTATCCCTAAAAAAATGAATAAAGGCAGGTTGGTGATAGGATTTTCCAAGGATGACCTATCTGGGGTACTTTATCCTCACGATGATCCTCTGGTGGTCACGATGATGGTGCATGAAGGAAGAGTTTCCAGAATACTGGTGGACAAGGGAAGCTCGAAAGATGTCTTATTTTATGACTACTTCAAAGGACTGGGGCTACGTGATAGTAAAATGGATCCTTATCACAGGCCTCTCATAGGCTTCTTTGGAGAAAAAATGTATCCTTGGGGAACTGTCAAACTAGAAGTCACAACTGGTACTTGGCCGATCTAGCTAACTAAGAGGATTTATTTATTCATGTTAGATAAAAATGTGCAATTAGCTAACAATGTCATCTTCGGTAGAGTCGTTCTGATAAAGTTTAAAGATGTACCATCCATTGTACACCAATATCTAAAATTCCCCAAACACTACGGGGTCGGTATTATTACTGAAAATTAGATGAAAGCTAGGGAATGCTATTACACTTCATCCGACCATGAAGAAATGAAGAAACTTACCACCAACTATAAGATAAAGACCATAGATCCTCGTGAGGAGGCTTACTTGGTCAAAGGACGGGTCCTAGAGGCAGTGGAGACTATAGTCCTTGACGATGAGCGCCCCAAAAGGAAAACACAGATCAGTTCATCCATGGTTCCATCCCTCAAGTAGGAGTTAGTAAACTTCCTCAAATTGTGGAAGAATGTGTCCACTTGAAGCCACGAGTATATGACAGGTATTGGACCAGAGTCCATATTTCTTTAAACATTGTCAAGGATGCTAAGACGATATAACAGAAATGACGTGTCTTCAGTCCCGAGAAGAATACGGTCATCCAGGAAGAAGTCAAAAAGCTACAGAAAGAAAGTTTCATTGAAGACATAAAATATCCTGATTAGTTGGCCAATGTGGTTACATTCAGAAAGAAGAAAAACAAATGGCAAATGTGTGTTAACTTCACAGATCTCAACAAGACTTTTCCAAAGGACAATTTCCACTTACCAAGGATTGATCAGTAGGTCGATGCCACTACCGGGCATGAATTTCTCAATTTCGTGGATAAATATTCTAGGTACAACTAAATCAAGATGAAACTGAAAGACAAGGAAAAGACCTGATTCTTCACTACTCTAGGTACCTATTGCTGCAATATTATACCTTTCGGGCTAAAAACACAGGAGAAACATACCAAAGGCTAGTGAACAAGGTTTTCGAAGAGCAGATTGGCAAAAATATGGAGGTATATGTGGATGACATGCTCATCAAGAGTAAAAAGATAGCTGACCACATAAAAGATCTGATTCAGACGTTCGATCAGTTAGAGAAGCACCAAGCAAAACTCGACCCAACCAAGTGTGTGTTAAGCATGCAGGGAGGAATTTCCTTGGATTCATAATAAATAAGAGAAGCGTTGAGGCTAATCTAGATAAAATTCAATCACTAATAAATAAGTAGTCTCCTACAAATAAGGACATGCAAAAGTTGTCTGGAAGAGTAGCAACACTAAATAGGTTTGTATTCCAAGCTATTGACAGGTGTCTATCCTTCTTCAAGGTGCTAAGGAAGACTTTCGAGTGGAATGAGGTTTGTGAGAATGCCTTCTTAGAGTTAAAAAAAAATACTGAGGGTCTCCACCATTACTCTCGAGGCCACTCATGGGAGAGAAACTATACGCATATATGGAAGTATCTGAGTCAGCAGTTAGCTCTGCACTCATTCGGTTAAATAATGGAGTGTAGAACTCAATTTACTACACCAAAAAAGCCTTCCAAGGAGAAAAACTTTGCTACCCACACGTGTAGAAAAGTTAGTCATAGCCCTTATTGAAGCCTTATGAAGAATGATGCCATACTTCCAAGTCCACACTATTGTGGTCTACACAGACTTGCCCTTGCGCCAAACCATTCATAAACTAGAGAAGTCAAGGAGATTGATGGCTTGGGTAGTAGATCTTGGAGAATATGATATATATTATGAGCCTAGAACAACAGTGAATGGCCAAGCAGTAACTGATTTCGTAGTGGAGTTTACCTATAAAGAAAAACCTACCGAGCAACTAAAAAATTCAAACACCTGAGCAGACTTCTCCAAAAGATATCTCTATGACTAATATAATTAACCAATAGGAAGATATTTCGAAAATATCAACTAATTGAGAAGTTGTTGTATGCTACCTGGAACAGAGTAAAAAGATATTCAATTATGGAACCCTGGTTAAAGGGAATTTCAAAGAAGAACCACCTGTTTGGAAGATGTATGTGGATGGATCTTCATGCGCTACTAGTAGCGATGCTTGGATGATAATTAACACCTCAGATGACAGCCTTGGAATATGTTCTCATCTTTTATTACAACAGTTCCAACAATAAAGCAGAGTATGAGACATTGATTGCTGGTTTTGAATTATCACTCACTCTGGGCGCAATCAAGTGTTGGGAGTGTATGGGGTCAAAGGAGATTTTATATTGAGGTACTTAGCCAAATCACAAGTCATAATATTTAAATTTTGGGCAGTCAAAATGATGAGTATTCGAAGGATTGACAACGCCCTGGAAAATAAGCTCGCTCGGCTTGCTTTAGTGACCAGAGTTGAATTAAGGAGGCCATTTCGGTAGAAGTCCTCATGCATCGAAGCATTAATGACGAAAGCATCAACTTAATCGCCCTAGATTTGGGTCCCTTATTGGTGGATCCAATCAAGGAGTATATTGAGGAGGTATCTTTCCGATCGTTCCAAAGGAAGTAAGGAAATTAATGTACAAAGTAACTAGTTCTGTTATGGAAGGAGGAATTCTGTAAAAAAGAGGATTTATTATCTCACTATTCAGATGTGTCAATCCCACAGGGGTCCAAAATATGATTAAAAATACATGAGGGATCTTATGGGTCCCACTCGATAGGAAGATCATCAGTGAGACGAGTGGCCCCACAAAGGTATTATTGGCCAACCTTGGAAGTAGATTGTGCTACTTATGCAAAACACTGTGATAAATGCCAAAGGTTTGCTACCATCCACAGGGCACCTGGAGATGCGCTCATGCCGATGACATCCCCATGGCCTTTTTCCATACAGGAAATTGACTTGGTCGACACACTATCGAAGACGAGAGAAAGATTCAAATACCTAGTCGTTACAATAGACTTTTTTACCAAGTGGGTGGAAGCTGCACCTCTGGCAGATATTCCCTACGATAAAGCCTTCCAATTTATATAGAAGAACATCTTATGCCGATATAGTATTCCATATGTCTTTATCACCGGCCATGTCACACAGTTTGAAAATCAGATATTTGAAGTCTATTGAATCTTGTCTAAAATCCAGAAGTTACCTTTAGCTCCCGGATACCCTCAGTGCAATGGTCAAACAGATGTGACAAACAAAACTCTGCTCAACGGAATGAAAAAAAGGTTGGATGAAGCCAAAGGAAACTGGATCAAGGAGCTATAAAGTGTACTCTGAACCAATAGAACCACACTGAGGATAGCTATTTATGAAAACCCCCTATATGTTGGCATTTGGGACAGATGCAATGGTCCCAACAGAGATTAGTTTACCCAGTCACAGGGTAATCGACTTTAATTCCCCCAAGAGTGACCTCATGCGAAGGTTGGACTTAGAATTGATTGAGGAAGTCAGATAAAATGCAACACTTTGCATGGTAGCATACCAGTAGAGAACTGCTCGATTCTACATCAGGAGGGTCAAACCGAGCAATCTTAAATAGGGGGACTATGTGTTAAAGAAATTTCTCCAGAAAGGAAAAATATTTGGAGGCAAATTGGCATGGTCCATACCGCATTTCTACAGTTATGCGAACACGTACTTATTGTCTAAAACCCTAAAAGGAGAAAAATTCAAGAACCTATATAATGTCGGGCATATAAGAAAATACTATTAGTAATCTGTTAAAATGTAAGATTTTAATAGTATTATAACTCGTTTTTCGATTGCAATAAAGAACACCCAGTTTCATCAAAAGTTAATTTCCTTTCTATGTTTTGTTTTCATTTTTTCGGGATTGGGAGATGTACAATCTCAAAAAATAAAGAAAAAAGGCTAGTTATGATATTTACTAGTCCCAAAAATTCAACTCAAAAACTTCGTGTATGACTTCGTCTTTAACAAGTCATGAACGAGAAGTTCCAAACATAAAACTTCATATGTGACACGTCAGTGTCAAGAACAAGAGTTTTACCAAACTGGATTAAGGAAAATTCCTAAAAAATATTTGGTCGCCAATGGTAACTAACGTGAGCACTTGGTCAAAATGACAAGATCCATTTGAATGACCACAAACAAAATATCGTTAGTAGAACCTAAGGTGGGACAACATGTGTTCGTCTGAATTGGTAACTAGTAAGGAAGATTAGTCGGCTTAACTTTGACCACATAATCGTAAGAGTAAACTACTGGTAGGCAATCATACAATAAAACAATCCAAGTTTTATTCAAGCAAAGTTTTTTTTAAAATAGTTCACTATCTTTGATTCCTTAGAAGAAAATGTCCATCATGTGCTATTATAAGAAAATAATAAAAAACATAAACTACTTATTCTAATGGCTGTTTTCCAAGGGTTTCTCCATCCCACTAGAAGTAACATATAATGGAGAGGGAACAACTATTGATATCAACTCTTTAAGTCTGGATTGAAAACTAGAACTGCGCTTATCCACAAAGTGCAGGGGCTGACTAAGCATAATCCCCTAGGTATTTTCTATCCAAGATAATGGGGATTGCATATGTAGGTATCCAAGTAGTATCCAGCTTAAATGGAGTAAACTGGTCCAAGCATCCAGGATCATGCTAATACCATAGAGTGTTTTCCCTCAGCACCTTTATGACAGTGATTTCATTGATCCACCCCCATCTATAACCTTATCGTGAGGATTGTTCTAGCTCCTCGCCCAATTATGCCAGAGCTTTATCATAGCCATTAATCCATATAGTACCGGAGTGCTTGTGAAAAATGATAAGTGAGATGGTCAACTTTCTCATTATGTCTTTTGATGGTGGCCGACTAGTTCTTTATTAGACTTGCTTGGTCGACCAAATTATTTTTCATTCTCTCCTCTTCTACTCAAGGATGAGCAACAACAACTTGCCTAGATGATTGACCCCCTTGGATTTCTTCCTTCCCTCTAGCTCCTCATCAGCCGAGCATTCTCCTACTTTAAAAATGATGCACATTTACCCTTGTCAACATTAAAATACTTCTTAATACCCTCTAGTTCATTCCTTAACATAGTATTCTCTTGTGCCAAGAGGCTGGCCACTTGTCGAGGACGTTTAACCTCACATTTCAATAGGAACTCCTTTCTGGAATATGCCGATAATAACTCTTACAATTCTTATCACAACCACTATCACTCTATAGAAAGGAAAATCTATTCTCATAGTCATTAGACAAAGCTAGAAACTGTTTCTTTATGATCTCTTTGAAGTTGGAGTATCATTTCATAATAGGAAGCATTAGTCGCCACAACTTAGTTAAATGATTTACGCATATGGAGGTATGTTTCCTTAACCTAGTTAGTAATGTCTAGGCCGAGCATCTCCTCCTGTTACTCTTCATCAAACTCTTCATGGCCTGCCCTAACAGTTGAGTACTTCTCCTAAAGAGTTCACTCTCGACAGTATCCAGGGTAACCTTCCTGGAGTTAAACTGAAATCAATAAGACATTACATATGTATCAAAAGTTGAAGAATGCTTAGAATAAAATAACATCATTAGTGGAAATAAATGGAAATTTTATTAAAAGAGTGGAAAAAGGTTACAAGCAGGAAATTATTACAACTATAGAAACAAAAGTACAAGGCAAAACCCAAAAAGACCCTATTCTTTACACTGTCTCTTTATCCTGAGTAACCTCTTCCTTAGGGAGAGGCACCACCACAGTTAGCTTCGAGGCACAAAAGACTCAGACATGCCCTCCTCATCCACCTCCTTCTCAATCTTTAGGGGTGTTCCTGGGTTATGATGAAGTAAGAGCTTGGAATCTAATGTAGTGATGACCTGGGTAAGGGAAGAACTCCATCATTGCCTGAAAGAAGACTTCTTCAAATACTCCACTTGAACAACGACACTAGAGAATGCCTTATCCCATCCTCAGGTGTAAGCGTCCTCTTTTTCCTTTTTGTCCTTGGCCTTCAGCTCCACAACCTGGCTTTTAACATCCTCAGCGACCTTCCTAACATCTCTAGTAGCTTTCTTGGCCTTCTTCATGGCATCACCAGCTAACTTCTTAGCATTGGACTTGATTTCTTCCAACTTCTTGGCAGCATCCTCTCACTTTTTCTTATCTCCCTTGTGGGATTTTTTAGCCGCCTACAGAGACTCCCACATTCCCTTGAATAAAGCCTTCACATCCATAAAGGACTCCCGCTTTTGATCATCCCTCCTTAGTAGTTGATCATAATCAACCAGGAACTACAAATTCCACCAGTTAAAAGGATTAGTAAGTGAATAACAGGGATGTATAACAAACATGGAAATGGTGTATAACACTTACCAAGGCCAAATTATGGTTGGCACGTTCAACAAACCTAGCCCGAGATAGGGCAATAACAATAACCTTATCGTCTGGAAGGACTCCTGCCCTAATTAGTCCTCGGCCAAGGCCTGGATTAATGGCCATAGAAGGGGAACCAAGTGACAGAAAGAAAAATTTGCTTCTAAGTGATATATGTCATTGTTGCAAATCCTTTCCAATAAAAATTCCTTCAACCTACAAACACACTAACAATATGCATAGGATAAGTAAGGGTATCAATCCACCTTTCATGTGTGAAGCACTCAACTTGTGACGACAATTGTATAAAAATCATTTTCATGTTATTATTTTTTTGGTATTTTTACTTTTTAAATGGATTTTTATTTAACAAGGTGTTATGTTTTTTTAAAGTAAACTAACTAAGAAGAAAATGCTAATGAGATAAATATTTTTTTTTGTTTAAATTAAAATGGAGTGATATAATACGAGTTCAAAAGAATATTAAAACTATCCTAAACTAATTAATTAAAAGAAAATGCAGAAAATAAATTAATGAAATATAAAAATCTAACTAAAAAAAATATTTACAAATTTTTCTCTCAATAAGTAACAATTTCAAAGAGAGGAAGATTAAATACTAAAAAGAAAAAGATAAGAATATCTACAATATGTACAAATGGGTGAACTCCTTAATACTCATCAATGTTTGAATTAAATGCTAAAAATACAAACAATCCCAATAAAGATTTGCATCTAACTATTTCTCCCTCCAAATGAACTGTCAATGCACTATTAAATAATGAGAAACATTTGCTAAAAATACAAACCCTCTCACTAAAAATTTGTACACAAAAATTCGTTCAATTGAAATAAATTATACCACACAACTCTATATTGAGATATTTGTAAAAAGTTACAACACTCTCCATAGAGTGATGAAGCAAAAACTTATCCCAGGTTTAAAACCAAAAAATGAAGATTCTTTCCAAATGGGTCTTCTCTTTGCTTTTATAAAGGACACATTAGGGAAAGGGGCATAATGGAAAAGAAAGGTGCATTTGGTTTGTGAGGTAATGGGTGAGGGAAAAATCAGATTTGTTAAGAGAGTATTGAGGTAAAAGGAGTTAGTTGGGGGTAATTTTGGAATGTGGGGTAAATGGGTTTGTTTTGTGTTTGACTTGGTCTTAGTTTAGTTGGTTAAGAGTTTAAAGATGTGGGTCTTTTGTTTTCTATTTTGGCAGGAGAAATCGATTTAAGCCTTGGGTTGAAAATGGGTCATGGGTAAGGATGAGCATGGATGGTGGGAAATGGGTTCACGGTTTGGTGTGGGGAGATCGGGTTTGAATTCGGGTTTGTGGGTAGCAGGTGGTATGGTTCGGGTCGGGGGTTGCGAGCTCGGGTTATGGTTCTAGAGGTGGATATATGGTTATGGCTAAGTGGGTTAATGTAGGGAGGTGAGAGAGAATGGATGTTGGTGGAGGTGTATGGTAAGTTGGGGTTAATGTAGGGAGGTGAGAGAGAATGGATGTTGGTGGAGGTGCTGTGGCTATATGGTTATGGCTAAGTGAGTTTTGAAAGTGTTGGTTGCGTGGTTATGGAGGATGAGGAGAGAGAGTATGGGTTTAGGAAGAAGATGCATAGTGTATGGGTAGTGTTTGGGTATAGGATAAGTTAATATGTGAGTGGGTGA
Organism: Sambucus nigra; assembly: GCA_949130495.1. Lineage (NCBI taxonomy): Eukaryota > Viridiplantae > Streptophyta > Magnoliopsida > Dipsacales > Adoxaceae > Sambucus > Sambucus nigra. Next base: position 590,363,443 of record OX422214.1, read on the forward strand.
GGAAATTTTAGTGTGTGTGTAAGGTGTATGTGAGTGTGTGTGTGTTTAATTTGGACCCTTAAAAAAAATAACACTAAAAATAAAAAAACGAATAAAACTAAAAATCTAAAAATACAATGAAGACTCAAATAAAATAAAATCAAACTAAAAAAACAAATAATACTAAAAACTAAAAACTAGAAAACAACATTAAAAAACTCGACACGCAAACTAAAAACACACGGACTCTAATATATACAACTACTGATAAATAAACATGACTAAAAATAAAACTAATACAATAAAAGAAAACAAATAAGGTAAAATTAAACTAACTAAAAACTAATAAAAAATAAAAAATAAAAAATAAAAATACACCATTAAAAATAAAATGTAAAAATACAAAATAGAACCTAAAAAATTCTAAATAAATCTAAAATAAATCCTAAAAATAAAACGACTCAAACTAAAAATCTAAGGAAAATAAAAAGGCATAAACTAAGCACACATGAGGCTTGGGGAGTGGTCTGGGCTAGGTTTAGGCTCGGGTAAGGTTACGGGGGAGGGAAATTAGCTTTTTTAATCGCATCAATGTTGTATTTGATGTACTTGATCACTTATTCATTGCAATTGCCTGGAATTAAACTTATTTGACATCGCAAATGCTTATTGACCTACAAAACAAACAAACACTAACATAAATCCAATTTTACCAAGAATTAACAATTTAAACCATCTATTTGGGGTATTATTTTAACACTTTTGGGTGCTTATCACCAACCTGGATCTTGTCGTCTTGATCTTTTCCAGAAAGCTCCAAAGGGGTGGTTGGATCCCTCTTCAACCTCTTGAAATGAGGCTCTTGGTTCTTTACAACAGCAACCTCAATTACCAAGGGGTATTTAGACCCCCGACATAAAATTTCCTTTTCTTAGGATGGTGTGGAGACTTTGAGCTGGCGAGTAAGCTGGGAATTTTTATCTTTACCATCTCTAGGGATGAAACTATTGTCGGTACAAGTGTGAGGTCTAGGGACTCAATGGAGGAAGATGTACCTCCACTAGAAAAATCTCCTTCCGCTTGAGGAGGAGATTCCAAGTCAACATCCAAGGAGGATGAAGTTGGCACCTCTAGGTTAATGGGGGATGAAGGGATATCCTTAGTGGGACAAGAAATGAAAGAAGTAATGGAACTTTGATATCTGAGAAAAATGGATGCCGAGCGAGGATGAGATTCCCCTATTCTCTGTTGGATTGACCAGATAATTTTTAGGTCGGCAAAGTTAACTTTTGACAAACGAGGGATATCCTTCTTCTTATTCTCTACAAAACATAAAGCCAAAAATACAGTTAGTAACAGATCTAGCTCAAAGACCAAAATGAAGAAAAGAACACATGAATGAACAAATACCGACCTATGACCTATCTCTCCTAACGGCAGCGGGGCCCACTAGAGTGCGCACCCTCAGGAAGAGGGGCTGCCAGTCCTTTACTATCAACCCATGATCCCAATAATCCTTATTGGAATTAAGTAAATTTACTACTAAATCTCTGTTTGAAAATCTAGTCTTTAGATAATAAATGTTGTCATTGGTGGTCCCCAAACTATAGAAATACATTAATGCTTTTATCCTTGTGTTGGATTCAAAATCCTCATTAATGCAGTGGACCCCATTAACTACCGTCCAAGTGTTCGGAGCCAATTGGGCTGGAACCACATCAAAATATTGACAAAATTTAGGAAACAAACTATTGGGAGGTTATATCACCCCGTACTCAGCTATAAATATTGTGGGGATCCAGTGACCCTCCTCTAATGAGAAAAGGTCATAAGAACATGCTACAATACCTGTTTTCACCCAATTGGGAATCCTATATGTTGCCCTAAATGTCTCCAAAGAATTCTCGTTTACAATATACTCCATTTCGACAAAGAAAAAAAAGGAAAGATAAGGAAAAATGAATTCTTACAGCGAAACAGAACACAACAATTCTCTCATAACTAACGGAGTAAAAGCTTGGGAATGAGAAGAAGTGTTTGAAATTCAAGGTGAGATAAACATGGAGGGAAATGATGTTTTATAGGACTCTATGATGCCCCTCGAGCTACACAAATTGAAATGATTAATTGTACCACCGCTTCGCATTTCGACGATGTCTTAGTTCCCCATAAATCAAAATGACCACCGTACCCATAGATAGTTCCATACTTTTGCTACTATTTACAAAATTTCCACTAGATATAAGGTGATAGTCTTAAAGTTACAAGTTCAAGAGATCGACAATCAACCAGACGTTTTCAAAAATACTCTATCCTTTCAGTTATTCTATCACTCCAATCAAGAATCAAGTATTGAGGGGTTTTGTTGTAACCTAAAATAACACGACGAAGTGGACCAATTAAAATGTGAAACCTGTTATCATACTCAATGGGTCCATAAATAACAGGCAAACGTGGTTAGATGTATTATCTCACTGGTTGGCACGCTAGCCGACCACCCCAAGAATATGAATAGTCAATAATGTGAATAGACATAAGTGAGACTCTCAAGAGTCACCATGCACATGCACGTGGATAATACCCAGCTGCTAATTATAATATAAAGATGCAAATACCTAATCTATAAAGGTATTCCGTCTCTTTATCTTCCTACTACTATAAATAACTCAGCACCTCTCTCAGCTAGAAACAACTGAAAACAATTTATCCAAAACCTTAGAGAGTTCCTGAGAGGCATGTACTAAACCCTAATACTTAAATGATAATGTACCCGTGGATGTAGGCACCTCATTGGGCTAAATCACGTAAATTCTTGTGTCCCCTTCTTTGTCTCTCAACTCTCTCTAGCATACTTCTTTCTTACTCTATCTGTGGTTTATAATTATTGGTTTGATTAAACTAAAACTCATCCAAATCAACAAACCAATTTTAGGCATACACAATAATATTTATAAAAAAATTGTTTAAAACTATTTTCAACAATTTTTATGAAAAAGGTTAAAAATATAGTTTTTATAAAATTACATAATAAAATCAATGTTTTAAAAAGATCTAATATTTATTTTTACAAAAAAAATTCTCGGAGGAAAAATTATTTTTGGCTATTTTTTCCTGCTTTTCCTTCGAGAATCTTTCCCCCTTTTTTTGTCCCAGTTTATTGTATATAAAAGAATTCTTTTTTTATAAAAAAATCTAGGCTGAAAAATAAGAAAAAAAGTTTTTTATAAACGAAAAAAATAGGACTATAAAGGGAATTTTTTTTTTGTTTTAATAGAGAATAATTGGGACGAAAATAATAAAAAAAAATAGTTTTTTTTGTATAGGAAATCTGTGACAAAAAAGGGAAGAAAATTCTTAGAGGAAAAAACATGAAAAAATAGCCATAAATTATTTCTCCATTAAGAATTTTTTTATAATTATAAATATTAGATCCTTTAAAAAAACTATTTTTATTACGTAATTTTATAAAAAAAATATATATATTTTTAACATTTTTAATATACAAAACTGTTGAAAATAGTTTTAAAACAATTTTTTAAATAAATTTTTTACATTTATATATCCAACCGTTTTTTATAAATATTAAAATTACATAATAAAACAGTTTTATAAAATTACATAATAAAGCAGCTTTTATAAAAAGGCACGACAGTATATATATATATATATATATATATATATACACACACACACACTGTTTTATTATGTATGTATATGTATGTAAGTAAAATATTTTAAAACATTGTTTTTTACTTTTTTACAAATCATTTTTTGGGGCCAAATCCTAAATAATTATACGAGAGTATTTTCGGCATTCCACAAAATATAAAGGTAGAAATGGGGGTTATACCCCAAAATGGGTCCCAACCCCCAAAAAGTTAACAAGTGGGGGGTAGATTGAATTTCGAAAACAAAATGGGTACCAGACCCAAAATGACCGAAATATTTACTTAGAGTGCAAATATTTACCTTTCAATTCAAATAGTATATATTTACACTCTAAGTAGATATTTACAAGGAAGAGAAGAAGATAAAGAACAAATTGAAGAATAAGAACATTTTCAAGAATGTAGTTAGTGTTAGTTTTGCTGTGATAGTAAATATTTACATTGGAAGTGGATATTTACTTGCACTTAATTTTTCTTATATTAGTAAACACATACACTCACAATTTATATTTATTGTGCATGTTATGCGTGTATATGTTTTAACTGTATATATGTGTTTGTTCTGGTTAGAGAGAGACATACCGGTGAATTTGTGTGTTGAGTTGGGCTTGGTACTGTGTTGTGCGTATAAAAAAACATTCTGAGTAAATATTTACTTTAGAGTGCAAATATTTACTCCACTCTAAGAGAGTGATTAAATATTACATAAAATCTAAATTAGATATTTTCTAATAAGTAGAAGAGCGTGGAGAAAAGAAGCACAACAAAGAGAAATGTCCAGATTAACAGGTATGAAAATGATAATAGTTAGTGATACCAAATATTTACACTAAAGTAAATATTTATTGTGAGCGATTTTCTGTTGTGATTCTATATATTTACAATTTTAGTAAATATTCGCTATGAATAGATTATGTTATAGTAAACAGTTATACTCATAATAAATATCACCATGAGTTGATTGTTCACCTTCTCTTTATTCTTCTTATTAAAAAAAATGTTGTATGTGCAAATTTTAATTTATGATATATTAGTGCAAGTTTCTTTTCGCATTTTCATTTTTATTCCCTTTTCTTTTGTGGTAACAGGTATTTACACTCGGAGTAAATATTTACAGTAAGTCTTCTTATTATACACCATCGTCTCCTTATTATTCTCATTTTAAAATTATAATAAACATTAACTGTTATGGAGATAGTGGCAACGGTGGTGAGTAGATTCTGGGGATGTACGAACACCAATGGTTGTCGTATTGTGGTGGTGGTGGTGGCAGATCTAGTGATGGTGGTGGTGGCAGGGGCAGGGGAAGGGTGACGAAAACAATAGGTGGTAGTGGTGGTGGATCAGGTGGTTGTGGAGGCAGATTTGGTGGTGGGGCATGGGAGGCGATGAAAGCAGGTGGTGGTGGGGGTAGTGGTGGTGACAGTTGGAAACTTTGATATATAATCAAGGATTTAGTGTTGTTTAACATGTTAGAGGCATTCTCTTTCAAAAAAACGTTAGTGGTATTTTTTCATGTCTTTTGTAACTTAGGCTAATAGGACTTATTTAGTAGTTTATACATTAAAGTGACTGATATGATAAAAAAAATCTTTAGAATAGAACTAATATATAAGTTCCTCTAATATTTACTCCTTAATATTGGCATTAGCGCATCGATATTGACATTAATATCACCACTTGTGTTATAATGTCGTTGTATGGACAAAATTGATAAGGATTATTGGGGAAAAATCTTCTCACATGTTTTTTTTTCACATACGATTGTTTTAGAGGAATTAGGAATATATAGAGAGTTATAGTTTATATAGGAATTTTGCATATGATTGCTTTAATTTGCACTCGTATGTATTTTGTAATAAGATCACTTTTAATTTCCAATCGTTTATTTTAGTAATAAAATTGCTTTTAGTTTCATAATCACTAATTTCTCCTGATCTTTTTTAAATTGCTTTTTACTTTATGTAGAAAAGAAAGGTTTATTTACAACATAGAAGAACCAAGGTTCAATACTTTTGGTTTCCACTTGAGATTTAGGGAGTTTCTTAAAAATGACGGAACTCGATTTCCATAATTTGTGTAAGGACACAAATTTCCAATTGAGTCCTTTGTAGTTTTGGCTCAATTCCGGACAAAAACTTTTGAGTAACAGGATAGAGTATATTAATCATCTTTCAAGCCTATGACGTGTTTGTTGAAGACGTAGCGGCCAAGTGTATAAAGCTTCATCAAAATGTCGTGGTTTATGTGCCTTGTGCCAACGTCATCAACAATGGTTCCCTGCTCCCAAGGTATGAATGCATTACATATATATATATATATATATATATATATATATATATATATATATATATATATATATATATATATATATATATAGGAGCTTGGAACAAGTTTGTTTGGGTGTTTGGCTATTTAAAACTGTTGTTTTAATTTCAGAAAGATTTTATCAAACTTTAAAATAAAAGTATATAAAGTTTCTGGGCTAAAATCGAAATTTATGAACTTTCTGGAAGTTCGTTCGATATGTCGTTCGAACGAGTTTTTTGTTCGAACCAGATGTCGTTCGAACGTGTTTGCCAATGAGTTCCCAGTATAGGCCTTTGAAATGTCGTTCGAACGAACCTTATGTTCGAACAAGAAATCAAACGAGATTTCTTACGAGTTCAATCTGGAACATCGTTAAAAGTCTCGTTCGAACGAGATTTTGTTCGAACGAAATGTCGTTTCTAACGAGATGTCAGGCGGGAACAGTTTTTGGTAGTTTTTGACAGTTTTTAACCCATGTTCCCACTTCTTTCCCCACTATCTTTTCACAACATATCTAAGTACGGGAATCATGATTGAAGGTTTAACTTTTTCATAACATACTAACTCCTAGAGAGAGTTTTGCGAGTTGCTTCTTCCAAGAAAAAGTTCATGAGTTTGAGTGTTTATTTTATAAAGAAAAATACGTTTAACACTTAGTTACACCCATATTTGTTTCTTCCAAGTTCATATGTACATATACTTTGCTTGGAGCATTTTGGCACCAGTTTATCTCTACATTTGTTTAAAGAGAAGTTTGGTTTTTCTTCTATATCCCTCAAAGCTGCGGCATTCTCATGTGGTAAAAGACACCACGTGTGGTTGACGGTGTACTTATTGTCCGATTGGTGATTCCAAGATCGCGGTAGAGCTCCGTGGTTATCCACTAGGAAGAGGTGGTTACAAGAAGACGCACCAAGGCTTGAGAGGGTTCAAGTTGAGGAAGTAAGTCATCTGTCTTGTAAATGTAATTCCGTACTTAGTGGATTTGAGGCTAAGGCCGTCCGAGGTTGTTTCCCGTTTTGGGTTTTTCCTCGTACATCGCGGCGTAGTGTGATTGATTTATTTTATCTTGCATAATGACTTAGAACTCATGCTTAAGATAATTCATGATAAAAATGGTTTTAATTTTCACACTTAATTTTATTGGGTACTAATTAAATTTGGGTAATTGTTTATTTAGTTCAAGTCTATTGTTAATACTGGTTTGGCCTAATTTGAAAATATTAATAAATATGACTTAGGCAAATTCTAGGACTTGGATTAATTAACTTGGTTTAAGTGAAATTTGAATTGTGTGTGTTTCATCCTATTTCACTTGTATTTAATTTTAATTTGAAAGAAGAAATTAAAATTTGTTTTAGTTGAACCATCACCTTTTATGCTTCCGCATCTCAACAAGGAAATTGCTTTTAAAGTATAAGGCTTTTAAATTCGGGGGCCCTTGGGGTGTCTTCAAATTGGTATCAGAGCCAAAGCGATAAATTATTTCGTTAAAGATCTTTTAAATAATTTTTGGCTAAAATGGAATTTTCCCCATTTTCAAAATTTCCTATTTTCGATGGTTTAAACTACGCATATTGGAAAGCGCGAATGAAATCGAAACTAAAATCTATCGACGAGAGAGTTTGGATGTCTGTTGTTAACGGGTGGTCCCCACCTACTCATTTAGTTGATAAAGAGCGTGTTCCCAAACCCGCCGATAGATGGAGTGAGGGTGAATTTAAACTTTCTAACTTTAATTCCCGAGGTTTTTAATGCCTTGTTTAGCACTGTCACACCGGATGAATTTCGACGCATTATGACATGTGAGACCGCTAAAGAAGTGTGGGATATTTTGCAACTCACTCATGAAGGTACTAGTGTCGTTAAAGCTTCGAAACTTCAAAACCTCACCACTCAATTTGAAACTATCAAAATGAATGAAAAAGAAACTTTTGATGAATTTTATGCTAGACTTTCTGATATTGTTAATTCATCTTTTAACTTGGGAGAGAAAATACCCGACAACCGAGTAGTAAAGAAAATTCTAAGGTCCTTACCCGATAGATTTATTCCAAAAGTGACCATTCTAAATTCTTTACCAACTTTAGCCTCTATGAAATTAGAAGAGCTTGTAGGTGATTTACAAACCTATGAACTAGACACATTTCCCTCTAAAACTGAAAAGAAAATTGAAAAGGGCATTGCTTTAAAAGCTCGAAAAGAGGTCAAACAAATAGTAGAGAGCGAGAGTGATAGTGACTCGGAAGACATGGCTTTGTTTGCTCGGAAATTTAGAAAATTTCTTAAATTTAACAAAGATAAATTCAAAAATGATTTTAAGAAATTTGAAACTCCTAAGTATGACAAAACCGAGAAGATCCCTAAATCTATTAATGAAAATTTAAATAGGGACGAGTCTAATAGGTGTTTTGGTTGTGAAGGTTATGGCCATAGGGCTTCTGAGTGCCCCACTAAACTAAAGAAATAGGTTAAATGACCGATTTCATATAATGCGACCCTTAGTGATAGTGATAAGGAAGAGGGACCCGATTCCCCCACTAAGCCAAATTTTGTGGCTTTTATGGCTAGTCATGTGAGCACCGAAAGGGAATCTTCTCATGAAGATACTCAAACTCATAACACTTCCGAGGTCAAAGTTTTTGATTCCCTTATTTTTTATGATAGTGAGAGTGGAGAATAAAGAGAGAGTGAAAATGAAGAAGAGGTTAATGTAAGTGAACTTCAAAATGCTTTTCAAGAACTTTATAAAGAATCTATTAAATTAAAAAGAGCTAATTTGAAGTTAGAAGCTAGTTTAAGAGAGAGTGTCAAGGTCGTTGATGATAGTATGTTGGTTGAAGACCTTAGGACATGAGAGAAAGCTCTTCTAGAGAAGCTTGAATATATAGAAGGCGAGAGAGAGAGCCTTAGGGGTTTAATGGAATCCTTGAAAAAGGAGCTTCTTTCTTTTGAAGAGCGAAATGTTTTATTAGAGTCTAATATTTTAGAATTGCAAAATAAATTAAAAGACTCTAGTAATGTCAAATTTGATTTGGAGTGTCATTCGAAAAAATTAGATAAAATATTAGGAATGGTCCAAATTAAAAATGACACTTGTGGTTTAGGCTTCAATACTTGTAATGAATTTACTCATAACGCCAAAACCAATGTTTTAGGAGAATCTACTAGGAAAGTCTTTAGAGATCACTCCTTAGGTAAATCTTTTCGACATGTTTTTACTTGTACACATTGTGGTCGAAAATGTCATCTTAGGAAATATTTTTATGATCTTAAATGAATTTCTAGAAATACCCAACGTAAAGTAATCAAGGTAGTTAAAATTCCTACACCCCAAAAGAGTCATTCTTTATTAATTTGGATTAGAAAATTCGACTTAGTTGCCTTGCAAAATAGGATTTTTGATTCTCATTTACTCTCACATGCTTCCTCCCTTGCTAAATCTAAAGGATAAATGTGTTAGTCATTTGCATACATTAGCTTTTGCACATCATGTTATATCATTATGATAATTGTATGCTTGTGTAATCATTTTCTAGTCATTGCTCAATCTCACACTAGAATTATGATTTTTGTTAATCTTTTGTATTTTATTTCTTCATTTTGTTTGCATTAAATGAAAAATACAAATAGATTTTTGTTTATCATTTGAATTTTTATCTCTTGATAATTCAAACTTAATGAAAAGTTCAAATGATTTTTGTTTGTCTCTTGAGTATATTTTGTTTTGGTTAAAAATATAAAAAACTCAAAAAGATTTTTTTTGTGTGTATTTTAGTTTGACACACCTTAGGTGGCATATACTTGTGTTTGAATTCCTTCTTTAACGCTCCCATGTGGCTAGAATTTTTGGTTTAGATTGTCAATCCTTAAAATGTTCTTTACCATATTTTTTATAGAGTAGTTGAATTTTGTATTGATCTAATGGATTCTATTTTTATATGCCTCTTTTCACACGTGCACGAGCTCTTTTGAAACTTAACTTCATATGTATATTTGAGCTTTGTGAGGTGTTCTCCTTCCAATCTTGTCATCTACATATATGTGACTTAGGAGGACTAGTGCATGTCAAAATCCGTTGCACGTGAGATTTGTGTGAAAAAGAAATGAAAACATGATAAATATAAATGTGCACGGGGAAGGGCTCCGAAAGGAATAATAATCCTTTGCAATTGTAAGCCACCATTTTTTACTGGACCTAAAAGAAATACGTGGTCCAAAGGCCTAAAAACAGAAAATATGGCATTAAAAAGAAAAATAATTGCCAAGGCCTATGTTTGATTGATATATTCATTCAAAATTAATAAATGCTTATTGAGGGAGATTGGATGGTATATCAACAGTTTGCACAATGTCCGTTTATCCTAGTTGCGTATTTTATGTCATGACTCTATTGGTTTGTAGAATCATCAATATGCTAGGCTTGTATGCATTGTGTATGTTTGTTCATTGAGTTCAATTTATACTGTCACATGAGGTTATAGTCAAATGTGATGAAGTTTGCAATCAATTGAGAACTCCGTGAACATGTTTTAAGTGATTGGGTCTAAATTTAATCGTTACTAGTTCACACCCCAACACGTCCGTTTTCCTATGACACATTTTTGCCATACGAGTGTGAAAGACCCCTATTATATTTTGTGTGTGTCATTTGTGTGTTTATATCTATATATGTGTACTTGAGTTTCTTTGGTATATAGTAACATATATTTGATATTTTTGTTTAGTCTTTGCCTTAATTTCTAATCCATATATGCATAATTATATGTTTTAGCTTGTTTAATTTTTTTTTACCTTTGTCTATTCCTGAACAAAAAGGGGGAGAATGATAGGGGGGGGGGGGGGAGAAATGGTATCTAATCCTATTATTATCGTATCTTAGTTTGGGTTAGATTTATCTTAGGAGGAGACGTCTTTATAAGTTGATCATACTTGATAAAGGGAGAGAATTAATTTAAGGGGAGTAGTTAACTTTACTTGCAATAACTATTTTGATATTCCCTATGCGTGTAATGTGTTTGCCTAAGTGTGCAGGAATTATTTTATAAAGCGGCAACTTTCAACGACAAAGATTGTTGATCCTTTGGGTTTTTTGTGTCAAGCATTGTAATTTTATTTTGGGTGTGACTTTTTATTAGTCTAGTAGAGCTTGACGGCCCTTTAGGATTTTTGTATAGTTTTTGTCCCGGAATAGCCCAAGGGGGAGATTTGTAAGGACACAAATTTCCAATTGAGTCCTTTGTAGTTTTGGCTCAATTCCGGACAAAAACGTTTGAGTCATAGGATATATTATATTGATCATCTTTCAAGCCTATGCCGTGTTTGTTGAAGACGTAGCGGCCAAGTGTATAAAGCTTCATCAAAATGCCATGGTTTATGTGCCTCGTGTCAACGTCATCAACAGTGGTTCCATGCTCCCAAGGTATGAATGCATTATATATATATATATATATATATATATATATATATATATATATTCAGGAGCTTGGAACAAGTTTATTTGGGTGTTTGGTTATTTAAAAATGTTGTTTTAATTTTAGAAAGATTTTATCAAACTTTAAAATAAAAGTATATAAAGTTTCTGGGCTAAAATCGAAATTTATGAACTTTTTGGAAGTTCGTTCGATATGTTGTTCGAACGAGTTTTTCGTTCGAACCAGATGTCGTTCGAACGTGTTTGCCAACGAGTTCCCAGTATAGGCCTTTGAAATGTCATTCGATATGTCGTTCGAACGAACCTTATGTTCGAACGAGATATCAAACGAGATTTTTAACGAGTTCAATCTGGAACTTCGTTAGAAGTCTCGTTCGAACGAGATGTCAGGCGAGAACAATTTTTGACAGTTTTTAACCCATGTTCCCACTTCTTTCCCCACTATCTTTAAACAACATATCTAAGTTCGGGAATCATGATTGAAGGTTTAACTTTTTCATAACATACTAACTCCTAGAGAGAGTTTTGTGAGTTGCTTCTTCCAAGAAAAAGTTCATGAGTTTGAGTGTTTATTTTATAAAGAAAAATCCGTTTAACACTTAGTTACACCCATATTTGTTTCTTCCAAGTTCATATATACATATACTTTGCTTAGAGCATTTTGGCACCAGTTTATCTCTACATTTGTTTAAAGAGAAGTTTATTTTTTCTTCTATATCCCTCAAAGAAGAAGAATTCATTTTACTGCGGCATTCTCATGTGGTAAAAGACACCACGTGTGGTTGACGGTGTACCTATTGTTCGATTGGTGATTCCAAGATCGCGGTGGAGCTCCGTGATTATCCACTAGGAAGAGGTGGTTACAAGAAGACGCATCAAGGCTTGAGAGGGTTCAAGTAAAGGAAGTAAGTCATTTGTCTTGTAAATGTAATTCCGTACTTAGTGGATTTGAGGCTAGGGCCGTCCGAGGTTTTTTCCCGTTTTGGGTTTTTCCTAGTACATCGCGGCGTAGTGTGATTGATTTGTTTTTATCTTGCATAATGACTTAGAACTCATGCTTAAGATAATTCAAGATAAAAATATTTTTAATTATCACACTTAATTTAATTGGGTACTAATTAAATTTGGGTAATTGTTTATTTAATTCAAGTCTATTGTTAATACTGGTTTGGCCTAATTTGGAAATACTAATAAATATGACTTAGGCAAATTCTAGGACTTGGATTAATTAACTTGGTTTAAGTGAAATTTGAATTGTGTGTGTTTCATCCTATTTCACTTGTATTTAATTTTAATTTGAAAGAAGAAATTAAAATTTGTTTTAGTTGAACCATCACCTTTTACGCTTCTGCATCTAAACAAGGAAATTGCTTTTAAAGTATAAGGATTTTAAATTCGGGGGCCCTTGGGGTGTCTTCAATTTGCAATGAGCTTGATATATACATTTTGCAAATATGATCAAAACTAGGTTTTAGCCCCGTACGATGCGCAAGCGATTTATAGTACCGATGATATGGTAAAATGTACAAAAATATTATAAAAATATAACATTGAGTAAACATCATAAAAATTTCACAATAGTGAGAAAAAATTATGTCCAAATTTAAAAGTTGACTATAAAAGTAATATATTGAACATAAAGGCTTATATATAGAGAGAGCCAGACTCATGTGCACACTAAGTTTGCACATTATATTTTTAAAATAGTAAAAAAAATATTTTTGAGTTGATTTTTTCTTTTGTGATATTTAAACATTTCAACGGACCCATGTAAAAAAAATCAGCTAAATTTTTTTTTTCTATTTTTAAAAAATTCGTCAAACTTTCGCTAGCACTTTAAAAGTTGCGAAAGTTTGACCGATTTTTTAAAAATAGCAAAAAAAAAATTTGAGTTGATTTTTTTTACATGGGTCCGTTGAAATGTTTAAATATCACATAAAAAAAATCAACTCAAAAATATATTTTTTACTACTTTAAAAAAATTGGTGTGCGCCAGTACTGTGCAAACTTAGTGTGCATAGGACCTGCCTCTCTCATGTGCACACTAAAGTTTGCATATTATTTTTTTAAAATAGCAAAAAAAAAAAATTTGACCTGTTTTTTTTTTAATGATATTTAAACATTTCAAGAAATCCATATAAAAAAAATCAACTCAAAAAATCATTTTTGTTATATTAAAAAAATCGGTCAAAGTTTTGCAAATTTTAAAGTGCTTAAAGGCTGCGAAAGTTTGACCCATTTTTTGAAAATAACAATTTTTTTTTGAGTTGATATTTTTTATGTGACATTTAAACATTTCAAGGAACTCATATAAAAAAAATCAGGTCAAAAATATTTTTTTTGCTATTTTAAAAATACGATGTGCAAACTTTAGTATGTAAAGAAGTCTCTCTCTCTCTCTCTCTCTCTCTCTCTCTCTCTCTCTCTCTCTCTCTCTCTCTCTTTCTCTCTCTCTCTCTCTCTCTCTCTCTCTCTATATATATATATATATATATATATATATATATATGGGACAATAGTGTTTTACTTTTCATCTTTTATCTATGTTTATTAAAGTAATCAAAGGGTCTACATTTTGCCCCAAGAGTTGAAATTAATGGTAAGGATAAATGCCACCTCCTTAATCCCTCCACTAATAATTCAAATTTCAAATTTTAGCTCTTACTTTTTGTTTTTCCCTCACAATTCATTATTTGCTTTTTATCTCTCTCTCACCTCACTCCCTCTCACTATTGCAGCACAAGCCCTCTCCTCAAACCCACGAACATGTAAACTCTCTCTCTCTCTCTCTCTCTTCCCTCACATTTTTTTGTTGTTGTTGGTTTCATTTTACTTTTTGCAGGTTATTGATGAAAGTAAAAATGGTACTTTTTGTTGGAAAATTGGAATATAAATGGGTATTTAAAGCTGTCCAGATTTTTCTGGACAGATTTTTGAGCAACTTTGAGCTCAAATTTAGGTGGGACCCACACTACGGAAATTGTGGGACCATATACGAACGCGTTCACCTCCGCAAGGAGATTAACGTAGTATATTCATATGTCCAATTTCAATAAGTTATGAATGATAATTATGTCCCCAAAGTGACTCACAAAGCAATGAAAGTTAATGAATTGGGTGTGTTTTAACTCTTGTCCCACATTGGAAGAGTAGTGGAATTTTGATGAGTTAATAACACCCCAAGTATGGACTAAGGCTTGGATGCCTTGGGGGTATCCCAACTCTTTGAAGGGGAGATGACCTAAGCTATGCTCGGGTTGACTTTCGGTCAAAAGTCCACACGCGCGCGTCCGTCCGTCCGTCCGGCTCGGCTCGGTTCGGGCTCGGGCTCGGGCTTATAAAAATTCTTAAATTTTTGGGCCGAATCTAATTAACTTTCTGGGCTTTAATTAATTAATTACGGAATTAATTAATCTTTAATTAACTGATAATCAGTTAATTTCAAGAGTCAGCAGTTAACCAAATTAACTGCTTTGACAGTTAATTTCGGTTTTGACTGTTCCCAACAGTCAAGACATTTACTATAAATAAAATGTTACCCCCTCAGTTTTAACTACTGAAAAATTCCGAAATTGCTACTGCATTATTTCCTCTGCCCAGAAAATTATTTTCTTCATTTCTGCATTGCATGTTCTTGGTTCTGTTGAGTACAAACACAGAAATTGTGTTCGCTGGGATTATTCATTGCTGTGCTGCTTGATTAAATCCGAAAATCCGTTCTATCTTGGGAGGCAATTATTCATTAAACTCAAGCACGTTGGAGGAATAATTTTGTCTTAAGGAGACTGTTGAACAGGGCTCGGATTTCTTTCTAATTATTATTATTATTTCTGCAAATTCTAGTAAGTATTTCATTTCTATTATTCTGTTTCTATTCTGTCATTATTTTAATTGTTCATAATTCTGTACAATTGTTATTTATAAATAGTAGAAATAACAATCTTAAGACAAAATTAATTAGTTCTACTGTTTTTTGTGTACAGAATTTTTTTTTATTACAGAAATTTATTTGTTTGAAATAAAATCTGTTTTGACAGAAAAATGAATTAATTTACTACTTTATTGTAGAAATTAGTAAAACAGTTTTAATATAGAAATTAGTTTCTATACTGTTTTTATATTCTGTTTTAGAAAATAAAATTTTATTTGTGTACTCTTGTTAAAATCTGTTTATCTAAATTTTTTTTTTATCTTAAATTATAATTCTGTTTTGTACGGAATTCTTTTTATTATTAAAAATTAGTGTGACACAGATTTTATAATTTAATTCTGTTTTGTACGAAATTCTGTTTATATTTCACTTTTATTCTGAATTATTATTTGAATTCTTTTGGAATTCATTTATTGTGAATCATATTTGGAGGAAATTGTTGCACAGAATTTTGTATTCTGTTTTGATTAATTCATTATATATGAATTTTATCATTGATAAAAATTCTGTTTTTGTAACAGAAATGGAATCGCAAAGTACGAACACTACTCCTACGAAACTGATTGTCACCAACACAAGTGTGACTGCACCCGTATCTATGCCACACGGGGAGAAACCTGAAAAGTTCATTGGGACTGACTTCAAACGTTGGCAAGGACAAATGTACTTCTATCTCACTACCTGCCAACTGGGCAGGTTTGTATATGAAGATTGCCCCTCTATTCAAGAGGGAGATGATGCTGAAAAGGTTGTTGCTGTCGATGCTTGGAAGCACTCGGACTACCTATGCCGAAATTATATTTTGGCCTACTTGGACAAGACTTTGTACCATGTCTATTGCACTATCAAAACTTCCAAGGAATTATGGAATTCTTTGGAAAAGAAGTATAAAACTGAAGATGCTGGGATGAAGAAATTTATCGTTGGGCGTTTTCTGGACTTCAAAATGGTTGATTCTAAATCTGTGATCTCGCAAGTGCAAGAATTCCAAGTGATCCTCCACGACATTCATGCTGAAGGAATGTCAATCAGTGAAACTTTCCAAGTTGCTGCAATTGTTGAAAAGTTGCCACCTTCTTGGACTTTGTTCAAAAACTATCTCAAGCACAAGCGTAAGGAGATGAATGTGGAGGAGTTGGTGGTCCGGCTAAGAATCGAAGAAGACAACCGTGAATCTCAAAAGAAAAGTGGGAAGAATCCGATGGAAACAAAGGTCCATGTCGTTGAAGGTCCTAAAAAGAACAAACGAAAATATGATGGGGAAGGCACTTCTAAACATAACAAGAAAAAGTTAAAAGGCAAATGCTACAATTGTGGTAAACCGGGACACCGCTCAAGTGAGTGTCGTAAGCCTAAGAAGCAAAATAAAAATAACTCTCAAGCAAATGTGACTGAGGGTGA
Source organism: Sambucus nigra (assembly GCA_949130495.1). NCBI lineage: Eukaryota > Viridiplantae > Streptophyta > Magnoliopsida > Dipsacales > Adoxaceae > Sambucus > Sambucus nigra. The sequence goes on from OX422214.1 coordinate 590,380,166, forward strand.
CCATATCACCAATGATTTGGAGGATATGAATCTTTCTGCCGTTGTCTCTGAATGTAACTTGGTTGGAAATACCAAGGAATGGTGGGTGGACACTGGAGCCACACGACACATTTGTGCAAACAAATGGATGTTCTCCACCTATAAGCCTTTGGAAAATGAGGAGAACCTTTTTATGGGAAATTCTTCCACTTCTAAGGTGGTGGGACAAGGAAAGATTGTTTTGAAAATGACTTCTGGAAAGGAACTTACTCTCAACAATGTTCTTCACGTGCCTGATATCCGAAAGAATCTGATTTCGGGATCTCTCCTTACTAAGAATGGTTTCAAGCTTGTGTTTGTGTCGGATCGCTTTGTGTTGTCTAAAAATGACATGTATGTAGGAAAGGGCTACCTAAATGAGGGGCTCTTTAAATTGAATGTTCTTACTGTAACCCCTAAAACATCTGTTTCTATGAATGAAGTTGCTAGTTCTTCTTATTTGATTGAGTCATCTAATATTTGGCATGCTAGATTGGGACATGTTAATTTTGATACATTGCGTAGATTAATTAACTTGGATTTTTTGCCAAAATTCAATATAGATAAAAATCATAAATGTGAAATTTGTGTGGAATCTAAATTAGCTAGATTACCTTTCCATTCTATTGAAAGGATAACTGAACCTTTAGATTTAATTCACACCGATATTTGTGATTTAAAATTTGTTCAAACCAGAGGTGGGAAAAAGTATTTTATTACTTTTATTGACGATTGCACAAAATATTGCTATGTATATTTGTTACATAGTAAAGATGAGGCTATTAATGCATTTAAACAATATAAAAATGAAGTTGAGAATCAATTAAGCAAAACGATAAAGGCTATTAGAAGTGATAGAGGAGGTGAATATGAATATCCATTTGAGGAATTTTGTTCTGAAAATGGGATTATTCATCAAACAACCGCTCCTTATTCTCCTCAATCGAATGGTGTTGCTGAACGCAAAAACCGTACTTTGAAAGAAATGATGAACTCAATGTTATTAAGTTCAGGAGCTCCACAAAATTTGTGGGGGGAAGCCTTACTTTCTGCTAATTACATTCTCAATAAAGTACCTCACAAAAAGACTCATAAGACACCTTATGAATTATGGAAAGGTCGAAAACCTTCCTATAAATATTTACGAGTGTGGGGGTGCTTAGCCAAAGTGATGGTTCCTAAACCTAAAAAAGTAAGAATAGGGCCAAAAACCGTGGATTGTGTATTCATCGGTTATGCTACTAATAGCAGTGCATATCGATTTCTAGTTTGTAAATCTGAGATTTCGGACATTCATGTAAATACGGTTATTGAATCGAGGGATGCTTCATTTTTTGAAAATGAATTCCCGTATAGCATGACCCGAGAATCTGGTCCTCCTAAAAGGACATATCAAGCTACTACAAGTGGTACTCATCAACCTATTGAATCAATAGAGGATGAACCAAGACGTAGTAAAAGAGCAAAAACCTCGACTTCTTTTGGTCCGGATTTTCTAACATATTTGTTAGAAAATGAACCTCAATCGTATAAAGAAGCTATATCCTTACCCGATGCTTCCAATTGGAAAGAAGCAATTAATAGTGAAATTGAATCCATATTACAAAATCATACATGGGAACTAGTGGATCTTCCACCAGGTTCAAAACCGTTAGGTTATAAATGGATCTTCAAAAAGAAATTGAAGGCCGATGGATCAATTGATAAATATAAAGCTAGACTTGTAGCTAAAGGCTATAGGCAAAAGGAAGGGTTGGATTACTTCGACACATATTCACCGGTAACAAGAATAACGTCCATTCGGATGTTAATAGCAATAGCTGCTATTAATGGACTTGAAATACATCAAATGGATGTAAAAACTGCATTCTTAAACGGTGAACTAGACGAGGAAATTTATATGGAGCAACCTGAAGGGTTCAAAGCTCCCGGACAAGAAGGAAACGTATGTAAGCTTGTTAAATCACTATATGGATTAAAACAAGCACCTAAACAATGGCATGAAAAATTTGATAATGCAATGTTATCAAATGGTTACAAAATTAATGAATGCGATAAATGTGTTTACTTTAAATACATTCATAATGGATATGTCATTGTATGCCTCTATGTTGATGATATGCTTATCATGGGTAGTAACTTGGAAATTGTCAAAACTACAAAACAAATGTTGAGTAGTAGATTTGACATGAAAGATATGGGAATCGCCGATGTTATATTAGGAATTAAAATTTCTAGAACATCCGATGGACTTATATTATCTCAATCTCATTACATTGAGAAAGTTCTTGAAAAATTCAAGAAGTATGATATTAGTCCTACCAAGACACCTGTAGATGTAAATTTACATCTAGCAAGAAATAATGGTGAAAGCATATCTCAACTAGAATATTCTCGTATTATCGGCAGTTTAATGTATGTCATGAACTGTACGCGACCGGACATAGCATACTCAATAAGTAAGCTAAGTCGATTTACGAGTAATCCAGGAAGAGATCACTGGAAAGCAATATTGAGAGTTTTGGGTTATTTAAAATATACTCAAAACTATGGATTGCATTACTCAAAATATCCAGCTGTTCTTGAAGGACATTGCGATGCAAATTGGATATCTGATACAAAAGACTCTAAGTCTACGAGTGGGTATGTGTTTACCCTCGGAGGTGCAGCCGTATCTTGGAAATCCTCAAAACAAACGTGCATTGCTAGATCAACAATGGAATCTGAATTCATTGCACTAGACAAAGCTGGAGAAGAAGCTGAATGGCTTCGAAATTTCTTAGAGGATGTTCCAAATTGGTCTAAACCTGTGCCCGCAATATGTATACATTGCGATAGCCAATCAGCGATTGGAAGAGCACAAAATCACATGTATAACGGAAAGTCACGACATATTCGTCGTAGACACAATACCGTTAGACAACTTCTCTCAAACGGAATTATCACAATTGACTATGTAAAGTCAAAAGATAATATATCGGATCCACTAACGAAAGGTTTAAACCGAGAGCAAGTTGAAAGATCATCGAGAGGAATGGGTCTAAAGCCTATAAATAAATAAGAATCAATATAGTGGCAACCCAACCTAGCTGACTGGAGATCCCAAGATCTAGGTTCAATGGGCAAACCGAACTACGTTGTATTCAGTAAGCACTGGAGGATATTTAATCCTATCCATTCCAAAGATGAGACAGTGCATATCTGCCGTGAAATTAGGATAAGTTATGCTTTTAATGACATCTATATCTTAGTACGTCTAAGTGGGGTATTGCAGAATACTCTTTATGGAAGTCACCTACGTAAGTAAGAAGGGGGCCACTTCTATGAGAATAATGAAAGGCATATTCTCTAAAATACTTACGGAACCAAGTGGTGTTCACGGCCAAAATGAACACAAACGTGAGAACCAACTGTGTTGAAGAATTGTTGTGTGAATACTGTTGTCTAGGTTTACAAAAACGGTTGACGGTTCAAGGACGTGAAGTCTACTGATTAACCAAGTAAATCCGATAGTATATCACTAAGGAAAGTTCAAGGCCACTAGGCTACTTCTCCCGATGCAATAAGTCTTCAGTTTTACTCAACCTGTGTCTGCATCTGCATCAGCATCTGTTTTGTTTTATTTATAGCGATATATCATTCATGTGGGGGATTGTTGGAAAATTGGAATATAAATGGGTATTTAAAGCTGTCCAGATTTTTCTGGACATATTTTTGAGCAACTTTGAGCTCAAATTTAGGTGGGACCCACACTACGGAAATTGTGGGACCATATACGAACGCGTTCACCTCCGCAAGGAGATTAACGTAGTATATTCATATGTCCAATTTCAATAAGTTATGAATGATAATTATGTCCCCAAAGTGACTCACAAAGCAATGAAAGTTAATGAATTGGGTGTGTTTTAACTCTTGTCCCACATTGGAAGAGTAGTGGAATTTTGATGAGTTAATAACACCCCAAGTATGGACTAAGGCTTGGATGCCTTGGGGGTATCCCAACTCTTTGAAGGGGAGATGACCTAAGCTATGCTCGGGTTGACTTTCGGTCAAAAGTCCACACGCGCGCGCGCGCGCGTCCGTCCGGCTCGGCTCGGCTCGGTTCGGGCTCGGGCTTGGGCTTGGGCTTATAAAAATTCTTAAATTTTTGGGCCGAATCTAATTAACTTTCTGGGCTTTAATTAATTAATTACGGAATTAATTAATCTTTAATTAACTGATAATCAGTTAATTTCAAGAGTCAGCAGTTAACCAAATTAACTGCTTTGACAGTTAATTTCGGTTTTGACTGTTCCCAACAGTCAAGACATTTACTATAAATAAAATGTTACCCCCTCAGTTTTAACTACTGAAAAATTTCGAAATTGCTACTGCATTATTTCCTCTGCCCAGAAAATTATTTTCTTCATTTCTGCATTGCATGTTCTTGGTTCTGTTGAGTACAAACACAGAAATTGTGTTCGCTGGGATTATTCATTGCTGTGCTGCTTGATTAAATCCGAAAATCCGTTCTATCTTGGGAGGCAATTATTCATTAAACTCAAGCACGTTGGAGGAATAATTTTGTCTTAAGGAGACTGTTGAACAGGGCTCGGATTTCTTTCTAATTATTATTATTATTTCTGCAAATTCTAGTAAGTATTTCATTTCTATTATTCTGTTTCTATTCTGTCATTATTTTAATTGTTCATAATTCTGTACAATTGTTATTTATAAATAGTAGAAATAACACTTTTTCCTTGGTTTCAATTTTTTTTCCTTTGGATTCATCATCTATTTTTTTAATTTCATTTGCAAATGCGAAATAAAAATGAAATCATTTGCTGTATACAATAAATTAAAAAAAACTTTTTTAAATAATTTTTTTTTATCACGGGACAAATTTTATCGCCGTATCATCGGTACGGACACACACTAGTATATATATAATGAAAGAGACCCTTTATGATTACAACCATCAATACATAAAAGGCTTTTAATTGTCAACAAAAAGCACACAAACTAATCATGGCCCCAAAACATGTATGTTTTGTTCCCTCTATTGAAAGTCACCAATTGAATCCTACAGATTGACTAAGCTTGGCAAAGATTCCACTCAAAAATCAAATTTTGGACAACTCATTTGGCACAAATATATTATGGACACACGTAAATCTAAAATGGAATCAAAATTCTGGAAATGGATCAGAGTATTGTACGTATAAAACTTTGAACCTCTTGCAATTTATAAAAGTGAAAACCGAAACGCCATTATATACGATACAATGGTACTTCAACTTCTATAAAGCAACATAAGTATTTGTGAACAAACATGATAATACCAACCATTTTTGAACAACCATGTTTCTCAAATATTAAATATAGTTCACAAATATTAAGAACAGCAAGAGTAGCAGTTTTCTTCCCAATCCTAATGGAAATCAAGAAGTTCAAATAATCATAAACAAACCTATCAAATTCAATTAAATTTAGCCAATCCAATTAGTAACAAACACGAAACCATCTTCATAAAAAAAACACAAAATTGTCTTGATATAAAAAACAGAAAACCGTAAGGCACATGCGTGCAGGGGCGGATCCACATGGGGACCAAGGGGGGCCTTGGCCTCTACTCAATTTTTGAAAAATAATATATATATATATATATATATATATTCAAAACTGAGGGTGTGATATTGTAATTAACTAAAAATCTAAATCTCGTCAAATTTCTGTAATTTGTGTCCCAAATATATATGCCCAAAAAAACTCGAAATAAACTCGAAACATATAATTTGTAGTCAATTTGGATGAACTATAATTTGTATAAAACTCGAAATAACTAAAAAAAAATTCTTCCCGGTGACTCCCGCCGCCAAACCCCCGGCACCACTCGAAACTTTGGCCCCGATTGACCAAAAATCCTGGATCCGCCACTGCATACGTGCATGGTAAAAATATGTATACATTAGGCATTTATATTTTATATGCAATGAAAACCAATGGTGTAGATTTTTTATTTGAAAATGGTGAAATTTATATAACACTCAATTCACAAAGCCTTATATAACAAAAATAGTATGCCTTACTTACCAATTAAGATAAATATCTCCTTAACATGAAACCGTGTATTCATTTGTTTGAACTAGAAAAAATGCCTCTTATTTGTGAGACACAATAACAATTTTTTTTTATAAAGGATGTCTTAGTATATGAAAATAATTAAAAAATTGTATTTCATTCTTACCTCTATATATATAATTTTAAATAATTTATATCACACAAAAACAGTACACACTTGAGATCTTATCAGCTCTGTTTTCCAAGATAAAGCATCTAATAAAAGGGAAATTGAACAATAGGTGTTATTGTCGACTAATTTTGATTAAATAACCAAACACACACTCAGCTAATTAAAATCTAGAGAAGATATTCTCAACTGGAAGCCATAGTCGTTTGGATAAAGAAGATCTACCATATCAAATGTATTTAGATAAAATTAAAAAAAACTACATAAAATAGTTAGCACATCCCAAAGCAACATCAAAGTCAATCATAGTAGTGTCTGTTAAGCAAGTTAAATTCCCCATGATGTATACCCAACTATGGATCAGTAAGGAACATAAACTAAAGATTAAATTATAAAAAGGAACAAAAAAGGAACACATAATAAAACTTTTGGATAACAATCAAATAATTGTTACAATATTAGAAAATTCGAATCGTCAGCATAATATACCAAATCTGGAACATGAAGTTACTCGGTCTAGAAGATAACCATCCATCACCCACAAACTTATTGTGGTGACGAAAATCTCAACACAAATAATTTATGAAGGAAAACCATCACCAAGATAATAAAAACAACAACAATCACAATCACAATCACACAACACAAGAATATACGTGCTTCGATAAATTGTTTACGTGCACAGAGAGGTCTACTGTTGTATTAAGTAACTCTCGAGAAGGTTTTTCACATGCCCTTATGCCCCGATCCATGGGTACAATATATATTCAGTTGAAAGAGAGAGAAAGAGTATTGGTGACCAAGACGTTAGCCTAATATCCCCTGAATATCTCATCCGAAATTTTGGGGATGGACTTGGTCATATCTTTTTACTCTAATCGTCATTTAGGACTCATAATTTGGGTCGTGCGCCATTTGTACTTACTTGGGCTTGGACGGCTACTCTTATGGGCCTAGTCAACAAAAAGGGTACCCACAATTATCTCTAAAATTTTGGGGCCACAATTTGGGCTCAAAATTTTTTAATAGCATCTCCGGCCTGCTTCTGATGGTATTGTTGTTATTTTTAAAATTGAGAGGGGAGTGAATCGCCGTTTTGCAGTAAGTTTTAAGCGACAAATCTTCTTTGATTGTCGTGCACCATTATTGAAGAGTTTAAATCGAGGCACTCAGACGATCTACTTCGCCACTTCATTTCGTGTTTCCTTTTGCTTCCAAACCGTCCTTTTCTCTCAAGCTTCTTCTTGCTCTCAAGCTCATTCTTCGTCATTTAAAAGTTATTTCTTGCTCCTCGTCTTCTTTCACCTATGGTCTCACATCGTCCCTAGCTCAATCTTTGCTTCGTAAGTTCTTAGTCTTCCTTTCTTTTGTATTTCTATCCTTTGTACTGTAGTTAGGGTTTGCCTATGGTAGAGATAAACAACAAATCTTTAGCTGAATTTAGGAAATGCTACAATATCACTAACTGGGTGGATATTGAGTGTGCCCCTGTTCCTCATAACATTCGAGACGTTGAGGATGGCCACTGGATTCAAGTTCTTTTGTTATCCCGGGGGGGTTTAACCTTTCCCCTAAATCGTTTATTTTTTCACTTCTTCCAGTATTTTTATATAGGCCCTGCCCAATGTTCTCCAAATGTCTGGAATATCGTTAATGGTGTTCATAGGATAAACCAGCTATATGACACTAACTTATGATTAGTTGAAATTTATTTTTGCTACACTTTTTCTTGAACAAGTGCTGGTCTTCTTTATTTAAAATCTAGGAGCCCATACAGGGTATTAGTAGTGAATCTACCTAATTCTCATAAGGACTATTGGAACGAGGGCTTCATTTCTTGGAATTAGCAGGTTTCTCCCAAATTTGAGGGGCCCAAGTATAGGGGACCTAGAATCCCTTTCTATGGGGAGGAGTATGTAGCTTGTTATCTAACCCTGTTGCTTGCTGTTTGTTGCTTTAATATATTCTCCCTCAATTGTCTTCTTTTCTTTTGCAGCAAAAGCCAAGAACTAAGAACCTGCTCTTCACGAAATACGAGCTATTGAGTTTATCAAAGCTTGGAAAATAAGGGATTTCGTTGTTGAGGGTGAACACCCGAGGTCGGCTGCCTTCTTACTGGAGTACAATAACACAACCACTAACTTCAATGCCCATCCAGTTGACTCTATTCCCCACCTCGATATTCCATAGGAGGTTGCTGCCCCCAAAACTATTCAGTTAGATGATGAGGAAGGGAGCAACTCAGATGCTATAAGCGTTGGAGGTAGCATAGGTGGTAGTCGTGAGGCAGGGTCCAGCGAGGAGGGTTCTGGTGGTGAAAGGTCTATCGAAGGAACATTTAGCTCAGGATCAGGTCTAGGAAGTTCTAGCCAGGAATACATGGCTCCCTCAAAGAGGAAAAACTTGATCAAATATGATGATGAAGATGACGTCCTGTTAATAAACAGGATGTAAATCTAGAAACCTAGGTTTGGGGATACTACTAATGGTTCCCAGATCACAACTCATGAAAAAGAGGTGGAGAGGAAAGAATATGAAGAGAGGAGGGAGAGGGAGAGAAAGAGAGAAGAGGAGAAGAAGAAGAAGAAGAAGAAGAAGAAGAAGAAAGAGGCTAAGAAGAAGGAAATAGAAGAGGAGAGGAGAAGAGATGAAGTGAGGACAAAGAGGGCACAAGCTTTTCTTGTTCCTGTGTTTGTCCCGGCTGAGGGGGCCTCTGTAGCTTTGTCCCCTCAGATCTCTCCTGTGATGCTCGAAAGAGCAATGGTGATGGAGGATCGTAAGTGATCTTCAAATTTGGGACCATCCCAATTAGACATGAAAGCAGATCAGGGGCTTGCTTTGCTAAGGCCATTTCCTCATTTCTCTGTCTCTTGTAATTTCTTCGTACTCTCTTTACTCACATCTATTTGTGCCCGCAGTTTTTGTTTGATTACATCGTCCTCAGGCACAGTTGAAATGAGTTGGTGAGGAGGAATTCAGAGCTCGAGGAGAGCCTAAAGTTCGTCCAGGAGGCTCAGAGGTCCTTTGAGAAAGATCTTATAGAGGATAGGTCCCCTTTTGACAAGGAGAAGAAAGCAGCAACAAAGGAGTTAAACGAGCTCCAAGAGTCCTATGAGTTGGTTGTGACGAGCAAGTGGACTATCACTGAGAAAAATAAGGTGCTCACTGACCAGAAAAAAGAGCTCGCAGATGAGATGCAGCATGTCACTGAGAAGGTAAAGAAACTGGAGTCTGAGGCCTATTTTGTCAGAAAGGATGGTTACAATGCTAGGTAGGCGGCTGCATATGAGGATGCTGATGCCCAGATTGACTACATCAGTCGAGCTAACTTCAAAAAGGGTTGGGACAAAGCACTTCTTACTACTGGAGTAGATACTGACTCTCCTCTCTTTGACGAGTACCATTTGGGTCCCAAGCCTATCATTGAGGATAATGCCCCGACTGCTCGGACTAGAGAGGATTCTACTGCTGCTGATGCTCCTGCTGTTGCTACTAGTGACCAAGGGATAAACCTTACCCCGATCGAAGGAGGTGTTATTGGTACTGAGACAGGTGAGACTGCTGCTGATAAGGGGAAAGAGCCTGCTTCCTTTAATCAGGTCGATGCCACCAACTAGACTCTTAGGATTCTTTTTGATTTTTATTTTTCCTTTTTTTCCACTCAATGTACTTGTACCTTGCCTTAGCCAATTTCTAATGAAATAAAGAAGTTTATTTTTCTGCATTTGCTGATGTGTGTACTTTGTGTGCTTTTATGCGTCGTAGTTTATCGACCTTGATGACTATATGCTCGCTACTTCTCACATAGGCCAAATTCTTGGTTATACTGTGAGTGATCAAGTTTGACGAGCATTTATAAGAATCTACAAATCTCTTAGGGCAAGGAACTAGGACTACAAAGATCAGTTCGAGTTGGTTGGCAAGCTAAAGGACAAACTTGAAGATATGAAAGAGATTAGTGCCTCTGTTCAAGAAGAGGTGAATGCTCTGAAGGCGAAGCTCTCGGATGCATCTAAAATTAACCAGGTTGGGGAGATGCTAAAGCAGGATAATGATTCTTTAAAGAGGGAGGTTGCACGCCTTAGGGAGAAGGCGTCGAGTATTTCTCCTTCAGTTATTTAAGGTTCTTCGTCGTCATCCAGGCAGCGGGCTAGAACTGACGATGTCAATTCCCAAAGGGAGATTGCCTAAATGAAGGGAGATGTTCATCGAGCGTATGTGATAGCCGATAGGCTTCAGAGGGACGTCACTAGACTAAGGCACCTGTTCATAAAATGTCCTCGATAGGTGTGGGAAGATGGATACAACCAAGGTTGAGCAGATGCTACCATAAAGTTAAAGGAGGTAGAGGAACTAGCCTTCATTAGAGGGTGGCTAAGTTCCCTCAGGGAGTTAAAGGTGCCCAAGAATTCCATTATCTGGTATAGGCATAAGATTCCCCCTTCATCCTTAGAACCAAATCCATTTAGAAGGGATGACTGTTGGATCCCAATAGATGCAATCCTGAGGCAGCTGCTAGAGTCAATCTTGGAGGAAGTTAAGGAGAACTTTACCCCTCATCCAGACGATGGTCAAACAGCGTGAGTAGCTGATTACCTAGCTCAGTGACCTGGACCTCCTTAGGATTTAATTTATTTTAGCACTGTTGTATATGTAATTATGTAACCTTTAGCAATAAATTATTTATGTTTTGGACCATGGAAGACTAAACATATGTTGTCTGTTTTTGATTTATTAATAATCTCTAGCTATTTTAGGCATCTCAGCTGACTAAATATGACTCAGAGTTTATTTTCGAATGAGTATTCCCCTAGTCCAGTATGCCTTAGCCATACCATTTCACCTCACTTTACCTTTTAGGTCGTGTCGTCAAACTTCCTTAGGCCTAAGTAGGGCAATGGCGAGGATACACCTGATCAATGGGCAATCCACCTGAACAGGATTTTGGAGCCAAACTATGTTGGCGACCAACCTGGGTTGTCCATATTGCCTAAGGGTCCCTTGTAGGTCCTTATTTGTTACCGGAGCAACCTAGGAGGACAATTGTGTTATGAACAAAGGCCCATGGAGGGTTATTGTATGTCAACCCTACTAACTATGCTTTAGAGAAGTTAAGCTAGTATAAACCCAATCACAAGGGGTTAGCTCAGGAGATATTTTGACTAGAGCAAGTTAACTAACTAACTAACTAACTAACTAACTAACTGTAACCCATGATCTTTATCACATAAGTTAAAAGAGTGAAGCCTGTAACTTATAAAATATGTATATATCAAAATATGGCTGAGAAAACCAATACACATAGAATTCTAAGGCCAATCGAGTTTTATTGATCAAAGTCAGGAACAGAGAGCAACATTAATTTATAAATGAAAATTTGTCTAAACTAATGGTGCATAGACAGAGTAATCTAGAAGTAGAATTTCTTTAGGTTGGTCGCATTCCAAGCTCTTGGTATCTCCCTGCCCTTCAGTGTTTCCAAGTGATAGGCTCCTTGTAGGTCATCCCTTATCACCTTAAATGGTCCTTCTTAGTTCGGTCCTATCTTTCCATCTGATGGTTTCAAAGCACTGCCAAGTACTTTCCTTAGGATATCATCCCCGACCTGGAATTTCCTTAAATTGACTTTCTGATTGTACTGTCTGGCTATTTGTTGCTTGTAAGATGCTAACTTAACTAGAGCCAATCCTTATCGCTCGACGGCTAAGTCAAGTTCAGTGAGCAATGCTTCATCATTATGACCTTGGTCGATCAATGTAGACCTTATGGTAGGGAGTCCAGCTTCTAGTGGATGTAATACCCCGTACTTTTGGCTATATTTATTTTTGGGATTAATTAATTAAATGCGTATTAATTGGAAATTAATCCGGGTTAAAAATACTAGCGAGATGTGAGTTGGTATTTGACTATATTGAGCATATATGATGTTATATGAATATTGAATTATGAAATTTGTCGTGAGATTTATGTACGGCAATTTGGGAATTTTGTTGAGAGATTTATGTACGGCAATTTAGAAATTTTGTTGAGACGCGTGTGACCGCCGCGTCACGGTGTATTATTTTGATTATAAAAGTGAATTTAAATTCTATTATCCGTATGGTCGTTTTGAGTGCGCCAACGCGTCCGGAAGGGTCGAGATAGTCAGAAAACACTAGCCGGGGGTGTAGTTTGGGTCCCGGGTATTTTTAGGCCATACCGGCAACTTAAAGGGTATTTTGGTAATTTTGTATTTTGAGGAATTATTAATGACGAAAATTAGGAGTCTTAATCTGATGTGGATTTAACCCACTAACCAACCCATATTAACCCATTAAGCTACGGAGGTTATCATTTAGGTTTCCAACTTTCCCAAAGCAAACCCTAGCCACCATAGCCACCATTGGAGAAGAAGCTTGGAGAGAGAAGAAATTCTGCAGAAAAGCTTCATCAAACCTACACCAAACTCAGAGACAATCAAGGCAAGTGATTTAATTATATTTAAATTCAGATAATGTTCTTTCCATGTTAGAAAATTGAAGAATTAAAATTGTTCTTGGAAGATGAATGAAAACCCATGTTAATTGGACTTAGGATTTGAATATTGAGGACAAATTGCATGTAGAATCACATAGAGATGATTATTCTGGTATTAATGTATGTTGAATATAACAAAGACGAATTTAGAATGGACTATTGATGATTACAAGTTTTAGGGTTCATGTTCTTGAGAAAATTGGGGAAAAAGTGTAGAGATTTGTATATTAATCGATGTTAGGGTAAGTTAATCCTTCAAAACGTGTTAGGATGTGATTATAATATGTTTAGGATTGTTTAGAGACCTTAAAACGATTGTTGGGACTTAGTTTAGAAGAGATTTGAGGAGTAAAAATGGTGAAAAACGAGATTTAGAAAAATCTGGGACGAAACTGGTAGGTCGTTAGAAGCCCCTGCCCAGGTCGTTCGAACGAACTCGTTCGAACGAGCTTCTAACGAATTGACCAGTCGCTTCTAACGAAAGAGAACTTCGTTCGATAATCTCGTTCGAACGAGATATCGTTAGAAGGTACAGTTCGTTCGAACGAACTGGATCTCGTTCGAACAGTCTCGTTTGAACGAGACTTCTAACGAGCCGACAGTGGAATCTCGTTCGAATAGCCTCGTTCGAACGAGACTTCTAACGAGTTGACAGTTTGGCCCTTTTTGGACTGTTTTGATTTTTGGAGTCCCGTAAACTTATTCGAGGATATAGATAACATTCCGATGATGATGTAATGATAGAATTGGGACTTTTGGGTATTTATGAGAAGAAAATTATATACGAGAGTTAAATTAAATGGACGGTTTGGGTTGAGACGTGAGTGGCTACTACGACGTGAGAATAAATTATGGCTCGTATGATTATAAACCGGAATAGTATAAATTGTGATGATTATAAGTTGGTACGAGAATGCGATATGTACTACGATTAAACTACGGGATTACTAAGATGTGTGTTTACTTAGTATTGGTATATGAATTGTTTGTATGACATACCTACCATACTTGCTATCACGGGAGGTTTGCGTTCGCTTAGGGCCCTCTAATCCTTGTGTTGCCCGGATTTAGACTGGTTACCTTGATGAACATAGGTCATAGAAAGACTTATTGGGATATTAATAAGTCCGCTGATCGTGGGAGCGTAGGTATGTGCGTGACCCATGTGATGTGACTGTGTTCGCCTCCATTATTTGTGATGTTGTTATCTGTGAACTATTCCTGAGAGATTCGGAATATGTAATCCTTATGTACGTGATGTACCGGGATGGATATCAGAGTATGTGTGCACCGCAACTTAGTTCTCGGGGTGCTTGTATTGTATATTTATGATGTGAATAATATACACTTAATTAATGGAAACCTTCATGTTAATGTTGTATAAATAATTACGGTATTGTTTCGAGAAACATAACGAGTTAGCTGATAGTGATATATTGCATATTGAGCATCTGAGTTTACGTTAAACCCCTATTTAATTACGAGCGTTATAATGTTATTAGAACCGAGTAATAAGGGTAGGACCTATGGCTGTCTAGCTAGATATGATGTCACTTAGCTAGTGGTTTGTGTTGTTGTAGATGGGTACTTACGTTAGGAGTGCACAGTTAGACGAGAGGTGAGAATATCATGTGAGTGCACGTCCTAACATGTACTTTGCATTTAATGATTTAAATGTTTTTAAAGCACTTGCAGGTTTTTAAAATATAACTCCACATTCGGGCTCTGACCCGTTTGCTTTCAAATCTACTTTTCTTGTAAAACCATTTTAGGTGCCCAGCCACAAGGACACCATGCATAGGATACTCATTCTGGTGACGAGCTGTAGCTGGTTTGTGGAAGCTACATGGATTTGCTTGTAGACGCTTCGATCACTTGGATTCCAGATTCATTATCTATCAGTTGTAGGGCATGTTGCCCATTTCTATTAGAGTTACATTTCCATTACAGTTTTCAGACTTTGGCATGTATTGTTTTAGTATTCGGTTTATTTATTTCAGTTGTGGGATTTGTAGTGAGGAGTTTTCCTCCAGACTTTATTTACATTATGTGATGGTTATTCTTTTTACTTCAGTATGGTGAATGGTGTTAGTATTATTTATTACACTTGTTGCATGTTAATCAGACTTTAAATAAAATTTGGCACTTACTTTTTAAATACTAGGTGGTTAGTAATAATAAAAATGTTTTCGACAGTGATGCTATTAACTGAGCCAACTTGGCATTTTGAATTAATTTAATAAAGGAGTAGCTACCCGGTATTTAATTAGTCGGGGTGTCACAGGTGGTATCAGAGCTTCCATTCCATATGTGAGTGAAAAGGGTGTCTACCTAGTTGCCCGCCTTGGGGTCGTTCAATAGGCCTAAAGGATGTGGAGCAATTCATTTGCCCATACTCCTTTATCTCGCTTCAGGCGCTTCTTCAGTCCATCGATCAGTATTTTATTGAAAGCCTCAGCTTGACCATTGCTTTGGGGATACGCTACAGAGCTGAAGTAGTGCCTGATTCCATGATCGTTGCAAAATATTTAGAAGGGGACACTCTCAAATTCTCTCCCGTAGTTAGTAATGATCGTATTGGGTATGCTAAAGCGAGTAATAATATTTCTCCATATGAACCTCATCATATTCGTGTCCCTAATTTTCGCCAATGGTTTTGCCTCTATCCACTTCGTGAAGTAGTATGTGGCGACTAACAGATACTTCTGATTTCCTGCTACAGTAGGTTGAGGACCTATGATGTCCAAATCCCAGTAGGCAAAGGGCCACGAGCTAGTTATTGACTTTAGGTCGCTGGCGGGCTGGTGGACCATGGGTGAGTGCTTTTGGCACTTTTTGCATTTCTGAATGTAGACATCGGCGTCCTTCTGCATGTATGGCCACCAGTACCCTTTCTTTATTGCTAAAAAGTCTAGTGACCTTCCTCCTGAGTGACTTCCATAAATGACCTCATGAAGCATGTGCAGAACTTGCTCGACGTCCTGTGGATGAACGCATTGGAGGTAGGGGTCGGTAAAGGATCTCTTATATAACTTGCCCTTAGGAGATAAGTGAAATCGAGCATCTTTGACTCTTATCTGATGATATTCCTTCTTATCACTTGGTAGTACATCACTTCATAAGTAATCTATAATGGGATCCATCCAGCTTGGAGATTTTTCTATGTAGAGAATTTGCTCGGTGTTCAATGACTCAATAGTCTGATCAATGTTGGGTTGAGCAAGGAAACTAATTTGGATAATTATTTTCAAATCAGAGTTTATTGATAAACTCAGAGCTACTAGGTCATTTACATGGTTGTTCTGTCCTCTGGGGAACTGCTAGACATTCACTTGATAAAAGTTGGCCATTAATCGTTTTACAATGGCGAGATAAGCTACCATCGTTTCATCCTTTGCATTAAAATCACCTCTTATCTGGTTGGATACTAGATATAAATCACCGAAGACCTGAAGGTTCCTTGCCCCTAAGAACTGTGCTTTACGTAGTCCGACGATCAGAGCCTTGTATTCTGACTCGTTATAGGAGGCTTCAAATCCAAGTCTAATTCCCTGCTCAAGCACTATATTTTAGGGATTCACTAGAATGATACCTACTCCTTCCCCCTTGAGTTGGAGGCTCCATCAATGTATAAGGTCTAAACACTTGGTTCCTATAAACGTCACCTTAATTGGATAGTTGTTGGCTGATCACAAGGTTGTTTGCCTATGAACTTAGCGATGAAATCGAATAGGATTTACCCATTGACGGCTGTTCTTGGTTGAAAGTGAATATGAAACCTTTCGAGCTCGATCGACCACTTTGACAGTCGACTAGAGAGGTCTGCTTTCCTCAGAACAACCTTGAGGGGATACGAAGTAACTAGAAGATGGAGTGGGCCTCAAGATAATGCTTCAGTTTCCTTGGGGCTATCACTAGTGCGTAAGTGAGCTTCTCCAATGGCAGGTACCGCTGCTCGGCTTCCAAAAGGGTCTTGCTTGCATAATAAATTGGATTATGGCTCCCTCTCTCTTACACACTAAAGCAGAGCTTACAGTATGATCTGACACTGTAAGGTAGAGGTATAAAGGATCATTATCCTTAGGGATCACGAGCAAAGTGGGCCTACTGAGGTAGACCTTGAGTTCTTTTAAGTCTCTCGAGCAGTCCTTATTCCATATTATGCCCTTGTTTCTTTTTAAAAATTGAAAGAATGATTGACACATCTCAGAAGACTTATAAATGAACCGGTTGAGTGCGTTGAGCATTCCTGTGAGATTTTGTACATGTCTTTCTGTTGAAGGGGGCTGAACTCTGTTGATAGTGTCGATCTGGTTGGGATTTGCCTCTATTCCTCTCTTGCTGACCAAATATCCAAGGAATTTTCTTTACTAGACACCGAAAGAACACTTAGTTGCATTAAGTTTCATTCGGTACTTCCTGAGGATTTCGAAGGTCCTTACTAGGTAGGAGAGGTAATTATCTTTAAGCTTGCTCTTGACGAGCATGTCATCGATGTAAACTTCCATGGTATCCCCCTTCTGATCTTTAAACATCTTTGTGACTGGTCGCTGATAAGTCACTCCTGCATTCTTAATGCTGAAAGGCTTAACTTTATAGCAATACAAACCAATAGTAATTATAAAGGAGGTCTTATCTTAATCCGGCATGTGCAGGGAGGTTTGGTGGTATCCAGAATATGCATATAAGAAGCTCATCCTCTCATGTGCTGCTATAGCATCGACCAGTTGATCAATCTTTGGAAGTGGGAAACTGTCTTGGGACATGCCCTGTTGAGGTCGGTAAAGTCGATACAAACTCTCTACTTTCCGTTGCTCTTAGGAACTACTGCTGGGTTGGAAAACCATTTAGGGAACTAAACTTCCTATATAGATCCTGCATCTAATAGATTCTTGACCTCATTCTCTACTGCTTTAGCTTTCTCCGGGATTATTTGATGAGCCTTATGTGTAACTGGCTTGAAGGTAGGGTGCACGTATGATCAATGACAAGCGATTCTAGGATCAATCCCAAGCAGCTCATAAGGCTCCCATATAAAAACATCTAAATTACTCCGGAGGAGGTGACTAGTTCTTTCTTCTCACGATCAACCAGAGAGGTCCTAATCAAAAACCTCTTCTCAGTTGAGCTAATCCCAACTGCAACTTCTTTAAGGACTTTAACGACCCTCTCAGAGGGGAGGAGGCTGGTCTCCTCCATTCCTGGTTGACCATACATTAAGTGCCATTTGGAGGGCATTAACCCCTCCTGGGCTTTTTCCTTGCCTTTTGATTCTTTCATTTTCTTCTCCTGCTTGGGGCGTATGGTCACGATGTAACACTTCCTTACCGTAGCCTGGTCTCCATAGATCTCAACTACTCCTTGATGAGTTACACACTTTAACTTCTATTGATAGGTCGATCGGATGACCTCCATTGTATGGAGCCATCCCCTGTTGAGGATGGCTTGGTATGGTGATTTAATATTAATAACAAAAAAACTCAATCAATTTTTAGATGCTTCCTGCCCTAACTGGCAGGATGATCTTTCCCAAAGGGATTGTGATCTTTCCAGGAAAGCCGACCAATGGGACAGTGGCTTCTTTGAGGTCGGCTATGATCAACTTTAACTTCCTGAATAATTTAAGATACATTACTTCGAATGAGCTGCCTTGGCTGACGAGCAACCTGTCGATGTCCCAATTTTCTATCCTGAGTGTAATGACCAGTGCGTCATGATGAGGGGTTCTCACTGCCACTAAATCTTCATCTGTGAAAATAATATGCTTGTTGTAATCGACGTCCTTCGATCGCCAATGCTTCCCTGTCTGAGACTTGGCGGGGTTAATCTGGAATGCTTGCATGACTGCGGTAAGTTTCTTAACTTCCATTAAAGATGCATTTCCTTGAATCTGTTTGAAGTCTGACGCCCTATGTATCACTGCAAATTCGTGGCTGATATCCTCCTCGAGGATGTTATCAGGCCTCTGCTCGCCATTCGCCATTGCCTTATCTGTCTTCTTCTCCATAAACTCATTAAGGTGTCCGGCTTGGGATAACTCCTCAAGGTGAGACTTCAGGGCTTTACCGTGCTTAATCTTATGTCCACGTTTCTTATGGAACGCGCCCCTTAGTGCGTTATTTCGCTTGGAAGGGTCTCATGCCATCTTCTTCGGTCATTTAATAAATGGCTCATCTTTGATCTTTGCAATAATCTTGTAGATTGGCTCCTTGAAGACTATATTCACAGCCTGAAATGCCTTCGAGGTATCATTTTTGTTTCCATTCTTGGAGCCATTCTTGCCCCCGTTCTTGTTCCCTTTCTTTTGTGGTTAAGTCTTCTCGGCCCCTAAACCGGCCTTGGTGCGAACATTTTCCCCTGCATTAAGATAGGTCAAATCCTCAACTTTGGTGTATTTTTAAATACGAGCCATCAAGTCGTTGATGGTTGTGGCCTCCTTCTTAGTTAAGGACTAGTGTAGGAGGCAGGAGCTAGGCAAGCCTATTTTAAAGGATGCTACGGTGACTTGCTCCGAGCAATCCTCTTCGTGTACTCTTCGTGTACTCTCTGAGGTTCTCTTGTGGATTTTTCTTCAGAGTAAGCAAAGCATCCATCCTCTTTGGATGGGAGCTGCTTGTTATGAAGCGCGTTGTAAATAGCTCGGCCAGAGACTCAAAATTTTGGATGGACCTATGAGGTAGCTTCTCGAACCATTTTTGGGCCACATCGTGTAAGATCGATGTGAATATTCGACATATGAGAGCATCGTTATTGCCTTATAGAGTCATGGCTTGCCTGTATTGCCTGACATGGTCGATGGGGTTAGTCTTCTCATCGTAAATCTTAAACTTGGGAATCATGAACTTCTTCGGGGCTTCTTATTCTTCAATTTCCCTTGAAAAGGGGGACTTTATCTGAGCTTTGAGATCTCACCTGACTAGCTCCCTTATATATCTGGCACTATGATGAGCTGGGTGCTAGTGCATTGATTAGGCACATATTCTTCACATTTATCCCCTTAATTTCGGTATTTTTATGATCCTGTGCAGTGTAATTAGCTTGGATTTGTCTCGTATTTATGCTACTAACCTCTTTTGGCAAGTATTTCGTGTCTTATGTATTTCTAATGTGTTTTACAGGTATTTCATGCAAATTAGTTCGAAAGAGAATGCAAAACAGTGAAAGAAACCAAGAAATGCGGAGTTCAAGGCCATTTTTGTAATTTTTCAGCCTTAGTTCGGAGGTGAGTCCAATTGGAAAGTTGAAAAGCTCTAAATTACAAGAATATTGGAAAAAACGTCACCCCAATCCGAGCTACGGTGAAGAAGTTATGCCCATTTAAAGTTGGAGACAGAAAGTCAAAAGTTGAAATTAATTCTGGAAGCTAAAGAGACAACTCTTGAAATTTCTTGTTTAATTCGTTTTTATTAGTTGTAAAACGTGGAGAGGCATGGAAAGAGTCTCATTTAGGTATATTAAAAGGGAAAAACGTGGAGAGGCATGGGAAGAGTCATTTTTTAGTGTATAAAAGGCCAAGCCCTACATCCTTCCAAGGGAGTCGAATTCTAGAGAGTAGAATAGAATTTTAGAGAGAGAATTAGATTTTACAGAGTCTTTTTGTAAGTTTGAAGAAGAATAATTTTTCTGGATTCAAGTTCATCTCTTTTCCCGATTGCTGAATACAAGTATCAATTTTTCATTCTCTTATTTATTCTCTATTTTATTTTCAATTCAATTCTCAATTGTTTTGCAATTTGTTACCAATGTTTGCTAGATCCATAATTCCATGTATTGGTATGAATTTGTTTTCTAGAAAAATCATGTCCAGCTAAATTCTCAAGGGCTGGGGTACATGAATTCATTCCGAGGTGAATTACCCATGTAGAAAATAGAGGGTAAATTAAATATTGACCGAATCGTGTATGGAAATTATACAAACTTAGCCGATCTTTTAATCCCTCTTGCCCTAGGTACTTGGGATGTTTAAGAATGCTATGCAAGTGTAATTTTCCATTCACCGCTTTGTATTTGCCTTTGATTTCATATGATGAGGGCAAGATCCTTCATATATGTAATGCTTAGGATATATAAAGACTGGATTTAGTAAAAAATTTCAATTTACAATTCTAGTATTCTATACGGTAATTTGTTAAGGTTTGAGGGATTGTACCCCACCCTATTTTCTCTCATTTTCAAATCTAATTTCTTTACAATTCTTAGTATTTTTGTGCACATTTGATTTCATCACCAATTGGAAATTTAAACCCATCAATCATATTTTTCTTTTTTATTTTATTTTAACATCAACTTTAGGATTAAACTATCTTACCTTTGTCGTCACGTTCACACGTCCTAATTCCCTGTGGATTCGATACTCAGACTCGCCACTATACTCCTTAAGAAGTGTAGTTACAAGTTTAGGTTTTTTTGTGATCCCCTTAATTTCTGTATTTTTATGATCTTGTGTAGTGTAAATATCTTGGATTTGTCTCAAATTTATGCTACTAACCTCTTTTGCCAAGTATTTCGTGTTTTGTGTATTTCTCATGTGTTTTACAGGTATTTCATGCAAATTGGTGCGAAAGAGAACTCAAAACAGTGAAAGAAACTAAGAAATGGAGAGTTGAAGGGCATTTTCGTAATTTTTCAGCCTTATTCCGGAGGTGGGGCCAGCTAGAAAGTTGAAGAGCTCTAAATTACAAGAACACTGGAAAAAACGGCACCTCAATCCGAGCTACAGTGAAGAAGTTACGAGGTTTTGAAGTTGCGAGATAATAAAGAGAAATAGAACAGGACCGATCCGGTACCAAACCGATCCGGGTTCGGACCGGTCCGGTCATGCGAAATCCAGGCAATTAATTATGCAGTTAAAGTAGTGCAACTCTTGGAAAACTTGTGCAACAAGCAACTCTGGTTGTCAAATTAGTGCTACTTGGTGCTATAAAAGACCAAGCCCTTCCTCATTTCAAAGGAGTTGAATTCTAGAGAGAGGGAGACGAATTCTAGAGAGTAGAATAGAATTTTAGAGAGAGAAAGTCAGATTTTAGAGAGACTTTTTGTAAGTTTGAAGAAGAAGTATTTTTCTGGATTCAAGTTCATCTCTTTTCCCTATTGCTGAATACAAGTATCAATTTTTCATTCTCTTATTTATTCTCTATTTTATTTTCAATTCAATTCTCAATTGTTTTACAATTTGTTACCAATGTTTTCTAGATCCATAATTCCATGTATTGGTATGAATTTGTTTCCTAGAAAAATCATGTCCAGCTAAATTCTTAAGGGCTTGGGTACATGAATTCATTCCGAGGTGAATTACCCATGTAGAAAATAGAGGGTAAATTAAATATTGACCGAATCGTATATGGAAATTATACAAACTTAGCCAATCTTTTAATCCCTCTTGCCCTAGGTACTTGGGATGTTTAAGAATGCTATGCAAGTGTAATTTTCCATTCACCGCCTTGTATTTGCCTTTGATTTCATATGATGCGGGCAAGATCCTTCATATATGTAATGCTTAGGATACATAAAGGCTGGATTTAGTAAAAAAATTCAATTTACAATTCTAGTATTCTATACGGTAATTTGTTAAGGTTTGAGGGATTGTACCCCACCCTATTTTCTCTCATTTTCAAATCTAATTTCTTTACAATTCTTAGTATTTTTGTTCACATTTTATTTCATCACCAATTGGAAATTTAAACCCATCAATCATCTTTTTCTTTTCTTTTATTTTAATATCAAATTTAGGATTAAACTACCTTACCTTTGTCGTCACGTTCACACGTCCTAATTCCCTGTGGATTCGATACCCAGACTCGCCACTATACTCCTTAAGAAGTGTAGCTACAAGTTTAGGTTTTTTTGTATTGAGGTTGGAATCCGATAACAACGACTAGCGTATTACACGGACGCTCGATTTTTCCACTCGATCAAAAAATGGTGACGTTGCCGGGGAATTAGGCAGACTTTAGGTTAGGTTGGTTAATCCCGAATTTTACCTTAAAAAAAAAAAATCTCATCTCATCTTTCATAAGTCGTTCATGAAACTCCTCTGTTGTCTCCAACCTAATTTCACGAAAATCCCCTTGCTGAAGCTAACTCTGACAATTCTCATACTACCGACGTTCCATACTTTTAAGTCAAACACTAAGTGTGAATTCTGAATCTTTCGATAGCAATATGTCGGTGCATGGTAGTGTTGGTGTTGGTGCTGGAGAGGATGAGATACCATACCTTCCCATGAAATATTTGTTATTTCCTGAGAGAATTGTTATCCCTGGTTGCATTTTACTCCCGTATAATGCCGGTCAGTTCCACTTTCGAAATGGGATGATTCAAATTCTTCCTACATTTCATGGTATGGATTCTGAAAAACCATATCTCCATATTCGAGAATTCGAAGATACATGTGAGGCGTTTGGTGATCAAGCCTTCCCACAAGATGTTATCCGATTAAAGCTTTTCCCTTTTTCCTTAAAGGATAAAGCTAAGACCTGGCTATGGTCTCTACCCCCGAATTCTGTTCTGTCCTGGAGAGATATGCAGACTAAGTTTCTCTCAAAGTTCTTTCCGCAACACAAAACCAATTCTGTCAAGGCTCAAATCCAAGCTTTTTGCCAAAATGACAATGAAGCCTTTGATAAGTGTTGGGAACGATTTCAGGACTTAGTTAGTGCTTGCCCACATCATGGATTTGAGAAACATCATCTCATTTCGTTCTTTCATCAAGGGCTTACTTTGGCGTCTAAACAACTCGTGCAGACAATGTACGAAAGACCATTTTGGGAATTAGACTCGAGCGATGCTGAGGCTCATTTGAAATACGTAGCAGAGACTACGCAATGATGGGATGTTTCTGACCCCAACAGCCAAAACAGACATCGACAAGTGTCCAACACTCCTGGTGCTTCCGGTATTTATCAATTGGACAAGGACACTTTGTCAGACCGTCGACTTGATCAGTTTGAAAAGAGGATAAGAGACATCCTTGAGGTTCGGTTTAGAGAAGCTACTGGACATATCTCAGCTGAAAAAAAAGAGGTGTGTGCCATTTGTGCGGCGGGTCATTCTACAAAAGGATGTCCAGCAATACCCGCTTACAAGGAAATATACACTGAGCAAGTGGAAGCTATAGGAGGGGTTAGCGAACATTTTAGTACAGCCCAGGGAAACGCGTACAATTCATCTTGGAGGAATCATCCTAGTTTAACACATATGCAGCCCCCCATGAAATCACCATCTCCTGGTTCATATGTTACCCCACTGAGGCGATCTCTTGAGGACAACTTAAATCACCTCATCCAATCTCAAAAGAAGAACAGTGCTAAGTATGATCGAATGTTCAATGAAATTCATACTAGCATCTCAAGGTTGCAAACTGCATCGAATGTCCAAGAGAATGGAAAATTTCCTGCTCAAAGCCAACGACCTCCCCAAGGACAAACCAGTGTTAGCACTACATCCCACGACCATCGAGAGCAATGTAGCGCTATTACCACACTACGTAGTGGGAAAGTAGTTGATTTGTCACCTCCCCCATGCAATGCATCTAAAGATAAATAGGTTTCTCCCGGCATAAGAGAGGCCGAAGAGGCCCCTTTAATTGAGAGTGAGGAGGAGGAAAATCCTAGTGGACCCAAGGCCATCACCCCCACCGCTGCCCCATACCCTCAACGGTTGGTCTCTCACTCCAAAACGACCTCCCGTGATGAAGTTCTGGAAGTCCTTAAGCAAGTAAAAATTAATTTACCTTTTCTCGAGACTATACAGAGAATTCCCGCGTATGCTAAGTTTATTAAGGACTTACTCACGGTGAAACGCAAGCTAAAGGTAAACCAGAACGTCTCTATGTCCCAAAATGTCAGCGCAGTCTTGTCGAGTGACTTTCCATTAAAATATAAAGATCCGGGTGCACCCACTATTTCGTGTATCATGGGGAAGAACCGAATCGAGAGAGTTCTAATAGATCTAGGGGCTAGTGTTAACATTATGCCCTATTCCATCTATAGGCAACTAGAACTGGGGGCCCTTAAGCCCACAAATATGACTCTCCATCTCGCGGATCGTTCTGTGAAGCTTCCTCGTGGAATTGTTGAGGATGTGATTGTCCAAATAGACACTTTCTACTTCCCGGTGGATTTTGCCATTTGGGACGAAGAACCCTCCGTTCTCCCAATTAATCATGTTCCCGTTATCCTTGGCCGCCCATTTTTAGCTACAGCTAATGCTCTTATCAATACCGGAAGTGGGCGTATGCAATTAACTTTCGGGAACATGACTCTCGAAACAAATATTTTTAATAATTCCAAGAAAGAGGGCGATGAAGGGGAACCAGGAGGGTTGGATCTTTTGGGGGAAGCACATGAGAAAGAAAGAACTTACAAGGAAGAGCCATTAGGGGAAGGTTGTGTTGCGCACAGTGAGAGGAGTGGTTGCAACATCGAGAGCAAGGTAGGGGATGTATGTTTAGTTAATGCATTCGAGCGCATGAGTGAGCCCATGAACAAGAGTGAAAGAGGAGATTTAGTGTGTGTCAGGAGAGGCTCGTCGAAATACTTAGAGGAAAGAGAATGGAAGGACACTATCGATACATTTCTCCTCGATTACCACCCACCCACACCACCCTATCATTCGGCGAGTGAGCACGAAAGGCAGATTGAGGACACCAAGCAAGAGAGAGATCTAGAGGAGTTGATCCTAGCAGAGTTTGAGCGCGAGTTCGGACAGGTGGATGCAAGCCTAAATGATGAAGTCCAATCTTTCTGGGCCTCATTTCGTCATTTAGACGAAAGCGAGTGGGAAAATAGAATTGATGAATTTCTCCTTTCCAAACCTCCACCCATACCATTTGAGTCTTCGGAGGTACTTGAAGATACGACTCAAATCTCGTCCGACTTAGAGACCAACCCACGTGCTACGCAACAAGAGGATCTTTTTCCGGTTTATCATAATGCATCTCCCGGTCTTTCCTTTATCTATGGGCACGGGCCCAATTTGTTCCAGCTATTCACGTATGATGGTAAGACGGGAGAGACGAGGAGCGCATCGTACCCAGTGAAAGGGGTCGGGTGATTTGTGGAGAGAGATGAGAGGTCGTCGAACCCCCGACGCTTATGGGGTGATTTTTGTTGTATTTTTGAGTCATGTATAAGTGTTATATAGTGTCTTGTTGCATTTAGAGTAATTAGTTAAAGTTTTTGTTATTCTTTTTTGTTATGCTTGGTTCTAACATGTTTTGTAGATTCAATGGACTCGTAATCATCGGGGATCGCTCCATTTGGGTAATATCTTTCTTTTCCTCTCTTTATGTTGTGTTCTTGATTCGCATTGAGGACAATGCAACCTTTAAGTTAGGGGGTGTGGTATATTCTTCCCATTTATTGTTTAGATTCATTGATTCAATCACATGTTCTTTCCAAATGTGTTTTTTTCAAAAAAAAAAAATGAAAAATGTTAAAAAAACCAAAAATATTTTTGTTCAAAATAAATAAAAATTGGAATTTAAAGTTTTGAAAAATATCACCTTTATTCTGTTTGAAGTCTCAAATTGTTAAATCTCAAATGCACTAAGCCAAAATTGACCAAAGATGGAAATTGAAAGAAAATTGACGACTTTACGAATAAGTGTGGAGATTGATCAAACCCGGTGAGATTTTGAGCCTTTCAATTTTTTATGAGTTTGTAAATCAATCCGAGTTTATGATTAACTCAATGTTCTTTTCAGCGTTTTATTAAGTCGTTGATGATCTCAATCCTTTGTTTTGATCGGTTATGGGAAATGTGTGAAATGTTGTCTCGAAATTCATGCTAAATATATCTCTAAACTTAATTAATCTCGAGATGCATATGGTAATGTGATTAGCAATTTGGACAATGAAGTAGGCCCTCATTTGTTTTACCCAAAAATATTAGCCATAAAAGTTGTGAAAAACAAAATTATCCCTTTGAAACCCAATTTGAGACTAATAAAATATTTTTCTTTCGTTTGATAACCCGAAAAAACCAAATAGTCCGGAATTGTGAAAATTGTGAATATTCATCAAGTAAGTCCAAATTGTGCAACAAAAAGGGGCAAGAAAAAAAAATAGATATGCTCAACAAAAAATAGCAAGAAAAGAAAAAAGAGAAAAAAAAATGAAAATTGAAAAAGAAAGAGAAAATTGAGCAAATGCCCGAAAAAGCACTAATGGACGTCATAAGGACATTTTCCAATTCCGAACGTTTCGATCATTCCCATTTATAACCTTTACACCTTATAACCCAATAAAGTCCTAACTGAGTCCGGATGGCGAAATTAATTACTGCATGGAGAGCTAAGACATGAAAAGATAATATGAGAGATTAAATGATGTGAATTAGAGGTGATGTTCCCGTTTCCTAATAACTGTATTCCGATGATGAGATCTTTTCACCTATATTTCCTTCTTTTCAATTTTGTATGCGTGAATTTGTGTCCATTATATTTACTCTTTATATCATGCATACCGAGAGAATAGCCACAATCCGAGTGATTCGTTTGTGAGTGCATCCGTAAGAATTTGAATCAAAACGAATTTTTGGAAAGTAACATAATGGTCAATCGATGGAAATTTGAGGTTTAATTTCTGGCTTTGCACACACACACACACACACACACTATGGTTTGAGACATTTGAATATGAATTTATGATGATTATTTTTCAAAAAGTTTAAATTGTACAATTTTTAAGTATTTTGATATTTATTTGAGTCAATAAAGAATTTTGTGGGTGTATTCACTGCAAACCCTCACGAGACAAAACTCATCCTACTAGGGTAACCTAGGGGTTTAAAGGCTTGTTGCATACGCTAAATGCAATCGCTTGCCCGCGAAAAAGGTATTCTATCCCAATAAAAGAATTTTCAAGAGTTGAGCCTTAATAGGATTCATTTACATTGCTCGGGACGCGCAAAGTTCTAAGTTAGGGGGTGTGATTAGGCACATATTCTTCACATTTATCCCCTTAATTTCGGTATTTTTATGATCCTGTGCAGTGTAAATAGCTTGGATTTGTCTCAAATTTATTATACTAACCTCTTTTGGCAAGTATTTCGTGTTTTATGTATTTCTCATGTGTTTTACAGGTATTTCATGCAAACTGGTGCGAAAGAGAATTCAAAACAGTGAAAGAAACCAAGAAATGGAGAGTTGAAGGGCATTTTCGTAATTTTTCAGCCTTATTCCGGAGGTGGGGCCAACTAGAAAGTTGAAGAGATCTAAATTACAAGAACACTGGAAAAAACGGCACCTCAATCCGAGCTACAGTGAAGATGTTACGAGGTTTTGAAGTTGCGAGATAATAAAAAGAAATGGAACAGGACCGATCCGGGTCCGGACCGGTCCGGTCATGCGAAATCTAGGAAATTAATTATGCAGTTAAAGCAGTGCAACTCTTGGAAAACTTGTGCAACAAGCAGCTCTGGCTGTCAAATTAGTGCTACTTGGTGCTATAAAAGACCAAGCCCTACCTCATTTCAAAGGAGTTGAATTCTAGAGAGAGGGAGGCGAATTCTAGAGAGTAGAATAGAATTTTAGAGAGAGAAAGTCCGATTTTAGAGAGACTTTTTGTAAGTTTGAAGAAGAAGAATTTTTCTGGATTCAAGTTCATCTCTTTTCCCTATTGCTGAATACAAGTATCAATTTTTCATTCTCTTATTTATTCTCTATTTTATTTTCAATTCAATTCTCAATTGTTTTACAATTTGTTACCATTGTTTTCTAGATCCATAATTCCATGTATTGGTATGAATTTGTTTCCTAGAAAAATCATGTCCAGCTAAATTCTCAAGGGCTGGGGTACATGAATTCATTCCGAGGTGAATTACCCATGTAGAAAATAGAGGGTAAATTAAATATTGACCGAATCGTGTATGGAAATTATAGAAACTTAGACGATCTTTTAATCCCTCTTTCCCTAGGTACTTGGGATGTTTAAGAATGCTATGCAAGTGTAATTTTCTATTCACCGCTTTGTATTTGCCTTTGATTTC
This sequence comes from Sambucus nigra, assembly GCA_949130495.1. NCBI lineage: Eukaryota > Viridiplantae > Streptophyta > Magnoliopsida > Dipsacales > Adoxaceae > Sambucus > Sambucus nigra. Next base: position 590,408,919 of record OX422214.1, read on the forward strand.
ATATGATGCGGGCAAGATCCTTCATATATGTAATGCTTAGGATATATAAAGGCTGGATTTAGTGAAAAAATTCAATTTACAATTCTAGTATTCTATACGGTAATTTGTTAAGGTTTGAGGGATTGTACCCCACCCTATTTTCTGTCATTTTCAAATCTAATTTCTTTACAATTCTTAGTATTTTTGTGCACATTTTATTTCATCACCAATTGGAAATTTAAACCCATCAATCATCTTTTTCTTTTCTTTTATTTTAATATCAAATTTAGGATTAAACTACCTTACCTTTGTCATCACGTTCACACGTCCTAATTCCCTGTGGATTCGATACCCAGACTCGCCACTATACTCCTTAAGAAGTGTAGTTACAAGTTTAGGTTTTTTTTGTATTGAGGTTGGAATCCGATAACAACGACTAGCGTATTATACGGACGCTCGGTTTTTCCACTCGATCAAAAAATTCATTTTGGTCGAGTGGAAAAACCGAGCGTCTGTGTAATACGCTAGTCGTTGTTATCGGCTTCCAATCTCAATACAAAAAAACCTAAACTTGTAACTACACTTCTTAAGGAGTATAGTGGCGAGTCTGAGTATCGAATCCACAGGGAATTAGGACGTGTGAACGTGACGACAAAGGTAAGGTAGTTTAATCCTAAAGTTGATGTTAAAATAAAAGAAAAGAAAAAGATGATTGATGGGTTTAAATTTCCAATTGGTGATGAAATAAACTGTGCACAAAAATACTAAGAATTTTAAAGAAATTAGATTTGAAAATGAGACAAAATAGGGTGGGGTACAATCCCTCAAACCTTAACAAATTACCGTATAGAATACTAGAATTGTAAATTGAATTTTTTTACTAAATCCAGTCTTTATATATCCTTAGCATTACATATATGAAGGATCTTGCCCGCATCATATGAAATCAAAGGCAAATACAAAGCGGTGAATGGAAAATTACATTTGCATAGCATTCTTAAACATCCCAAGTACCTAGGGCAAGAGGGATTAAAAGATCGGCTAAGTTTGTATAATTTCCATACACGATTCGGTCAATATTTAATTTACCCTCTATTTTCTACATGGGTAATTGACCTCGGAATGAATTCATGTACCCCAGCCCTTGAGAATTTAGATGGACATGATTTTTCTAGAAAACAAATTCATACCAATACATGAAATTATGGATCTAGCAAACATTGGTAACAAATTGCAAAACAATTGAGAATTGAATTGAAAATAAAATAAAGAATAAATAAGAGAATGAAAAATTGATACCTGTATTCAGCAATAGGGAAAAGAGATGAACTTGAATCCAGAAAAATTCTTCTTCTTCAAACTTACAAAAAGACTCTCTAAAATCTAATTTTCTCTCTAAAATTCTATTCTACTCTCTAGAATTCGACTCCCTTGGAAGGATGTAGGGCTTGGCCTTTTATACACCAAAAAATGACTCTTCCCATGCCTCTCCACATTTTTCCCTTTTAATATACCTAAATGAGACTCTTCCCATGCCTCTACACGTTTTACAACTAATAAAAATGAATTAAGCAAGAAGTTTCAAGAGTTGTCTCTTTAGCTTCCAGAATTAATTTCAACTTTTGACTTTCTGTCTCCAACTTTAAATGGGCATAACTTCTTCACCGTAGCTCGGATTGGGGTGACGTTTTTTCCAGTATTCTTATAATTTAGATATTTTCAACTTTCCAATTATACCCACCTCCGAACTAAGGCTGAAAAATTACAAAAATACCCTTGAACTCCCCATTTCTTGGTTTCTTTCACTGTTTTGCATTCTCTTTCGCACTAATTTGCATGAAATACCTGTAAAACACATTAGAAATACACAAAACACTAAATACTTGCCAAAAGAGGTTAGTAGAATAAATACAAGACAAATCCAAGCTATATACACTGCACAGGATCATAAAAATACCGAAATTAAGGGGATAAATGTGAAGAATATGTGCCTAATCACACCCCCTAACTTAGAACTTAGCGCATCCCGAGCAATGTAAATGAATCCTATCAAGGCTCAACTCTTGAAAATAATTTTATTGGGATAGAATACCTTTTTTGCGGGCAAGAGATTGCATTTAGCGTATGCAACAAGCCTTTAAATCCCTAGGTTACCCTAGTAGGACGAGTTTTGTCTCGTGAGGGTTTGCAGTGAATATACCCACAAAATTCTTTATTGACTCAAATAAATATCAAAATACTTAAAAATTGTACAATTTAAACTTTTCGAAAAATAATCACCATAAATTCATATTCAAATGTCTCAAACCATAGTGTGTGTGTGTGTGCAAAGCTAGAAATTAAATCTCAAATTTCCACCGATTGAGCATTACGTTACTTTTTGAAAATTCATTTTGATTCAAATTTTTATGGATGCACTCACAAACGAATCTCTCGAATTATGGCTATTCTCTCGGTATGCATGATATAAAGAGTAAATATAATAGACACAAATTCACGCATACAAAATTGAAAAGAAGGAAATATATGGTGAAAAGATCTCATCATCGGAGTACGGTTATTAGGAAATGGGAATATCACCTCTATTTCACACCATTTAATCTCTCATATTATCTTTTTGTATCTTAGCTCTCCACGCGGTAATCAATTTCGCCATTCGGACTCGGTTAGGACTTTTCGGGTTAAAAAGTGTAAAGGTTAATAATGAAAATGGATGGAATGTTCAGAATTGGAAAATGTCCCGATGACGTCCATTTGTGTTTTTTCGGGCATTTTCTCATTTTTCTCTTTCTTTTTTCTATTTTCATTTTTTTTTCATTTTTTTTCACTTTTTTTTTCTGTTTTTCTCTTGCCCCTTTTTATTGCACAATTTGGACTTGATGAATTTTCTCAATTTTCACAATTCCGGGCTATTTGGGGTTTCGGGTTATCAAACAAAGGGAAATATTTTATTAGGCTCAAAGTGGGTTGCAAAGGGATAATTTTGTTTTTCACAACTTTTTATGGCTAATGTTTTTGGGTAACAAACGAGGGCCTACTTCATTGTCCAAATTGCTAATCGCATTGCCATATGCATCTCGAGATTAATTAAGTTTAGAGATATATTTAGCACGAATTTCGAGACAATATTTCACACATTTCCCATAACCGATCAAAACTAAGGATTGAGATCATCAACGACTTATTAAAACGCTAAAAAGAACTTTGAGTTAATCATAAACTCGGATTGATTTAAAAACTCATAAAAAATTGAAAGGCTCGAAATCTCTCCGGGTTTGATCAATCTCCACACTTATTCGTAAAGTCGTCAATTTTCTTTCAATTTCCATCTTTGGTCAATTTTGGCTTAGTGCAATTGAGATTTAACAATTTGAGACTTCAAACAGAATAAAGGTGATATTTTTGAAAAATTTAAATTCCAAATTTTATTTATTTTGAAAAAAATATTTTTTTGCTTTTAAAAAAAAATTTCAATTTTTTTATTTTTTTTTGTCATTTTAAAAATTTGTAAAGTTTTCGAAAGACGCACTTATCATCCATCTCTCTCTGGACCAAACTTCGTATATCGTCATTCTACCAACCAGGACTCCTATATCGGTGGGATGGTTACAATCGCTTATAATGGTCATCACCTGACCTGTGTCTCTCAGTCCTTTCTAAGTCGCATCTTAGACTCCTTCCTCGACTGCGAGACTTGCTCGCCTAAGGGCTAGGAGTTCGGCTGTGGCATCGCCTTATGTTTCGATGGAGTTCTCTCTCCAATTTTTCCAGTTGCCTTTTAAGGCGAGCATTCTCATTCTCCTGTTGGAGAGTAGTATCCTCTTGCTATTGGAGTCTAACCTCAAAGGCATCAATTAACCTGGAAATCTGCGTGGACCTAGATGGCCCTTGACTTTCTTCGGAGACTTGCCTCTCCTAGAGAAGTCTTAGGTTTGAATGGTGGATTTAAAACCTTACCCTTGGGGGGATAGGATGCTCCTGAATATCACCTACTTGAGGGACATTACTATTGTGATGGGACATAGCTGGTTCCTATTAGTGAAGGTTTTCACAGGAAAAATAATCGTTCCCACAGACGGCGCCAATTGTGGTGACAAAAATCTCAACACAAACAATTTATAAAGGGAAATAATCACGAGAATAATAGAAACAAAAATAATCATAACCACAATCATGCAACACAAGAATATACATGGTTCAGTAAATTGCCTACGTCCACGGAGAGGTCTATTGTTGTATTAAGTAACTCTCGAGAAGATTTTTCACATGCCCCTATGCCTCGGTTCAGGGGTACAATATATGTTCAGTTGAAAGAGAGAGAGAGTATTGGTAACCAACACGTTAGACCAGTATCCCCTGAATATATCATTCAAAATTTCAGGGCTGGATTTGGTCATATCTTTTTACTCTAACTATCAATTAGGACCCATAATTTGGGTCGGGCGCCTTCCATACTTACTTGGGTTTAGCCGGCTACTCTTATGGGCCTAGTCGAAAAAAAGGGTACCCACACTTATCATTAACCAGATGTAACCATATGTGCAACACACAGTTTACGAAGAAACTAAACAATCCAATAATTCATTATAACCTTATGTAATATACCTCTCCCATAAAGTTCAGCAATAATTCAAGACCTTTTATGTTATCTTCACCTATATTAACATCCCTGAATTGACAGACTGCAAAATGTGTTCAATCTTACTCTAGAACCTCACATTAATATGATAATCTAAATAAAAATTAATGAGAAAAACTTTAGTGTGTTCCAAAAAGTAAACTTGACTATGACCTTTCACCAAATGGTTGATGTTTAAAGAGAACTCAATGTGCAATTTTTGGTATATTTTCCAAAATGTAAATCAAAACAACATATTATTGCTCTTAAATTAAAACTTGACAATACTTAGTGTATATAACAATTGAAAACCGAGTTTCGACTCAATGTTGAATTTATCTATGAACATCATATTCAATCCCAAAGAAACTCAATATTGCCTTTTATCAAATTTATTGTGTGCACAATTTCCCCATATAAGAGATCTTATACCGATACACATTAAGTTATGCAAATAATATTCACCTCCAGTAACCGCTTCAAACCCCTAAACTCCAATTTCCTCTCCTCTCCATCCCCTATTTCCATCCCCGTGATGACCCAGCTGCTGGTTCCCCCCTTTTTCGAAGACAAATCCCCTCTTATGACAATGTTATTTCCATTAGCTTCGTTATAATTGATACCCAATGTGAATGAACATATTATTCCATTGGAAATTCCGAGGCCGACTCCGGCATGAAGTTAAGTTCATGGGGATCTAGGTAACTTAGAAGATTTTTGCGAGAGAAAGGAGGATGCTTTAAAGTGCTTTCATATATAGACGGATGAGGAATGATGTGACACCCCGCCTATTTTAATCATAGGTGATCAGTCCTTTATCAAAATAAATAGGAATCTCATTTGGTTCATTCTTAGCATCGTTGTCAAAAAGTTGTTAAGTTATTAATCACCTATGTTAAATTAAGTCGATGCCAAATTTTATCTTTCATTAATATAACAATATGCCGAATATAAATACAATGACTAAACCATCCACATAATTAAAATAGTCTGAATAAACCACGCGATAAATAGATAAATAAATAGTACCGAATAAACCATCAGTTCCCAAAGTAATATCCAAATCATAAGTTTACGAAAATAAAATGAATCCAAAACATAGTCTAAATAAAACTGAATAAATGTATCAACTGGAGGGGCAACATGCCAAAATGAACTGAAATCTTAATATAGGAATGAATAACTTAAGCGTCTAAGAAAACTCCTGCAAGCCTTCACAAATGCTACATCTACGCATCCCTGGAATGAGTCATCAAGCTTGGCGTCCCTGTAGCTGGACACCTAAAATGTTTAAAAAAATATCTTGACACAGGTTAGAGCCCAAAACCATTTGAAAAATATTTAAAAAGTATTTAAATTGTAGTTATAAAAGAAATTATTAGATACACACGTTAGTCCAGCGTACACTCCCTTGAGTTCCTCACCTCTCATATATAGTGCACACCTAACATCCCCTATTTTACCCGCCTAGCCATACTACACTGCTAAACTAGTAATAAGTATCTAACTAACCACACTAGGTTGAGCTCCCCCATACCGCCCATACGATACGCTACCGTTAAGCCAATAATTCATTTTAACCGAATTGTTATTATTCCATCATCTATTTAAGTTTTCTCATACTCAAATTTCTTTTAGATTTACATTATCTATCTTTTCTACCATTACACACAAGTAGAATATCCACACTTGTATATATATATACGACATCCCGCGGAATGGATATCGTGATGCATGAATACTTTGCATTCAAGTCCATGTATCTCTCATACCAAATCAAGGACTATAGGTTCAGAATGTCCCCTTGAACCATGAAACCAAAACACACAATGGAGGCGGACATAGTTCTAAGCCTTTAGGCTATGCACATACCTAACGTACCCAAATTACTCGTCGGTCGTACTAATACATTGCACATAGTGAGCTTCCCTAAGTTCTATATTCTGGGGCACACATCCAGACCTCGCTAGAATCACCAAGGTTGGATCGCCCTCTAAGAGGAACCTCCCGTGATAGCAGAAAACATAGGTATGTTCACACATAGCAAATCACATAATAGGTATTCACAAAACCGATATATATATATATATATATATATATATATATATATATATATATACACACACACACACACACACACAACCTATAATATATCCCGTACATTATATTTATATCTCTCAAATACTTGATGTACCAATAATCCACACATTTTATTATTATTCTCGTATTTTTTGAGTATCTCTCACTACCTGAAGGGTCCCAATTATCCCTTAAGTTATTTAAGTAATTAACACACCACTATATCCCTATTATTTGCCTTAGGTCATGATTCATGCATATTTATCATTAGACCTAGATTTCTTTCAAGTTATTCATCACATATTCATTAATTTCATTTCATCTACACATAGGGATTTATTCTACATGGATTCCTACCTCGAATCATGAATTTCACCCATCCAAATCCCAAGAAAACCATTTAAATCATGAATTAAAAACCCTACACAATATGGGTATTATACATGCTTAAAATAATGCAAGATAAACACTTGAATTAAAGAAGTGGGTCTGATTTTCGTTATGATATGGCGAGGATATCCTTCCCTTGCTCTGATCTCGATTTCGGCGACGTTCGGGGTGAGAAATGGAGTGGAGTAGCCTAGGTTTCTTCTCCTCTTCCTCTCCTATGGCCTCCTATCTCTCCAAAGTGTTGTCACCCTAGCCTCACACTCAAATGGTCTAAAAGCCCTTACGGAGGGATCGGGTTCGTCAAAAATCTCCCCCACTACACCAAATTGGCTTTTTTATAACTAATTGAAAAAATGATTTATAAGTGTTTGTGACACTTATAAAAATTATAACGATTTTAGTCACTTATACAATATGTAAGTGTTCATGACTGATCCAAAATTATTAATATAACACACATCAGGTAATATAGAACACGTGAGGGTCACGTGTATCTCTTTCAAAAACTTAAAAGTGTTAAAATTATTTTTACCCTTTCCCTCTATTGTATTTTCACCTACGTTGGTTTCTCGCTTGAGAGAACCCTCAACCTGCTTGAGAGAACCCTTAAGTCGCACAGCTCAGGTTTTCGACTCGCGCTTCGATCTCTGTCATCTTCGGCCTCAGGTAAACTCTCACCCCCATCCCCTTATTTTTCACACCCACATACACTTACACACACAAAAGAGGTATTCATTTTTTTTTCATTGGTTTTTTGTCATCGGATCCCTCATGTTTTTCGTTCTTTTTTTTTTCCATCTGTTTTTTTTACGGAAGGAGTATTAACCCATGAATAAAAAATTTAGGGAAGGAGGATTATATGTTTCGTCTTGGAGTTGACTCATATAACCCATGAATCAAAAATTTAGTTCTCGGGTGTAGTTTGTTTTTTTTCATCTGTAAAGAATTTTTAAGATTCAAGACTGTTTTCATATGTTTTAAGACTCAAGACTGTTTTCATATGTTTTAAGACTCAACCGGTTTTTTAATTTTCTTTCATAATTTATAATTTTGTTTAATTTTTTTAATCTGATTTCATCTGATTAATCTTCTCGTATTTTATTTATAGGTATCATCTGGTCTCGAGCGATTTTCCCGTCATCGTTGATCTCATCACGTTTCATCTTTGTTCTAAGGAGGTTCCTCTTATCAGATATAGGTACAAAAATACTACCTATAATATGCTTCGTGTGACACCCCGACTAATTAAATACCGGGTAGCTACTCCTTTATTAAATTAATTCAAAATGCCAAGTTGGCTCAGTTAATAGCATCACTGTCGAAAACATTTTTATTATTACTAACCACCTAGTATTTAAAAAGTAAGTGCCAAATTTTATTTAAAGTCTGATTAACATGCAACAAGTGTAATGAAGAATAATAACACCATTCACCATAATGAAGTAAATAGAATAACCATCACGCAATGTAAATAAAGTCTGGAGGAAAAACTCCTCACTACAATCCCACAACTGAAATAAGTAAACCGAATACTAAAACAATACATGCCAAAGTCTGAAAACTGTAATGGAAAGATGTAACTCTAATAGAAATGGGCAACATGCCCTACAACTGATAGATAATGAATCTGGAATCCAAGTGATAGAAGCGTCTACAAGAAAATCCATGTAGCTTCCACAAACAGCTACAACTCGTTACCAGAATGAGTATCCTATGCATGGTCTCCTTGTGGCTGGGCACCTAAAATGGTTTTACAAGAAAAGTAGATTTGAAAGAAAACGGGTCAGAGCCCGAATGTGGAGATATTTTAAAAACCTGCAAGTGCTTTAAAATCATTTAAAACATTAAATGCAAAGTACATGTTAGGACGTGCACTCACATGATATTATCACCTCTCGTCTAACTGTGCACTCCTAACGTAAGAACCCATCTACAACGACACAACCCACTAGCTAAGTGACATTATATCTAGCTAGACTGTCATAGGTCCTACCCTTATTACTCAGTTCTATTAACATTTTAACGCTCGTAATTAAATAGGGGTTTAATGTAAACTCAGATGCTCAAAATGCAATATTTTTCACTATCAGCTAACCCGTTATGTTCCTCGAGACAATACCGTAATTATATTCACAACATTAACCTGAAGGTTCCCATTAATTAAGTGTATATTAATCACAACATAAATATACAATACAAGCACCCCGAGAACTAAGCTGTGGTGCACACATACTCTGCTATCCATCCCGGTACATCACGTACATAAGGATTACATATTCCGAATCTCTCAGGAATAGTTCACAGATAACAACATCACAAATAATGGAGGCGAACACAGTCACATCACATGGGTCACGCACATACCTACGCTCCCACGATCAGCGGACTTATTAATATCCCAATAAGTCTTTCTATGACCTATGTTCATCAAGGTAACCAGTCTAAATCCGAGAAACACAAGGATTAGAGGGCCCTAAGCGAACACAAACCTCCCGTGATAGCAAGTATGGTAGGTATGTCATACACACAATTCATATACCAATACTAAGTAAACACACATCTTAGTAATCCCGTAGTTTAATTGTAGTACTATTCTCATTCTAGTACCAATATATAATATATACAACTTATACGATTCCGGTTTATGATCATACGCGCCCTAAATTTATTCTCATGTCGTAGTAGACACTCACGTCTCAACCCAAACGGTTCATTGATTTAAATCACTCGTATATAATTTACTCCTCATAATAACCCAAAAGTCCCAAATCTATCCATACATCATCAAAGGAAGGTTACCTATATCCTCGAACAAGTTTATGGGACTCCAAAAATCAAAACAGGCCAAAAAGGCCTAAACTGCCAGCTCGTTAGAAGTCTCGTTCGAACGAGGCTGTTCGAACGAGATCAAACTGTCAGCTCGTTAGAAGTCTCGTTCGAACGAGACTGTTCGAACAAAATCCAGTTCGTTCGAACGAACTGTACCTTCTAACGAGATCTCGTTCGAACGAAGTTATCGAACGAAGTTCCCTTTCGTTAGAAGCGACTGGTCAATTCGTTAGAAGCTCGTTCGAACGAGTTCGTTCGAACGACCTGGGCAGGGGCTTCTAACGACCTACCAGTTTCGTCCCAGATTTGTCTAAATCTCGTTTTTCACCATTTTTACTCCTCAAATCTCCTCCAAACTTAGTCCCAACCATTGTTTTAAGGCCTCTAATCATCCTAAAACATACTAAGGTCATATACTAACACCTTTTAAGGAATTACTACATCCTAAACATCATTAGATCACAAGATTCTACACTTTTCCCCAATTCTTTTCAAGAACACAAACCCTAACATTAGAAATCATGAATTAACCCAATATAAATTCGTTTTAATTTCTTCCAATCACAAATATCATGAGTATAATCATCTACCTATCATTCTACATGCAATCCTCCTCAAGATTTTCAAGTTCTAAGTTCCAAACTACATGGGTTTTCATATTTCACCAAGAACAAACATAAAATTTGAATTATCTAACATGGAAAGAACATTATCTGAAATTAAATGGAATTAAGTCACTTGCCTCGAGTTTATCTCTGATTTAGATGTTGGTTTGATGGAGCTTTTCTGCAGAATTTCCTCTCTCTCTCTTTCCCCAAGCTTCTTCTCCAATTGTGGCTATGGTGGATAGGGTTTGCTTTGGGAAGGTATTAGAAAACCTAATTCTAATAACCTACGTAGCTTGTTGGGTTAATATGGGTTGATTAGTGGCTTAGTAGGTCAATTCCCAATCAGATTAAAACTCTCAATTTTCGTCACTTTTAATTCTCCAAAAATACAAAATTAGTAAAATGCCCTTTATGTTGCCGGTACGGCCTAAAAATACCCCGGGACCCAAACTAAACCCCCGGCTAGTGTTTTCTGACTATATCGACCCTTCCGGACGCGTTGGCGCACTCGAAACGACCATACGGATAATATAAATAAAAATCACTTTTATAATCAAAATATTACACCGTGACGCGGCGGTCTCACGCGTCTCAACAAAATTTCTAAAATGCCGTATATCAATCTCACGACAAATTTTTCATAATTCAATATTCATATAAAAACTTGTATGCACATAATCAATTACCAACTCGCATCTCGTTAGTATTTTTAACCCGGATTAATTTCCAATTAATACGCATTTAATTAATTAATCCAAAAATAAATATAGCCAAAAGTACGGGTTATTACTCTTCGTTACAATGTTTTTTTTTAATATGAGATAATCAAATAAGAGTTAATACTAAATCGAATCATCCATAATATATTTTTAAACACAAATTTTAAGCAAATAGTTTAAAAAAAATAAGTTTCTAAACACATATTCTACTAGTTTTAGGTTTTAAACATAGAAAACAGTCGAAACATAGACCAAACAGGCCTTTAGTTGTATTATTTTTTGCACTTTGTAACTTTTATAAAATATAACAATTAACATTTATTTTCCATTAAATTTGTATGACTTGTAGAATGTCTTCAAAACTTTATAAAGAGTGGATGAAAGAACGTGATAGAGGAACTCCACATTATATAAATAGGGTTGCTACATTTATAGATTTCATTAGGAAAAATGGTCGTGGAGAAACTATGTTTACATGTCCATGCTGTAAATGTGAGAATGGAAAATTGCTCGACCTCAAAGATATTCATTTTCATTTGCTTCGTCATGGTATCTTGCATTCATACACTTTTTGGCATTTACACGGGGAAAAGGAATATGTCGAGAGTATCGAACGTTCAACCGAGGAAGATATTGAATAAAATGATGCCATGCCTGAAGATCCGAGGATGGAGGAACTTGTTTAAGATGCATTTGAAATGTTTAATAGAAACGTTAATCATTCGACAGATCCCATTGGTAGAGATAAAGGTGGTGAAAATGGTTCTCAAACCCCCAAGGAGATGAAATACACGTACATACATGGCAAGGGGAGTGAGCCATTGTATCCGTTGTGTATCGAGAAACTGACAACATTGTATTTTCTTATCAAATTAAATAACATAAAGACAAGATATGGTTTGTCAGACAACAGTTTAACCGATATCTTGGGTTTATTTAAGGAGTTTTTGCCCAAAGAAAATTCAACACCAACAAAGTTTCCAGATATGAAGAACATTCTTAAAGAAGTTGGTATGGATTATAATATCATTCATGCATGCCAGAATGATTGTATCTTATACCAGAAGGAATATGCAAAGAAGGATAAATGCCTAATATGCAACTTGTCTAGATAACGGTATAGTTTAAACGGGGAGGGTAAAGTACCCAGAAAGACAGTGAGGCATTTTTCATTGATTCCAAGGCTGAAGAGATTTTTTAGTATACTATAGATTGCAAATGAAATGACTTGGCATGCTCGAGCAAAATCCATTACAAATATTATGTGTCATCCCGTTGATTCATCAGCTTGGAAGTCTGCAAATACGAAATTGACCGACTTTGCCGCTGAATCGCATAATGTTCGTCTTACTATAGCTACAAATGGTTTTAATCCATACGGTAATCTCAGCACTAGGTTGGCCTGTCATTGTTGCACCTTTAAATATGAAGCCGTCTTTGAAAATGAAAAGATTTGAAACAATTATGGTTCAAACCTTTAGTAGATGAGTTAAAACAATTATGGTTCAAACCTTTAGTAGATGAGTTGAAACAATTATGGTTCAAAGGTGTAACAGCATATGACTCCCACACGAAAGCTAATTTTACACTGAGAGCTACGTTATGGTGGGCAATTCATGACTTTCCTACATATGACACTTTGTCTGGGTGCACTGATCATGGTTACAAAGCTTGTCCAGTTTGTGCGGAAGAAGTCGACTTAGAACATCTTGGAGATAGTAAGAAAATTTGTTACCGGGGTCATTGAAGATTCCTTCCTCGCAATCACAAGTTTAGGTTGGACAAACACACCTTTAACAATAATGTTGAGGATCGTAAATCTCCACAAAGGTTTTCTGGTACTGAGATTGAGCAAAAAGTAGCATGCATTAAGTCGAAAATGTGTAAACAAAAAATTAAAATGAAAAGGAAACGAAATGGGGACAACAATGATTGTGCAGATACAAATATCACAAATCCATGGTCTCGAAGGTCTATTTTTTTATTTGTTGTATCGAAAAGAGCATAATATTCGACATAGTTTAGATGTTATGCATATTGAGAAGAATGTCACGATCATCTTTTGTCAACTATTTTGGACTTGAAAGATAAATAAAAAGACGTAACTAATTCACGTAAAGATATGAAGGCGATGGGGATAAAATAAGAGTTATGGTTGATCGTAGATGAATATGGCAAAACTGTTAAACCTGCAGCTGCATTCACTGTAGGTAAAGAAGAAAAGGACTGGTTCTTTCGTACCTTAAAGGAGTTAAAATTGCCGAAGGTTTTTTCTTCTAACTTGAGTAAGAATTTGACTTTAGAACTGCTCGGGTTGAAGGGACTAAAATCACATGATTATAATGTGATTATGCAACATTTGCTTTCGATATTGCTTAAAAATGCATATGCAAAGCGCAAGGATTTGTTAGTTTCTATTCAGTGGTTAAGCATTTTTTTTTAATGTGTTGTGCGCTAAGATGATACGGAGGGATGTTCTTGATTTAGCTAAAAAGGCATTTTTTGAGGCTATGTGTGTTTTAGAGAAGTATTTTCCACCCACATTTTTCATTGTAACAATCCACCTCATCATACATTTTGTCGAGGAAGCACTAAAATATGGACCGATCAGATTTAGATGGATATATCCTTTTGAGAGGTAAGAAAATTACGCGTGATAAAGTTTTTTAGATAAATAGTACGATGTAATATATGTATTTATTTGTTCTTTATCTTTATGAATTATCTCATATCCTAAAAGCTAGCTAATGTTTCTTCATACTAGGAAAGATATGATCTTCCATCATCTCATAAGCAACAATGTTTCAAAAACATGGCCTCTAAATACAAGTCATGGAAATCCAAGTTAAGGAGGTTATATTACATGAAGTATACAACAGATGCAAAAACGTTGGCGAATGTACCTCCCTATGTTAAGCCGGAGCAGTGGAGGGAGTTCGTGGAGAATGAGGGTACGGAAGTTGCTAGAAAGAAAAGCAAATTAGGGAAATCCAATAGATCTAAAATTAGGGTTACTCACACTGGTGGGCACAATGGTTAGGCCCAAGTCCGATACAAACTTGTAAGTACACTTTTTTTTTCAAACTTGGTATTCTTTCTCGATGAATTATTTTTTTGTAATTGAATATTTTCTAATCGGTGAATTGTATTCTTTTAATTGAATATTCTCTAATTGGTGAATTTATATTTATAGAAAAAGAAAAAGGTCGATAAGCCAGATGCTAACTCTAATACCAATGATGACAACTCTGAAATCAATCCTAATGTCAATATTACACGTGTTGATGTGTGGATAACCTCCCACTCTAGGGAAAATGGGATAGTCCCGGATAACATTGCTTCAAGCATGGTAAGTGTTTGTAAACAATAATGATTTGATAGTATAAAGTATGTGATTAGTTATGTTCAATGATTTGCTAATATTTTTATTACATAATATATTGTAGGAGAAGGTGAAACCAAAGAATGTCGAGTTTAAAGAAAAGGGTATTGACCAATCCCAATATTTGGAAACTGATGTGTTGTCACAAGTATTTGGCATAGACAAAAGGGTACGCACTCGAGGTATAGGGCCTTCAATGTCACTATCGTCTATTAAAGCTTCCATGCTAGCCCCTGCTCTGCTTCGAACCGAAAAAACTGAAAATGAATGTACGAAAGGACAATTGAACACAATGGAAGAATCTATGAAAGACTTGGAGAACACACTTAATGACTTGGTTACATTTGTAGAGTCTAATATGGGGAAACATTACTCCAGCCTCATAAATGGATAAAGTGCCATACATGTAACCTTTGCTTCATCTAATGCAACACGGTGCTACTAGAATGATACCCAATGGAAAATGATTCTAGACATTTGGACTGATGGTATTTTCTGAAGTACTTTCAAAATCATTGATGAATTATATTTGGAATTTTTTCCCCACAACCAATCCCCCCGCCCCCCCCCCCCCCCCCCGACCCACCCATTCTTTGTAATCATAACCTAGCAGCCTAGAACTGATCCACCTATTCAACTCAAGTAGTGAGGGGGCATGTTGAGATTATAAAACTCCATATCGGAAATATAAACCATAGCATTCCCAATAGGTTATAGGTTCAATGTTCCAGTAGTTAACAATATGTATATGAAATCATGTTGATACTTAAAATAAATACCTTGTATAGAATTGGATATGGGTTACTTGTGCTATGCTAATGTACATTTGTAATTATCAAATTTGCAGATTATATTGTAATTGTCATTTGAATATTGGAACAAATGTGACATGGGTAAATAACGAAAAAACGTAAATATAACATTGATGGGGAACCAATTGGGTGAACCATCAAAGAAGCGTTCTATTGACAACGATTAAAAATAACACTCAAAAAACAAAAACAACAACCAACACGTCGTGTTACTAGATTAAAAGTCTACATAAGAAATTTGGAAAAAAGGAACAAAATATACGGCCGAACATAGAAAAGAAATAATGAATCGTACAAACATGTTTTACAGAAGTTTATTTAGATCATACTTCACAAAATGTACATTAATGTCACGAATCAATATTAATGTGGTAAGAGATCCGAATTGCTGAATCTTCAACTGATTCATAAGCCAAAATTAAGATCAGTACAACCCAGAAGCAACATCAATATTCCCCAAGATAAACAAAAAATATGATTACCAGTTAATATTTCTTAAATAAAAAAAAGCAAATCACCAAAACAATCTAATGATGATTATTGTTAATTATAGACAAGGTTCGCTGGCCTCAAAAGTCTCGTCCAGTAAATTTAAATTTTCCTTAGTAGACCAGCCTGGGGTTTTCATCCCTTACATGCATATAATGAGCCCTCCAATAATGGACATGAAGAGGTTAACACTTGTATTAACTTATTGAATATTATTATGATTTATATATCTACTAGAAAAAAAATCCAATAGACTATTTATGGTCATGTCGTGTTTATGGCGCTATCTGTGACTATAAAATTGGCAATGCCAACATCACGATTCGTGGTCATGCTGTGGTTATTTGGTAATTTGTAGAAAGTTTAGGAGCCCAAATTTAAAATTTTAAAGTTTAATAAGCATCAAATGAAAAGTTGCAACTTTTGATGGTTATGTTTGCAAGAAGTCTAGGGGCAATAAAGTGGGAGGTAGTTTGGAGATAGAGAAATGAGGAAATACAGTACCGAGTGATAGGGTGTTTTTGAGAGGGAAACCAAAATTCAAGAATTAAACACAACCACTGGCTTAATATTTAGAACAATCTCTAACCTTTCAAGTACTTATGATTCTAGGATATTCAGAACAAAAAGCTATCAAATTATACAAATATATGCACTTATCACAGTGATATATATTTGATGTTGCTTACTGAATCATAAGATTTTAAGCGAAGGCTTTCGAGGTGACTCCATATCACAACATTTACATCACTATAAACCATTAATATATTCACCAACTAGTTGATGTCAAGGCCACCATCAATAAGCTTCTTCTCCCACTCCTTTTCAGGAACTTCATTGAACATCCATAACTCTGAACCTAGTTCTAAAAGCACATCAAATACCTAAAACAACATAACAGAGAATATATTGATACTGAAGTTGGAAAAAATATTTCATGTATTTTTGTGGCAGCGACAAGAGAGATAAAACTGATGATTTTCCAAATTTGTAGAACTTGATGGCAAGATTGCAAGTTGAGTAATGATGCTGCTAAGGCCTAGTTCAAAGACACCCTTTTAGCCCAATATTTAGTAGTCCACCTTTTTACTGAGTCTTCATTTTGGCTTGGGCAACAAAATGATAACACTATTTATGGGATCAAAAGATTTGGATTTTTTGGGGTTTGGTCCTCATTTATTTTTTCATGTTCAGTTTGGCCGCCATAATTTCCTCTCAGACTTTGTCACCCAAAAGGGTCATAAGTATATACTATTATTGAGCTTTTTGATAATCTTTTATGATGCATTTAAATGCCAAAATCCAAGAAGTGAAACGTATGGGGGTTAAACTGAATGTGACAAAATAAATGGGTGTCAAAGGGCAGATAACCCCCCAAAATAAAAATAAATAAATGATAAGACTCAACAAATTGGCTCAACAAATGCGACTTTTAACCATTCCAGTATCAAACTCGACGAGTCAAGTAGCCAAAATATTATCAAGCCAAGCACATCGCCTTAGGGAGCCGCTATTTTGTTCGAACTGAAGAAAGATGGGTCCGTTTAACTGTGTATCGACTACCGCCAACTAAATAAGGTCACCATAAAAAAGTACTCATTGCAGAGAATTGATGACCTATTTCACCAACTTCAAGGTGCGGATGTATTTTCGAAGATCGATTTAAGGTCTTGGTACCACCAATTCTTGGTTAGGGAAGAGGAAGTTTCAAAGAGGACATTTCAAACATGATATGGACACTATGAATTTTTAGTTATGCCTTTTGGAGTAAAAAATGCTTCAGCTATTTTTCTGGATTTGATGAGTAGAATATTTTTCCCCTGCTTAAACAAATGCATTATTATTTTCATCGATGATAATTTGACTTAAACGAAATAAGGGGTGGAGAATGAGCACTTTCGATGTTATGAAAGAATCTTCTATAGATGAAGCTAGGAAAGGGTGAGTTCTGGTTACCCCAAGTAAAATTTGTCAATCATATAGTGTTGGAAGATGGTATTTTTAAGTAACATTCCACGGTTGAAGCAGTCTTAAAGTGGGACAATCGAAGACATCTACGGACATCTGAAGCTTCCTTGGTTTAGCTGGATGCTTATGAAAATTTATTAAAGGGTCTTTTCGTATAGTTTTATCACTCATTCGCCTATCCTATAAGGGTGTAAATTTTATATGGGACAATTGTTGTGAGAGATCATTTCAGGAGCTAAAGAGAAAATTAATGACTGCACCATGCCTCACTATCCCACATAGTGGCATTGAGTTTGTTGTATATAGTGATGCCTCTTACGAAGTATTAGGATGTGTCCTGACGCAAGATGAAAACTTAATTACTTATGGTTCGTGACAACTCAATCCATATGAACAGAACTACCTTGCCCATAATTTGGAACTTGGATCCATAATCTTTGCCCTAAAGTTATAGTAACACTATTTGTATGGTGAAAAGTTTGATATTTTCTCTGACCATAAAAGTTTGAAGTACTTGTTTTCCAAAAGGTGTTCAATATGAGAAACGAAGTTGGATGGAGCCTCTAAAATACAATGACATCACCCTCTATTATCGTCCAGGCAATGCCAATGTAGTCATTGTTGCCTTGAGCCGTAAGTCGTGCCGTATTGTCGCCCTATGATGGTGGAAGAATGATGTATGATTGAAGCTCTAGAAGAATTCAACATTCGATAATCGATACTTAGAAGTGGGACTTATCTTTGTAATCTTATGATTCAACCAACGTTGATCAGCAAAATCCTACAAGAACAAGGCAAAGGTGATAAATTATAATTAAAATTTATATATATGACATCACGGTAATGAACTAGCCAAAGCGTTGAAAGTGATGGCGGACTTAGATTTCGTGGAAGGTATTGTGTTCCCGATGTGGATGACCTAAAAAAAGAGATTCTAAAAAAGGTACACCATTCAAGATATACAATCCATCCCGATAGCAAAAAGATGTGCAAGAATCTTAAGAGGCGCTACTGGTGAGAAAGTATGACGCGTGACACCGTTGAATACATATCAAAATATTATATGTGTCAACAAGTGAAGGAAGAACATTAGAGACCCAAATAACTTCTCCAACCACTATTTATTTTAGAGTGGAAGTGGGAGAATGTGATAATAGACTTCATCATCAGACACCCAAGATCAAGACATGGTCATGACGCAATATGTGTTATAATAGATCGTTTAATGAAGTTAACTTATTTTATTCCTTAACGTGTTACGTACATCATTGACCGCATGAGTAGGTTATAAATTCAGGAAATAGTGAGACTTCACAGGGTACCGATTTCTAACGTTTCAGATCGTGATCGAAGTTTCACTTTTCACTTTTAGGTGAGTTTCAAATAGGCATTCGATACATCATTGAATCCATGTATTACTTTTCACTTGTAATCAGATGGATAGATCGATGACGTAAACCAAATTTTGGTAGATATACTACGAGCAACAATACACTATAAATCGAAGATGGTCATAGATTTAGGTTGTGGCCATAGCTACAAGTTATGGAATACGTCCGTGACCATTTTAGGCTTGACCAGTATTGGTGGTTACGTAGTTCATTCGTGACCCAAAGAAACGGTCACGACCTTGTGCATGTGATATTATTTAGGCTCATGGTCATAGGCTAGGACAGTTTCCCAATGGTCATGGATTTGGGCATTGACCAATTGGGGGCAGTGGGTCACGGACTTGGTCCGTGACCAATTATGGTCATGGATGACTAATGGTCACGAACCAAAGTCGTGACCCCTATTTTTCGTGACCAGTTAGGGATAGTGGGTTATGGACATGGTTCGTGACAAATTATGGTCACAGATACCAAGACCGTGACCATGTTTTTATTTTTTATTTGTAAAAAAGGGGGATAACATATAGGTATGGATATACGGTTAACATTTTCGGGTTGGTGGATATTAAAACAGAAGTAAACTATTCTTATCGGTTTGGTTACGGCCATTACTTTGAACCATGCTTTGAGGGAACCAAAAAATTATTTCTAACACGTCTTAGAACCATAATGTGGGTATTCAGAACAACCTGGCCATAATTACCGAGAGAATAGGGTAGTTTCCTTGTAACATTATCATAACCATATCTTCCATATCTCTTTGCCAATAACAAGCATTCATTTGAGAGTAGAAGTGAATTAGGAGCTTTGATTGATACAACTTACCATAATCATATCACCAATGTCTCGCCTCAATCCACAAAGTATAATCTTCTGTCTTTTTTTCTGGTCAGCTATGTGTACAAGTGGTGCTTCTTTGACATGAATGATCAAATTTATAATGTTTTATTATGGTACTCCCCACTCGTACCAATGATTTGTAGCTCACATTGTATAACTGTCCAACTTTCATAGAGGTGGGGCTGGGTTCAAATCATGTTAAGGATAGTTTCAGACCCCTTTGGGTTGGTTTAAAATGGTAAATCCATTTGTGTAACTCATCTTATCTATAAAGTTAAAAAGAAAGGAAAATCCGTAAAACTATTATTTTTAAGAAAGGGTTACTACATCAAAACTACCAGGGTGTGTGAATCGATGTCAAGGGTCTTTGTCAGTTTTATTTTATCCTTAAATGAGGGGTATCCCACCGATTTGATGTTAAACAACAAGGATGCACCATAAATAAATATGTCATCGTTGAAATATAATTATGATACTATTACTATAATCTTAGTATGTCTTCGTCACATATTTGCACTACCTGTTAATTCAATTATGATAATTATTGTTAATCTAAGCTTGAGGTCGGTAATCCAATGAAGGAAGCATATCGACATGCTTGGATGCATAAAAAAATACTTCAATTGAACACAAACGATATATGTATCTCAATCGGAAGACCATATGAAGTCAAGGGTCAAGCTATTCACCCATTCACCCAATAATTTATTATGATTAGTTTTGATTTGGGTATTTAGTTGGTTGCGTATTTAGATTTTTATTTTTTATTGAAAATAAAATTTTCATTAAAAAGAAAAGAAAATACAAGGAAAGGGGGCAAGATTCCCCCAAGGCCTAAAAAGAAAAACCCTAACACAAAACCTATATATGAAACGCCACTTAAATAATGCTATCTTTGAGCATTTCAAATTATAAAAAGAAGAATAGGCCCATGCAGTTGTTATAAATTTCTAACACACCCAAACCGTTTCTTTCTCCCTGTTCTTTTCTTCGAAAACTCTTGCATTTCTTTCATTCCAAGATATCCTGACATGGGCCATAATAATAATCCCCACAAACACCTTCTCTCTTTCTTGTTCCCGTATTCCACTATTTCCAAAGAAAACATGTGTTTTGCTTTTCTAAGAATCACCCAAATCCAAACGAAATCTTATACCACAAGAAACGTGTAAAGGAGCAAAGAATAAGGAGATGATTATTGTCTTACTCTGAATTGTGGCATAAAATCAATTTGGTCAAAGACTCCAATAGGGCCACCTCTTTTTCATCCAAGTCTAAATACTAACTCTCCCATGAATAACTTGACACGAAAAAAACTGCACCTTAGAAGAAATACCGGTTGTCCATATAAATTTGAATGGTGAAAAAGTATTCAAATAAGGAAATATTTGTAAATAGGTGACGTGGGAATTATAAGAGAACCCATCCCCTCCCGGCTTCCACCTCCTTGAATCACTATGCCTTAGGAGAAGGAAAACCTCTAGCCTATTAAGAATACTTACAAATTGTTCAATTTTTTCCTCAAGATTTCTCTGAAAGTTAAGATTCTAAGAGATTCAATTGTTAGCCAAAGAGAGAAAGCCTAAAATATGCTAATTTTGATTTAAGGATATACAATATATAGAAGGGACAAGGTTTTTGAAGGTATATCCCCCCTCCATAAATCCTCCCAAAATATGATTTAATTTACCTCTTTCATCATGAATTCCACATTCAAGGAACGACGGAAAATCTCTTTAGATGTAAGTCTAAGGGCTTAGATTGAGGTAGCCGTTTATATCTCACTTAACCCATTTATCGTCCAAGTTCTATAAAGTTAATGGTGACATTCAGTGACAATAATTTGTTTTACGCAGTTAAAGTTAATAGATCTATGATGGAAAGTGATCTATGCTTAATAGATATTATAAAAGAGCTAAATTAGTTAAATACACCAACTAATGAAATACCGAAATTATAATCACCTTTATTATATCAATTAATGAGTAAAAATAGTGAATGACTGCCTTGGATCAAAGAACCAATTATTAAGCCCGCATGGAATCAATTGACGCATTCATATGATAGGACAAACAAGAAAGAATGTAAAAAGAAACTATAGGATATCTTCCATTTCCTAGTCCATAGGGAATAAAAGTATTAATAATTAGTCACAAGTAAGAAAAATAAAGAAACAAGTCTTAGATCAAGACTTAAATACATCTGATGAAGATATAGATCTCTAAACCATATCTGGTATGAATAACCAACTATACAAAGTTAATGACATACGCTAAAACATTAGTAAATTTCCAAAACTAAAAGAATTACAAAATATAGAGCAAAGTGAATTGCAAGAAACCCCTAGAACTATCACGCGAGTTGCAAATGCTCCCTATACTACTAATTATATGCAAAACTACTTGAACTAATTCCAACATTTGTAATTTTCCACATTTTGTCGCTAAAGCGACACATAAGGAGTTATTTCCACATTGAATCTTAAGCAACAACCATTTCAATAAGATCTCCCCAAAACACGCTTAACAAATCTAACAAAGTGCAAAAACTCCCTCCACATTTTCAAAAATTTGCAAATACAGCCTCTGTTTATCTACTTTTTTAGCTGCAGGTGGGATTTAGTTGCAACTTTTTTTATACCTTAGGAGCAAATTAACAGTACAAGACTGCGCGAACTGATAAATTATTTAGGGTATTTTTTGCATTTTACCCAAATACTCCCCCCATCCCAAATTAAGAGTCCGTGTGTTTTTATTTTGTCTAGATTAAGGATACACTCAATCAATGCTCAAGATTAACTCGTGAAACTAGGTTCATTGATTTATCCAAAAAAAGGAAAGTGAATTCTTAATTTAGGGCGAAGTGAGTATAAAATGAGTAATACCCCGTGAAATTAGTGAAAGGTACCAAAGTCAAAACGGGCTAATCATGCACGTATCATGTATTAAAGTAAAAAAATCCCCTTCTTATACAATAGTTTTTTCCCAATAACCTGCTTTCTCTATACATAACTAGTTGACATTGAGTAGGACATATCGAATACTAAAAACAACTCTATTTTCGATTGGTCTAATGGGGGAACAACAATTCGAAGAGATAAATAAAATTTAGAAGAACATAACAGAATAAAAACTACAGTGAAAGTGATACAATGATAATGTTTTGTTGATTAACATTTCCAATCTTTTGCTTTTGGTACGTAAAATTATTATGTGGAGAAAAAGGCCAAAAAGGGGAGATTGAGATAAAAACTTGAAGTTGAGATCGTGATTGTGATACAACATTTGGAACTTGAAGTAGAATATAGTATGTATGTATTACCTGCAGATGATTTCCCTAATAATGTAATGAGAAACGGCTAGTGCTGTTATCAAAATCAAAACCTACAAAATACACTCTCTAAACTAAGCTACAAATCACATCAATCAATGTGTGTGTCTGTGTGTGAGAGAGAGAACTCACGACTGCTGAAATCTACTTTGAAATGACGTCGAATCTCTCATGTGATGAACGAACTCGTTAAAAAAATGGGTCACTGAGGAACCGAGGTTGAAATGACGACGCGTCAGATTATTGGTAGAGTATATGATGGCTTTGTAGAAATGAGACTGTTGAGTTGAGATCGTTTCTCCGAGAATGGTTTTTTTCTTTGGTATTTCAACCACACGGACTCTTGTTAAGTGAATTTTTGTTTAGAGCCACTTATTTTTTCTAAGAATGTATAATTGAAAACTTATCAAGGTCCAATTGATTGTATCGTATCAAAAGTGATTTCGTGTTGTTTCATAAAGTTTGTTAAAACTTGGTTAGGCAAGTTTTTGAGTGATAAATGTGATTTCGTGTTGTTTGATAAGTTTTATTTGTATGTTCATAAAATTTTTATTTGCCATCTTTTTATGTTTGATAAGCGCACTTCACCCACTGCAATTCAATTATTTTTCTACAAATATTGTTTGGTAGATAAAATTTGTCATGGTAAATAAAAACTTTGTCAATATAAATTTGACATCTTTTGTAGTTTTCCCACTTATGTGTTATAATATATTTTGCATGGTTATGTTTTCTTTTCCGTTTCAGGACTAGTATTGCAATTTTAGACGCAAATATAATTAAATGCAAGTGTGATTGGACATTTTTTGAAGTTGTTGTAGTTGGTGTTGAATGAAGTTAAATGAAAGTATTTAGGTTGGATGAATGTACTTGATTTAGGATGAACGTACTTTAATTTTGACAAAATTACTTGAACTTGAATGAATGCACTTCAATGTTCATGAAACAATTTGGATAAAATCACTTGAAGTTGGATGAAATGAATTTGATTATTGGCATACTAACTTGCATGTACTTTTGCAGTTTCATAATCGAATAGACATTTCAAAATGGCATTCAGACAAACACTCAAACATTACAACATAAAAATTACACTAAAGCTTAATCACTAGTCGATTACGATCACAAATTACAAATTTTCATTCTCTATTGGTAACAAGAGTCGATTTGGATTTGGGTTGACATTCTGTTAGTATCACAACCGCTCTGATATCGATCTAATCAGCTTGTTGTCCATGATAAAATTCTTTGGGTTTAACCACTACTCGAATCGTAGTAGTATGATCCTTCAACGACACTCTTGTTCCATCCACGTGGTGTTGAAATTCTTTTACTAGTGCGATAACCAAAACACAGATAAAATTTAACAAATTAAAAAAGACTGTAAGAAATATATGAAAAACATGTTTATTGTATTTACCAATGGTATTCTCTCTATCAGACGAGTTTCATTAATTGTTAGCAATGTCACGTGACATCCCAAATAAAAGTATCCGTAATTTATAGTTTGTAGCCACGAAGGTCGGGAGAAATCCATGTCCATTATAAAAAAACATTTTGTGTGTGGTTCACTTTTAGACCCTATACATATTTATAATGTTGTTGGAAATGTGTTTTACAATCATTCTAAGTAAATAGTATGAAATTTGAAATTAGAATTTTGAAATTTGAAAATTCAAAATTTGAATTCCAAAATTTGATATTTCAAACTTCAAAATTCTAATTTCAAATTTCAAAGTAAACCATCATTGGTTCGTACGTTCTATAAAAGGGGGTAATTTGACAAGAAGAAAGGAAAAAAAATATTAGCGCTTTTTATAAAGGTGTGGAGACTTCAGAAGATTTCCACCCAGAGTGGTATGGAAAAAAAGGAAGTTTGAGAACAAGCCCTTTGACACAAGCAATCCATTTTCTTACAAAGTTGGTCATGTGATATTCATCCACCATCTAAAGTTGACTGTAAATTACCGACCGTTTTTTAAGGTTACTCCATATGGTCGCGTTTATTTGACAAAAGATGTGATCTTGAAGTTTATTATAAATAACATGGATTACGAGTACTACAAACGAGGTCGGCTATGCACTATAATGACATGACAAAGCATGATTAAGTCGCTCGTCTTTTGAAAAGGGAAACTCCGCAAATGGAACGTCATTTGCAGCGTGCCCATGCGAAAAAACTATTTCAAGAAAGAAATTGCTGATCCATTTTACATATCACTGATATCTGACCTAGATATTCCAGACTTCTCAGACGATGACCAAGACGATGATTTTGTAAGCTATCTCCTAACCTGCCTGATGGGAAGAAAGATGCCACATTGTTGCTCATCATGGATTCCCATGTGAAGTGTTTCTCGGGTCATTGATTAGTCTATTTTCGTGTTTAAGTCAATATCGACGGTGTTTATATTTATATTTTAGTCATTCCATTATCACGAAGTATAACTTGTATGTTATTTATGTTTTTAATTTAGTTTTGCAATTATGTTTCACTATTTCATCTTCAAATCGTGCGCCCCACTAAATTGCGTAGAGATGAAAAGCAAAATTGAATAATTCCCTACTAGTTTCAGAATATTGACCCTCCATGTCTCTATGGTGGTATCGTGTCTTGTAAAATGGAGAAATAAAACCAGGAACCAAAGGGAGTCCGAAATCCACAAGATATTATTTTTCTAAGATAATACATAGGGTGGTTTTGCGTTACATATATGTCGGTCGTCGAAAGTTTATGCAATGAATTTTCAAAATAAATACAATAGATAGACCACTATATTGACTGGAACGATTAGTTTATGGCATGGACATTGTATAGACGCTCTTAGTACACGCCCATCATGTGCTGACCGCTCCCATCCGACCAACACATATGTAAATTTCATGTCAAATGTGCATGCTACCAGAACATTTTGAGAGATGACCTGTTTTCGGTTACGATACCTAGGTTGATCGACAAGGGGACATTCACAAATATGTGTGTCATTTATCTCTCCTATGGTATACTGTTAGGATACTATATGTATTATTTCATATGGCCCATTTAAAAATTTATTAACTATTTATGCTAGTGATAGTGAATTTTCTTACCGAAAAGTAATGATACCAAGTTATGTTACCAGGATTTTCGCCCTGGGAGTTATCAGGCATTGTATTTGTGACAATTTCCTTATATAACATTAGGCAGAATCTCAATAATAAATGAAAGTACAAACTAATAGTATGAATTGATCTAGAAAAAGTGTTACTCTTGAGTCGCGAACACTCATCATGACAAATAATATTTAGGAAAATTGCAACTTGTTCCTCAATAAAAATTGAACGACTGTTATTTATTACAAATGCACGTAGGTGAGAACATAGCCTATGAAATGAACCAATGTTCATACGTAATGAATCATGGAATAACCAATTTTCATACGTAGATAAGGTGCAAAAAGTCAACACTTGAACTATAAAATCAGTTGAACAAATATGGGGTATACCTGAAAATCTAGATGGGGAGCTTGCTTCTCCCTTTCTCCAGCAAATAAAGAGATCCAAATGGTTGGATAAAGACCAAATTTGTTCATGTTAAACGATTATTCTTCTCACGGGCGACAATTGCTCAAATCAAGATTTGTGTCCAATTTTTCTTGCCCTCGTTTTTTCCCAAGAAAAAATTCTAACCAAAATAGATAAGCAAAAAATGCCTTAAAATGGGAAAATATGGGTCACGTGACTCCATATTGGCAAATTTTTCCATCTTCAAATTTAGCTATGATACAAATCAAAACTAGGCAAAACTATGGGTAAAACCCATTTGCTATGGTAAATCGCACCAACCAAACGGACTCCTTATATATTTTTAAATTATCATTTTAACAACATTTGTCTCAATTACGTGAATCCAAAATCTTTTCTCTAACTCTTCAATTTACGAAACAAGAAACTATATATCTTTTGTTATTTTTAATAAATAAAAAAGAAAAAGAGCAAAATTGTTTTTTATTAAAAAATATTTTTTATAAATGTCTCTGGATCATTCCTCTTTCTCTAATCACAGCAACTTACGTATCATCTTCAAAGTTGTGGCGAACATCTTCTTTAATCATATGTTCGGTACTCAACCACTTACTCGTAGCTGTCTTCATTATCTTGACAAATCTATAATCCACTACTCCTTGAGTCTCATCGACTCTCAAGTGGTAACCAACAACGTCGGCATTTTTGTTATCATGACATGAGAGTAAAAAATCCTATGACAAGCTCTAAACGTATCAAAGAAATCTCGACATAAAACAAAACGGGCTTACACAGACCCTAAGTCTCTACACCATGCTCTGATACAAATTGTAACACCCCATATTTTCCACTTATATCAGGTGGTTAAACCCCAACGCCAAAGATAGGGGACGTAAAATAATTTATATCATTCTAAGCATTAATTTATATCATATGTGTTATAAAAAGATAACAAATATGATTCTCAACTAACTAAATTAATAAAATTGAACAAGTCTCGCTATACAAATTACCCAACTTCTCCAAAACCAAAATGGAATGTAAATAACTCTAGAACCCATCACGGCTCATAAAAGTCTTTTAACAAGAAAATAAAATGTGTAAGGTCATAATACAAATAAATACAGTGAGAAGTAACTCGACTTCTCCTGCTTTAATAACTAGATAACGTAAACCCTGTAATTGGTTTGCTCATCCACTCCTGCAATTGATGAATAACTAAAAAGGTTTTTAGAAAAATATTGCGGGTTAGACCCCACAAATAAGAAAAAATCAATTAACTTACGAAACAATATGAAATGTCTCTCATTTATGTCTCATTCGGTCATACTGGTACCCACATCCAAAAATACATCGCCCCACTTGTCCTAAGGTATATCCTAGATAAATGTCCAACTACATTAGGTATAACTATCAATGTAAGCATCTTAGTTCCACAACTAACCATGTAGCGTACACTCATAATATCGTCACTGGTAATGATACACAAAAAATATTATGCACTCTTAATATCCTCATTCCAGATAACGTCCAAATATATTAAGTCCTTCAATACGACTAATTACAACAACACCCAGCAACAAAGAGTGTCGTGAATTCTACCTTGGATTGAATAAACATAAATCAAGTGTCTCTTACACTATGATAAGTGGTAAATGAAAACGTGAGTTTTTCTAAATCAATGCTTTGATAACAATTGTTGGACACCCAATTTTAAATCTTACAAAAAGTAATTTCCTTTTAGAGATGTAGAATAAAGATGGATCAACTCAACACACACAAACCACGAATTTTATTTTTTTTCAAATTAAAATTAAACTAAACTCAAAGTGAAAGTAAATTAAACAACAATTACATTTTTAGTTAAACCAAATTAATTTAACACAAGTCCTAAAATTTTCTTACACAATATTTTCAATATTACCAAATTAGGGCAAACCAAATTTAATAAATAAAATTTCCATCTTGAATTAAATTAATATCAATTTTACCCAAAACTTTAATTAGCACCCAATTAAACAAGTATTGATATAAATCAAATTTTATCTTTTTACCTAAGCATGCATCTAAGGTGAATTTGCAAAAGATAAAATAAACAAACAAACCATTACTCCGCGATGCATGAGGAAAAACCCAAAACGGGAAAAAATCTCGGACGACCCTAGACTTAAGTCCACTAAGTACGGAATTACAATTACAAGACAGATGACTTAAAACACTCGACTCGACTCCTTCAAGCCTCGACGCGTCTTCTAGCAACTACCTCTGCTTAACCGACAATCTTGGAATCCACCGAGACCTTGGAATCCACCAATGAAGCTTTAGGAACCCATCAACTATACACGATGCCTTTCACCGCATGAGAATATCGCAGCCAAAAAAAACTTCTTCTTTGAGGGATGTAGAAGCAAACCCAAACAACTCTTTGATTGGTAGAGTAGAACCCGGTGCCAAAAAAACTCCAAGCAGTATATATATATATATATATATATATATATATATATATATATATATATATATATATATATATATATATATATAAGGACTTGGATAAACTAAAACATGTATTGGGTGTAGAAACCTTGATTTTATTCTTAGGATTAAATCATGTTAACAAAAATCAAGGGGACTTTTTCTTGGAAGAATTTGCTCTAAAAAACTATCTTAGATGTATGAAAAAGTCTCTCCACAAATGTTGCTCCCGCACTAGTTAAATATGTCAAAAAGTTAGTGGGGAAAAAATTGTGGGAACATGGAGAAAACTGCCAAAAAACTGCCAAAAAAGTTGTTCCCGCCAAACTCGTTCGAATGACTTTACTAAAGATGTTCTAGTGAGAAATAGGAAATCTCGTTAGAAGTCTCGTTCGAATGACTTGGGAATCTCGTTTGAACGAGATTCCAGTCTGTTCGAACGACTTGTCAGAAAATGAAAATTTTTGTTTAAGCCCAAAATTTTTTATGAAAAGTTCTCAAAATATATTTTCCGAGTAAAACAAAGTCGTTAAAACTATTTATAAATTTTTTTATAAATTACACCCAATAAATTTCCAAGCTCATATATATATATATATATATATATATATATATATATATATATATATATATAATGTATTCATACCTTAGGAACATTTTGACCAATGTTGTTGACGTAGAAACGAGGCACACTAAACCCGACATACGATGAATCTTTATAATCTTGGCCGCTACGTCTTCAACTAACACATCATAGGCTTGAATGGATACACTTGAACGCTATCCTATGAATCAAATTTTTTTGTCCGGAATTGAGCCAACACTACATTGAGACTCAATCGGAGACTTGTGTCCTTACAAATCTCCCCTTTGGCTATTCCGGGATAAAACCAAAACAAAATCCTAAAGGGTCGTCAAGCTTTACTAGACTCAAACATCCCACCCAACCTTGACTCAAGACCCAAGGATTATTATCTTTGCGGATGATAGTTTCCAGTTAGAAGAATTCCTACACACTTAAGCAAATTATCAAACGCATAGGGAATATCAACAAATTAAATGCAATTAAAATAATTACTCCCCCTAAATTAATTCTCTCCTTTATCAAATAAATGACCTACTTAGAAAGACGTCTCCCCCTAAGTTGGATCTCCCAAACTAAGATACGATTACAATATGATTTGATACCATTTCTCCCCTATCATTCTCCCCCTTTTTTTCAGGAATAGACAAAGGATAAAAACTAATTTAAACACAATGAATCTTAGATTGATAAGATCATGAAAGCATATGGGCAACAAAGTCATAACTAATCGATATAAATAATAAAGGATACCAACAAAGATGCAAAAAAATGATACCAATGTGATACATAAGATACTAAGCATGGGATGTCAACAACAATATGCAACAAGATAGATATCAACTATGAATTAGAAGCATAGATGGACTAAAAAACAAGGCAAAAACAAATAGAATACCTCATGTATGAGTACATAATAAATATTATTTATTCACATGCACATATACTAGGTATAAACACCACACATGACACAAAATACAATAAGCTTTTCACGCTCGTATGGCAAAAATGTGTCATATGGAAACAGAAGTGTAGGGGTGTGAACTAGTAACAATTAAATTTAGAACCATTCACTTAAAAACATGTTCACGGAGTTCTCATTTGATTGCAAACTTTATCTCATTTGAATATTAACCTCACGTGACAATATAAATTGAACTCAATGAACAAACATACACAATGCAAACAAGCCTAGAATTTTGATGATTCTGCAACACGTGACAATATAAATTGAACTCAATGAACAAACATACACAATGCAAACAAGCCTAGAATTTTGATGATTCTTCAAACCAATAGAGTCATGACATCTAGAGAACAACTAGGATAAACGGACATTGTGCAAACCGTTGATATCCCATCCAATCTCCCTCAAAATATGCATATATATTTTAATCTTTTGAATGAATAAATCAACTAAATAAAATAGGCCTTGGAAAATATTTTCTTTTAATGCCATTATTATATTTTTAGGCCTTTGGACCACGTATTTCTTTTAGGTCCATTCCAAATGATGTCTTACTCGCAAATGATGATATTTCCTTTCGGAGCCCTTCCCTGTGCACATATATACATCATTTTTATATCTCACACCAACTTCACATGCAACGGATTTTAACATGAACTAGTCCTCCTAGGTCACATAGCATGTAGATGACTAGATTGGTAGGAGAACACCTCACAAAGCTCAAATATACACATGAAGTTAAAATTTCAAGAGAGCTCGTGCATGTGTGAATTGAGGCATATAAAAATAGAATTCATTTAAGCAACACAAAATCCAACTACTCCATGTAAGCATGGAAAACAACATTTTAAGGACTGACAATCTTAACCAAAAGTTCTAGCCACATGGAAGCGAAAAAGAAGGGATTCAAACACAAGTATATGCTGCATAGAGTGTGTCAAACTAAAATACACACCAAACAAAAATCTTTTTGAGTTTTTTTTAAAAAATTTTAAAAAAAATTACCCAAAAGACACAAAAATCATTTGTATTTTTCATAAAGCCTAAATTACTAACAAGGTAAAACACAAATGATAAACAATTTTTTTTTTGTATTTTTCATCTAATGCATACTTAAAATGAAGCAAATATAATACAAAAGATAAACAAGTCATGATTTCTATCATGAGATATGAAATAAAGTAATGACTAGAAAATGACTAAACATGCATACACCTAGCAATGATATATGATATAAAGCACAAAAGGCTAGAGTATGCAAACAACTTACACATTCAACCTTTAAATTTAGCAAGGGAGGTTTCATGTGAAAGCAAATGAGAATCAACAAATTTAATATCTAGCAGATCTAAAATTGATTTCCTAACCCATATAGATGTATATTCAAAATGATGGCGTTTGGTAACTAATGAAATGATAGACATAAACTTCCTAGGACTTCTTTTAAGAACAAAACAAAATGACCTAAGGTGACCTTTCCTACCACAATGCAAGCATGTGTAAACATGAGGAATGTTACCTAAGGTGTGACATTTTCTAAAGTCTTTGGATAAAGTTGACCCTCTAAAACAAACAATGGTTTTAGCTTTAGCAGTAAAAATATTTGAACAAGATGAGCTAGAACCATTAAAACTACTATTTGAGTCAAGTAATTACTTTTCATTTTAAAAATTTTGGACTCAAGTAATAAATTAGACTCCTCAATTTTACGGGAATCCTTCTTTAAATTTTCTATAACTCCTAGAAGGTTATCACGCTCTCCCTCAATGTGAGCAAACTTGTCCCTAAGAGTCTTTTCTCGACTATCACTCTCTTTCTTGGACATTTCTAAAATATTAAATTTGTAATATATGTCCATGAGCTTTTTATGAAAAATATCTTTTTGAGATAGTGAGGTTTGCAAAAGTTCAATTCTAGATTTAAAACATAAATTTTCATTTTCAAGAAACTTAATTCTTTTTGCAAATATCAAATTTAATTCTCTTAATTTTTCATTACACTTATTAAGCCCATTAAATTAGCAACAGTGTAGAGGGGGCTTGTAGGTAATCCTGAGATTAGGGATAATTCCCTAATTAGCAACAGTGTTTGAGGATTAACGCAATAGAGGCAGCTTAGCGTGGCAGCTCAAGCGTGGCAACTTAGCGTGGCAACTCATACTTCAGCTTGTTGTGTTAGTCATATTGTATCTTTGGTTACATTTACTGTAAGCTATAACGGTTGTAATGATGTAACGAGAATAATAAAGAGTTTTAGTGTGAAGTCAAACGGTACTTGCGAGAGACCAGGCTTGGCAGGGCCTGGGAGAGATGTCATGCTCTATCCAATGACCTCACCGTGGGAACTTTATAGGGACTTGGTTTGGAAGATTGAGAAGTAAGGCACCGTTGGGGCTTGTCCTGACCATCTTAGATACACCTGGTAAAACACCGAAGGACCCTGACCGTGGAACCTCAAGAGGAGAAGCTTGGAGTTCCATCAGGCATTGAGTTATGGACCAAACAACCCTCTACTTAATGTCACATCTACTGTGGGTGATGTCACTAGCCATCTAAACAATGTCAGACATGCACTTGAGTAAACCACCGTGGTATTTGGGGCTGTCAGGCAGTTGGTAAGCCACCTCTGCGACAACAGTCCCCTGACACACGGTGGTTAGGAAAAAGTCATGTCTTGGCATTTAATGTTTATGACGTGGAGACAGCTAGTGCATCAGGTATTTAGTGTTGTGACATAAAGTATGAGGGATGTCTTTCATAGTTTTAATGACTGAGTTGACTCGGGGGTGGTGTGGGGGGATATTTAAGGACCCCAACCACCTTTGAGGAAGGAGGGGACTTTTGGAGAGTTCAAAAGTTATTGCGAGAGAGAATACAAACTAGAGAGAGTTATTGCAAACCAGAGAGTTTACTCACTCACCATTGTCATTTATTATAAAGATTTCAATATTCAACAGAGATTCCTGAGGGTATCTGGTGTGGTTTTACCTGCCTACCAAGGTGTATCTATTGTGCTTACTTCTCTCTCCCTCTAGCTAGGTTATTTCTAAGGTTCATTACTATTTCCTGAGTTAGACACGAGAGCTTTGTGAGTTTAAGCTGAGTCTATCTTCATTGGGTTCATGTTTATGTGTTCCATGATTAATCCAAAGATTTGGCCAATTTACTTGTCATTACCGTACTCAATAGGGGTTACGCCTCCATATATAATCTAAAGTACCCTCCTACATTTTGGCGACTCTGCTGGGGAGGCATTCTTCTAGATAAGGATTATGGCGAAAGATAATGCTACTCGAAGACTCAATTTCGATGACATTCAGCATAATGAAGAATAGGCTGCGCGAGGGCAAGAGGCCCTAAGAGATGGGGCTCCCCGAGTAGAGGTACCTCTGACGCCGGCAACGTTAGGCATCCTAGGGATGACCCAACCTCCCGCGATCACGGGGTTGGGACCCGCTCAGATTGCCCTCCTCGTGAGCAAGTTTCACGAGTTCTTGCAAACTCCGGTGGCTTCAACTATGTTGGGAGGATTAGAGGCTAACACTTTCATAACACTAGGAGTAGCCCCAACGGTCCCACTAGGGGCAGGAATTGCCGGAACGATCCCAGTGGGTGTATCTTCTGGAGTGAACCCGACAGTGGGCACCTCAGGAGTCTCAACGGCACCACCGGTAACGTTCGTTTCGGTTGCAACGAGCGCTCAGCCCTTGGCCCCAATAGCCTCGCCGATAGAAGAGATGAGAAAAGAGATACAGAAAGAAATGCTGAAGTTCATACAGGCTTCTTCACAGGCTGTGGGTGAGGTGGCGTCAGTCTACGATGACTTCCGAACACCTTACCCTCAGGGATACAACGACGAGCCTTACCCGAAGGACTATATCCCTCCTACCTTCGAAAAATACTCAGGAAAGGCCGGGAACCCGAAGGAGCACATTAAGCATTTCGTTGAACATTTAGGAGCACACTGCAATGACAAAAAGCTTAGATTGAGGGAATTCTCCAAATCCCTAACTGACAAGGCATACACTTGGTACTCTCATCTGCCTCCCAATAGTGTTCCCACGTGGGAGGAGATGCATGTTTTGTTTGTACGGAAGTTCTTCCTGGCAGAAGATGAGTTCACTCTAACCCAACTTGGCAGGGAGAAGCAGAGACCAGGAGAAGAGGTAGTGGCCTATATTCGAAGGTTTAGGGAAATGTCCCTCGATGTAAGGGAAGAAGCCAAGGAGGCCAGGTTACTGCAGATTTGTGTTGAGGGACTACTTCCTGAGTATATCTGCCACCTAATCAATGAGACACGCGAGGGAACCTTTTCAGCATTCTTAAAATCCGTAAGAAACATCTCTTTAGTGGTACGACCTATCTCACGGGTGGCCCCCTTGATGTTCAGGCAGCCGATACAACCCATGGGAGGAAGGTCTCAGGCCCCACGGGTGGGATATATCGAGAGGGAAGATGGGGGCAAGGCGCCAAGGAAGGACAATAAAAGGAAGTTCGGAAGAGACAGGGAAGACCTGCCACCGTTACCTTGTACGGTGGAGGAGGATGTGAGTTGCTATAACGCAATGGTCCAAGGCGAAACGGTTTACGAACCAAAGGGTGTTCCGGCGGAAGAGCCCGACGCGGCAACTAGGGCTGATCCTAAATATTGTCAGGTTCATCGAAAGGTCCAGCATCCAACAGAAAGCTGCTTCACGCTGTGAAGGATCATAGACAAGTACATGAAGGCGGGGACATTGCAAATCCCCCCGCAGAACATTAATAAAAACCCACTCCCAGCACATGGGGCCAATCTGGTGACAGCCTATGACAAGGAGGCAGAAAGGGAGAGGGGAAGGTCAACAATGAAGAAGTTCGATGAGGCACTGGAGCATTGCACCAGGGGAATGGATAACGTAGTTTTAGCCTATGATGAAGCAAGTGCTAAGGACGTAGAAGAGGCATACAACATTGAGGTTGAGGAAACGGACCCAGTCGTAGAATATAGCGCAGTTTCAAAATCTCCAAAGTTCACTTGGTTCTTCGACCAAGTGGGAATCTCAAAAGAAAGCAGAATAGAGATAACTCAGGCGATCTTAGACATTGCAAGAAGAAACACAGTCCCCTCGCCGAGATGGAGGGGACCCATGGCTAGGCTGGTAAAGAAGTTCCTATCAGAGGTAACTTTCAGCGATGCGGATAGAGCTGTAAGGTTCCCCCATAATAGGCACCTGTATGTAACCGCTAGTGTTAACGGGGTTAGCTTTGCAAGAACTCTTATGGATGGGGGTGCTTCCATCAATATTATGCCAATCAACTCCTTCCACGCGGCTAATATTCCGGAAGAAAGGTTGGTTCCCATGCCCTTGGTAATCTCGGGCTACGATAATCAATCTTCCAAATCCATCGGGTATGTGAACGTGGGGATAGTGATGGGAAATCTGAGTTCCCATATCAAGTTCCATGCAATCGAAAGCGCAACTTCCTATCATTTGTTAATAGGGAGAGTATGGATGCACAACCAAGGGTTAGTTCCCTCAACTTACCATCAATGTGCTAAGGCGAATATCAAGGGGACAAAAGTGACTATTAGGGCAACTAAGAGGCCTTTCGCTATCGAAGAAGCACACTTAGTCGATGCAGCCTTTTATACAGAGCTCGAAGAGGACGTGAGGGTTCTAACAAGGAGAATAGAGGGAGAATGGGTCCCCTCAATTAGAGAAAGAATGGGACCATTAAATGAGGATGGCAAAGGGGGAAGATCGAGGAAACATATCGGGAGGTCCTTCGACCCCAAAACATCTCGCCCCAGCTCAAAGATAAGATGAGGCCTAGAACAGACCCAGTGGAGCATGAGGTCCAACGACAAAGCGTGTTGAGTCATTTTTCAGGGGAAAGAATCAATAAGGCTTCCAGATAAAGGAAGAGAAAGGCCGTGGCAATAGCTACCAGCAGGCAATGCAAGAAAATTATCACTGAAGAGGGTAAAGTGGTGTACCGCTTATAATGGTGTGAGCGGGCGGCCGAAAAGACTAACAATGAGGTTGACCCGATATATGAGTGTTTTTTAGTAGATCAACAGGGGCAGTGTATGGTGATAGACAACTCCAACATACAAGAGTTCGTAGAAGATGTCGTCAAAGAACCTGACTACATGGCAGACCAACCAAGGCCCCAGGCACAAGAGTTGGAGCAGCTAAACCTGGCAAAAGAAGGGGAAGATCCAAGGCTTATCTTTATCTCAAAAGATCTTGGTAAGGAGAAACGAGAAGCCTTGTTTGACCTGATTCGGGAATTCATAGATGTCTTCGCATGGAAGTACACTGAAATGGAAGGGCTAGATGAGGAAGTGAGCTTCCACAAGCTGAACGTAATGCCTTAAGCTATTCCGGTGAAGCAGGCAACAAGAACTTACAAGCCTGAACTAGATTTAAAGATTAAAGAAGAGGTCCAACGCTTACTGACAGCAGGATTTATCAAGCCAATACAACATCCCCTCTGGCTATCCAGCATTGTTCCAGTAGGGAGAAAGATAAAAACCAAATAAGGATCTGCGTGGACTTCAGAGACTTGAATAAGGCTTGCCCCAAGGATGAGTTTCCCTTACCCTTCATCGACAGTTTGATAGATGCCATGGCTGGTCATGAGATGTATAGCTTCATGGATGGATATGTGGGATACAACCAGATCAAGATGGACCCCTCTGATGCAGAGAAAACAGCATTCAGAACTCCGTTGGGCAACTTCATATACAAAGTAATGCCGTTTGGACTCATGAACACCGGAGCTACGTACCAAAGAACGATGATGGCCATTTTTCATGACTTCTTCCACAAATTTGTGGAATTCTACGTAGACGACTTGGTCATCAAATCAAAGAACGAAGAGTCCCATCTGAACGATTTAAGGAAGGTGTTTGCTCGGTGCAGGAGATACAAGTTGAGGATGAACCCGTTAAAGTGTGTCTTCGGAGTAACAAGTGGTAAGTTTTTAGGCTTCGTGGTTAATCGACAAGGGGTACAGATGGACCAGGATAAACAGCGGGCAATCTTGGAGATGCCATGTTCAAGAACGGCAAAGGAGCTAAAAATTTTCCTCGGTAAAGTCTCCTACCTTAGAAGATCAAAATAACACACCCACTGATGCAGCTTCTACGAAGGAACACGAAATTCAGGTGGGAAGAGGTTCACCAGGAGTCCCTTATGGGGTTGAAGAAACTGCTCGTATCACCACAAATCATGGTTCCTCCCCAGGCAGGAGCTCCGTTGCAGCTATACCTTACATCCACCACGAGGTCCGTTGGAGCTCTTCTAGCACAAGAAGTAGACGGGCAAGAACGGACGATTTACTACCTCAGCAGAATTATACATGGGCCAAAAATTAGATATAGTAGCTTAGAAAGGCATTGTTTAGCCTTGGTCTTTGTAGCACAAAAACTTAGGCATTATATGCTGTCTTTCACCATTCATATTGTAACTAGATGCGACCCAATTAGGTATTTGCTCGCAAAGACCATCTTGATTGGCAGGGCAGCTAGATGGTTCCTTATTCTCTCTGAATATGACTTAAAATGTGTGGTCCCTCGCATAATTAAAAGCCAGGCGTATGCTGACCTGTTGGCCATCTTCCCTTCAGGAACCTTCGAGCCACCTAGGGAAGACATTCCAGGAGATGATTTGCAGGCCAATTACCTGGGTGTAACTGATGAGGAATGGACGATGCAGTTCGATGGATCTTCAGCGGAAAAGAAGGGAGGAGCAGGGGTTATTCTTTCAAAAGGGATGGAAGAGATTTGACTTTCCTACAAACTAGATTTCCCTTACTCCAATAACGAGGTAGAGTACGAGGCGTTGGTACTAGGATTGCTAGAGGCTATTCAAAGGGGAATTCGTTCACTCTGCATTAAGGGTGACTTGAACTTAGTAATTCAACAGGTAAACGGAGAATATGCATTGAAACACATGAGCCTAGCGCCCTATAGAACAATCATTCAAAGGCTCCTCAACCAGTTCCATCGAACCAAGATCAGAAGACATCCCAGAACGATGAACCGCCATCCAGACGCCTATGCCACTATCGCCCAGAAGATGATAATGAAAACCAATGTGACTACAGTTGTGATCCAACGAAGAACAGCTCCTTTGGTAGTACAGTCAATACTACCGATGGAGGAAGAGGCGGGCTGGAGAAGAGATATTAGGAAGCAGCTGGAGTCTGGTGAGGGGGCAAT
This sequence comes from Sambucus nigra, assembly GCA_949130495.1. Classification (NCBI taxonomy): domain Eukaryota; kingdom Viridiplantae; phylum Streptophyta; class Magnoliopsida; order Dipsacales; family Adoxaceae; genus Sambucus; species Sambucus nigra. The sequence continues at coordinate 590,448,087 of OX422214.1, forward strand.
GGGCTAAGAGAGTTGGCCCAATATTTTACAAGCCAGGGAAATCTCTATTTTAGAAATACAGGAGGATGGTTGTCAAGATGCGTCAGCCCAGAGGAAGCCGAGCAAATATTAAGGAAAACACATAAGGAGCACTATGAAACGACTGAGATACCTCTATATAGGAGAATTCAAAGGGAGGGGTATTTCTGGCCTAGGATGAAGCAAGGTGCAGCAGAGCTGTAATGGAAGTGCAATAAGTGTCAGCTATTCTTCGAGTCAGCTGAGTGCCATTTCATTGAAGCTCAAACGGATTGGAGGCAGCCCTACATCGACTTCATTCAGGAGGGGGTTGTCCCAACGGAGAAAATGGATGCAATAGATCTGAGGCGAAGGGCTCCAAGGTTCTACGTCCAGGGGGGGCAGCTCTATCGAAAGGGGTACTTTAACAGGCCCTTGTGATGTGTTACGAAGGAAGAAGCAGTGGAGGTCCTCAAACAAGCGCACGATCCAGCACATATAGGAGGAGCCAAGCTGTATGATCAGTTGATGACATTGGGGTATTATTGGCCAACGATGAAGAAAGACTCTGCGGAGTTCGTTCGAAAATGCAAAGCTTGCCAACTTCATGGGAACATGATCCATGCCCCATCGGTAGACTTACACTCTCTATCAACACCCTATCCATTTCATACTTGGGCGTTCGACCTAGTGGGGGCAATACACCCCTCTTCGAGGGGCAAGATATGGATACTAGTAGCAACAGAATGTTTCACATAATGGGCCGAGGCGATACCACTCAGACGAGCAATGGCTGGGGTGGTGAGCAACTTCATCACATAATACATCATTTGCCGTTTTGGGATCCCAAAAGTTATTCTCTCAGATAACGGGACCCCCTTCGTCAACTCCGAAGTAACAATGCTCACGGACAAGTACTCCATTGTTCATCACACTTCAACGGTGGCATACCCAAAGGGAAATGGTCAGGCCGAAGCAACTAACAAAACCTTGGTTAATATTTTGGCCAAAATGATGGAAGACTTTCCAGGGGTGTGGGATGACAAGATACCAGCTGTCTTGTGGGCCTATCGAACAACCAAGAGAAAACCCATGGGATATACGCCCTTCTCTCTTGTTTATGGGGCCGAAGCAATCCTCCCAGTAGAATTGGAAGTTCCCTCTGCTTGTTATGCTTTGCGAAGTAGCATGCTTCCTCAAGGTAGACATGTACAGTTGGAACCGTTGGATGAACACAGAGATAATTCGATGCAGAACTTCCAAATATATACGAAGCAACTTTCAAGGGCGTACGATAACTTGGTGAGACCAAGGAAATTTGTGAAGGGAGACCTCGTATTGAGAGCGGCAGTGAAACACATCAGGGGGCTTCCTCTACCAAAGTTTTCAGCTAATTGGGAGGGACCTTTCGTTGTGAAAGAAGCCCATGACTCAGGTTATTGTTTAATTTCGAAGTTAGAGGAAGACAAGACATTTAAGATTAACAATAAGTGGCTGAAGGTTTATCATGTGTAAATAACCAAATTTGAACTGATGTTATGACTAGCTATTGTTATAAATATGCAAGTTTTGGGTGACATTTTCGAGCATAATGGAGGAATTGCAGAAATACAAAACTCTATAGCATACAACAACAATCACAACACACAAAGGGATTGAAAAGTATATATTCTTCATTCATAAACAATAGAGCATTACAAAATTTGTTTGGGAACTATCGCCCAATAATTACATAGATAAAGGCAAGTGGAGGATCTGTATACAAGAGGCAACTAATCTAAAAGAAACGATAAATCTGAGGAAGAGAAAAAATCTCCAGGAAGGCCCGAAGAAGTTGCTGTGAAAGATCGTTGGGCATTAATAGAAACCTCTAGTCTCGTTTGCACTTGTGTACGTTCGATGAGGAGTCTCTCGCGTTTTAGTTTAACCAGATACAAAGCTTCTTCGGCATCCTTTACCTTTTGATCCACTGCTTCCAAAAGAGGTGCCAATGCGACCAACCTAGCTTTCTCAACCTGTTGGTCCTCCTGATGCTTTCGTAAAACCTCCCTCTGACTGATTACTTGTTGATTCCTCAAAGTCTTCAAATATGTTATAAGCCAGTGAAAACAGAAGCCATCACGCTCCAGCTCCCTCAGGTAACCGAGAAATTGGTTAAGTAAGGAGCAGGTAACACTTGCAGTCAGAGTACTGGTAATTTCAGCAACAACTATCGCCATGCCTTGAAGTTTGTGACTCATCACGTGAATGTTGAAAAACAGACAATCCAGTGTGAAGGTCTCAGGGTGATGATTCACCAGCTGTTCGATCACCAAACGGTGGTTGGCAGGCATTTGAGGGGACTGCCGAAGCACCATCAGGCAGAAGGCCTGAGGAGCCAGGTCAGGACGAGGGAGTTCACACCCAGACTCGCTCTCCACTGCAACACCGGTCGTGGAACCCTAATCGTCATGACCAGAATTTTTGAAGAAGCAGGTTCCCGATGGGGGGAGGTCATAGGCGAAAGAACTGGGGGAGAATTTTCCCGAGCAACCTGATAAGAGATAGCGGGCATGATGAACTTATATAAAAAAAAATTATTATAAGGTGGAGTTTATGAAAAATCTTAACAAGCGTTTTTCGTTGTTAAGTCACCGTTATAAGGTGGAGTTTATGAAAAATCTTAACAAGCATTTTCGTTGTTAAGTCACCATTATAAGGTGGAGTTTATGACAAATCTTAACAAGTGTTTTCGTTGTTAAGTCACCGTTATAAGGTGGAGTTTATGAAAAATCTTAACAAGCGTTTTCATTGTTAAGTCACCATTGTAAGGTGGAGTTTATGAAAAATCTTAACAAGTGTTTTCGTTGTTAAGTCACCGTTATAAGGTGGAGTTTATGAAAAATCTTAACAAGTGTTTTCGTTGTTAAGTCACCGTTATAAGGTGAAGTTTAAGAAATATCTTAAAAAAAATCATAAGATAGAGATTATGGAAAATCTTAACAAAAGCTAACAAAAAATACCTCAGTCAATATGGGGGCAAAAACGGGAGCATGGGGGGCAGCCGCAGGGACAGGAACCGTTGGGGGCGAGATTTTTACCCTAGAAGCCATAACGGGGTCCCTAGACGTAGAAGCCCGCACGCTTCACAAAACGCTATCACCTGCATAGGGTACCAGGGCCAGCATACTGGGTTCATCGAACGAAGACACTGGGCTCCCAAACAAAGGACCAACACGATGGAGTGTAAACACACCACTATGTTGGGTACAAGCACTAACTTGGGCCTTGACTGCATGAGTTGGTGCAAGATCAGGAGAGAACTGTGGCACAAATGCAAGTGTTAGAAAAGAAGAATGGGCACATAAAATATGAAGAAATATCTCTACGTGTTACTTACCTCAGTTATGGTGCCAAAGAGAGGAATGGCAGTCAGGGGCCTCATCAGCATCGTTGGAGGAAGAACGCTTGCCAACAACGAGGATATTTCAACCTGGGGTACCCAAAACATCTCAGAATTCAACAAGACAAATAAGAAAAGAGTGGGACCGAAAAGACTACAACAAATAAATTATAGAGAAAATCATACCTTGGGCCCACTCTCCTCAACAAGAACAATGGGCAGAGGAACCTCAGGTGAGGCCTGTAAATCAGAAGGGACCGAGGGTGTTATCTCGTATTGTGTCACTTTGGGTTGTGTTACCACTTCAGGCGAGGAATCACTCGCAGGATCAGCGGCTTCACCTCCCACAACGACTTACCTTGCACGTTGATTGCCTGCACGGTGAGAATACGTAAGCCCCGTCATTGGGGAACGGGGAGGAGTCACATCGGTACGAGATGCACCAAAGAGTCCCCCCACAAAGGGGAGCACGGGAGGACTGAAGGGGGTTGGTTTTTCTTCTTCAATCCCCTGCATCACAGTTGTCAATAGTAAGTAAGCGAATGTAGCCTGCCCTAAGAAAAACGATAAAAGGAAATTGAATAAGATCAAGCATACATACCTCGGATGCAGAAGGAGATATGACAATGGGAGAGGGGGAAGGAGTGAGATGCACCTCAGGAGTCTGCTTCCTCTGAGGCTTGGTACCCAAGGTCTTCCTCCTTGACCCCGTTGCACCGGTACTGACCCCTTGAGGAACCCTGGAGCTCTTTCTCCTCCTAGACGTTGGCTCTGCTGGATCAACAACCACCGTGGGGAAAGAAACGGAAGAAGGAACAACGATGGCATGTCGTTGATACTCGGCATTTATTCGATCTATTTCTGCTTGGGCCTCCCTCCTTACACGCTCAGCCATCTCAGCAGGCATGGGAGGTGGAACGGAGGCTATGGGAAGGGCTGCCACGGGAGTTTGGGGCTTCTGGGACTTCGATTTCGATTTTGATGTCCCACTCGTGGCCGTTTTTGCCTTCTTGGCGGGTGGTTGAGAAGCCCCCTCGTTGGTAGTATCTTCGGTAGAGGGGGCAGCCTTCTTCGCAGCAGCAACATTTTTGGGCTTTGGCGTGGCAACTGGGACCATGGGACAAAGTGGGGGAAGCTCGATAGGAGGTGCTTTGTGGGTTGAACTTAGGAGGAATTCTATCCCAAGTACAGAGTTGCCTTTTAGCCCCAACTGTAGGGAAGAAAATGAAGAAACGGGAGGATACACCGGCTCTCCCTCGACGAACTCAGCAATTTCAGCTAGTTGTTTCGGCCAGTACTTGGTGGAAAACAAAGGGGTCACATCCCCATGCCTAGTAATACTGGGAATGGTGACACGCCCAGCCATTGTTGAACATATCCTCCATGCAGCGGTCGAAGAAAACAAGGAACATGCCTCGCTAAAGGAGACCTTGGGGTTTGATGATTGAAACACTGGACGTGGACCCCTCTGGTCAAACCCAAACTGGCGGCTGCATCGGTTGGGATTATAATGCTCGCTGGTATACCCCCACTCGGTGTAGGGAGGCAGATATCCTGGAGAAAATAAAAGGACCACGGCAAGCAAGGGATCCTCAATATCGGGAGAAGGGTCCTGTATCACTCTGGCTTCATGATGAAAAAATTCACAAATGTGAAAGAAGGCCTCTTCCTCATAAGGCCTCATGACGAAGTTCTAGAAACGGTCAATCACAGAAATCATCTCCTTTCGGCTTTGTCTCTTGTAATAAATGAAAGACCGTGGAGGCAGAATTGTTTCCCTCGAAGGAGGACTGTTGGTCTTGGCCTCCACGGCAGGAAAACGAAAGTAAAGGAAGCTGGCCAGAAGAACGCTGTTGGAAAAATTGGCCAAGTTATAACGGCCAAGAGAGTGCTCCATGTCAAACAAAGTCCTATCCAACCAGGTTTAGAGGGATCCCAAGGCAACTGCAGCCAGGGGAAGTTTTATCCCTCGGGCCAAACGAAGGGACATGTTAATAAGGTCCCTTCGTGGTTGGTAGTTGGGTTTGCCCGTAAAAAAGAAACGAGAGAGAATCACGAGAATATAGGCAGGAAGCTCCAACGGCGTACCTTGACCAGGGGCAGTTGATGAGCAACTGCCTTCACCAGAACTTTTGAAGAAATAATTGATCAAGGGAGAAAAAGTAGCTCTGTTGGAAGAACCGATGCAGCTTCGGCATATGCGATCCAACTCCAAACGATCTGCAGTCTCTTGAGCATCAAGAGCCTCATCGGTGTAAGGCTCATGGCCTGTTGCATCGAGGCCCAGGATCTCGCACACGTCATCCAGAGTTATAGTGAACTCGCCCCACGTAGCGATGAACGTGTGAGTAGTCACGTTCCATCGAGAGACCAAGATAGGAAGGGAAGCATTATTTTTTGAGAGAGTGAACTCACCAAACCATTTGGCCCGTTGCAGCCCAATCTTGGTGAGGATGTCAGCGTAGGAACTCTACATGTGGGAGTTCCAGGTAGGGGTGTGCAAAAAAACCGACCGAACCGAAAACCGAACCGAACCGGCCCGAACCGAACCGAAACCGGCATTTTTTTTTAGCCCGGTTCGGTTTGCGGTTTAAGGATTTAAAAAACCGACAATATCGGTTCGGTTGTCGGTTTAGACAAAGAAAAAACCGATTCGAATCGAACCGAACCGACATCAATATTATATAGTAAAAAACCCTTAAATATCTTTTATTTTTATATCCAAACACCATTAACCAACCTCCAAAACTGACCAAAATCGAAAATCGACCTACAAAAAACCGACCAAAACTGAAAATCGGTTAAAACCTAACCGAAACCGAACCGAACCAAAACCGATGTGAACCGAAACCGGCGGTTTTTTTCATCGTCGGTTCGGTTTCGGTCTGATTTTTTCCAAAACCGAACCGATCGGTTCGGTCTGAATTGCGGTCCAAAACCGAACCGAACCGACCCGTGCACACCCCTAGTTCCAGGCAGCAAAGTGGGCAGGGGATCCCCCGGGTGCTTCGAAATCAATGTGGGACCATGGAAAGTCCCCTCGCTCCAAGCGAGATCTGAGAGTTACTTCTGGAGGCAGAAATCCCCACTTAGACAATTCTTCGACCTCATCACCCAACAGTAGGGCGTCAAACTTATAAGAAAAACAAATAGTCTTACTGGCAACATCAAAGTCATCACCCTACCCAAAAATAGAAGAGCGACGATAAAACCGCAGTTGTTCCTGGCGGGCAGAATCCAGGACGGAGGTAGTGGTGGTGGCAGACGAAGAACCGGTGGCAGAGGTAGCAAGACCGCTTGAGGTGGCCATGAAAGACGATGACAGAGACATCAAGAAAACCTTAAGCAAGAGAGGTTTCAAGAGCGAGAAGACCGTGACAAAGGGGTACTTGCAGGAGCGAGAAGGAAATAACGCGAACAGGAGCTTAGCAACAATGGGGTACTTGCAGGGTTTCTCTCTCTCTAAAAAGAAAATGGAAGTCTGAGGAAGATAGTAGAAAAGTAAGAAAATAAAATGAAAAAGAAGGGTTCAAGTGCTTTGAATTTGGAAGTTTGAAAATCTCGAGTTTGGCGTTTAGATTTCCCCACCCTCGCACGTGCATGGCCGCCTATAATCATTTCACATGAACACGTGGCACTTCGGGAAGCACTTTGACAGTTGAAAAGACAACGCCACGTCATTAATGAAATGACGCATGGAGAACAGGAAGCGTTGCCTTCTTAAAAAAACTTCAGTTTTGGCGCCAGAAATTTTGCTCGGGAATTTCCAAAGAGTTCCCAAACGAAGAAGATCTCACGTGTCCAAACGAGAATTTCAGAAATTTATCGGGGGGGCTTCGGTAAGGTTCATTGGATTGAGAAGTTTTCGTGCAGGCATTTCTTGTTCCCACAACCAATCCCTACACGAGGGGGAAAATGTAGAGGGGGCTTGAAGGTAATCCTGAGATTAGGGATAATTCCCTAATTAGCAACAGTGTTTGAGGATTAACGCAATAGAGGCAGCTTAGTGAGGCAGCCTAGCGTGGCAACTTAGCATGGCAACTCATACTTCAGCTTGTTGTGTTAGTCATATTGTATATTTGGTTACATTTACTGTAAGCTATAACGGTTGTAATGATGTAACGAGAATAATAAAGAGTTTTAGTGTGAAGTCAAACGGTACTTGCGAGAGACCAGGCTTGGCAGGGCCTGGAAGAGCTATCATGCTCTATCGAATGACCTCACCGTGGGAACTTTAGAGGGAATTGGTTTGGAGGATTGAGAAGTAAGGCACCGTTGGGGCTTGTCCTGACCATCTTAGATACACCTGGTAAAACATTGAAGGACCCTGACCGTGGAACCTCAAGCGGAGCAGCTTGGAGTTCCATCAGGCATTGAGTTATGGACCAAACAACCCTCTACTTAATGTCACATCTATTGTGGGTGATGTCACTAGCCATCTAAACAATGTCAGACATGCACTTGAGTAAACCACCATGGTATTTGGGGCTGTCAGGCAGTTGGTAAGCCACCTCTGCGACAACAGTCCCCTGACACACGGTGGTTAAGCAAAAGGCATGTCTTGGAATTTAATGTTTATGACGTGGAGACAGCTAGTGCATCAGGTATTTAGTGTTGTGACATAAAGTATGAGGTATGTCTTTCATAGTTTTAATGACTGAGTTGCCTCGGGGGTGGTGTGGGGGGCTATTTAAGGACCCCAACCACCTTTGAGGAAGGAGGGGACTTTTGGAGAGTTCAGAAGTTATTGCGAGAGAGAATACACACCAGAGAGAGTTATTGCAAACCAGAGAGTTTACTCACTCACCATTGTCATTTATTATAAAGCTTTCAATATTCGACAGAGATTCCTGAGGGTATCTGGTGTGGTTTTACCTGCCTACCAAGGTGTATCTAGGGTGCTTACTTCTCTCTCCCTCTAGCTAGGTTACTTCTAAGGTTCATTACTATTTCCTGAGTTAGACACGAGAGCTTTGTGAGTTTAAGCTGAGTCTATCTTCATTGGGTTCATGTTTATGTGTTCCATCATTAATCCAAAGTTTTGGCCAATTAACTTGTCATTACCATACTCAATAGGGGTTACGCCTCCATATATAATCTAAAGTACCCTCCTACAGTGAGGTTTGCAAAAGTTCAATTCTAGATTTCAAACATAAATTTTCATTTTCAAGAAACTTAATTCTTTTTGCAAATATCAAATTTAATTCTCTTAATTTTTCATTACACTTATTAAGCCCATTAAATTCCTCTTTAATTATCATTAGAAAAGGACAAATTATCATTAAGACGTCCCATCGAGAGATACAAAACAAAAATGAGAGTGAGTAAAAAAAATGAACATCCTAAAAATACAAGAGGAACAAAAATTATAAAAGCCAAAAAACGGATCTTTAACGCGATAAATTAGCGCTCCGGCTCTGATACCAATCTAAAAACGTGAGTTTTTCTAAATCAATGCTCTGATACCACTTGTTGGACCCCCAATTTTAAATCTTATAAAAAGTAATTTCCTTTTAGAGATGCAAAATAAAGATGGCTCAACTCAATACACACAAACCATGAATTTTAATTTCTTTCAAATTAAAATTAAACTAAACTCAAAGTGAAAGTAAATTAAACAACAATTACATTTTTCACTTAAACTAAATTAATTTAACACAAGTTCTAAAATTTTCCTACACAATATTTTCAATATTACCAAATTAGGCCAAACCAAATTTAATAAATTAAATTTCCAACTTGAATTAAATTAATATCAATTTTACCCAAAACTTTAATTAGCACCCAATTAAACAAGTAGTGATATAAACTAAATTTTATCTTTTTACCTAAGCATGCATCTAAGGTGAATTTGCAAAAGATAAAATAAACAAACAAACCATTACGCCGCGATGTACGAGAAAAGACCCACAATGGGAAAAAAACTTCGGACGACCCTAGCCTTAAGTCCACTAAGTACGGAATTAAAATTACAAGACAAATGACTTACAACACTCGACTCGACTCGACTCCTTCAAGCCTTAATACATATTCTTGCAACTACCTTTGCTTAGATGACAATCACAAAATCCACCGAGACCTTGTAATCCACCAATGAAGCTTTAGGAACCCATCAACCACACACGGTGCCTTTCACCGTATGAGAATGTCGCAGCCAAACGAAAATTCTTCTTTGAGGGATGTAGAAGCAAACACAAACAACTCTTTGATTGGTAGAGATGAACCCGATGCCAAACTAACTCCAAGCAGGATATATATATATATATATATATATATGTACTTGGATAAACTAAAACATGTATTGGGTGTAGAAATCTTGATTTTGTTCTTAGGGTTAAATCATGTTAACAAAAAATAATGGGACTTTTTCTTGGAAGAATTAGCTCTCAAAAACTATCTTAGATGTATGAAAAAGTCTCTCCATAAATTTTTCTCCCGCACTAGTTAAATATGTCAAAACGTTAGTGGGAAAAAAGTAGTGGGAACATGGAGAAAACTGCCAAAAAACTGTTCCTGCCAAACTCGTTCAAATGACTTTTTCGTTTGAACGACTTTACTAACGATGTTCCATTGAGAAATAGGAAATCTCATTAGAAGTGTCGTTCGAACGACTTGGGAATCTCGTTTGAACGAGATTCCAGTTCGTTCGAATGACTTGTCAGAAAATGGAAAATTCTGTTTAAGCCCAAAACTTTTTATGAAAAGTTCTCAAAATATATTTTCTAAGTAAAACATAGTCGTTAAAACTATTTATAAAAAAATTTATAAATTACACCCAATAAATTTCCAAGCTCCTATATATATAAAATGCATTCATACCTTAGGAGTATTGGGACTAATGTTGTTGACGTAGAAACGGGGCACACTAAACCCAACATTTGATGAATCTTTATAATCTTGGTCGCTACGTCTTCAACTAACATGTCATAGGCTTGAATGGATACACTTGAATGCTATCCTATGACTCAAATGTTTTTGTCCAAAATTAAATAACACTACATTGAGACTCAATCAGAGACTTTTGTCCTTACAGTAAACCTAAATATGCACTATGTGAAGTGATAAACCATAAAGGCCGCTTTTGTAATTTTTGAAGATTTCTTTAAATGGGTGGTTGGTGTTAATTCATCTCCTTCATTTCTTTTTCTAATGGGTTAAGTGTCTATTATTTTAATATTTTTTTTTCCTTTTTTACTTACCTATATATAGGCAAGAGGTGTAACCTCGTATTTATGTAATTTTTACAATCAATATGATTTGGAGCTCATTAACTCTTTTGAGGTCTTATGAGGCTTTGACATTATGGATTTAATGGTTTAGGGTTTGATCCGTTTATTTAATCACATTCTGCTATATCAGTTGGTATTAGAGCCTTGATTTGGCCTAGTTACATGATGAATAATAAAATCGAAAGAAACCACTCTGACGATGTAAATCAATGAGTGCAGGACCTTTAGGCAGCCATGAAGGTTCAAGAACGAAGAGTGAAAGAAATGCATTAGGTTATCTATGCGTGGATCAAATGGTGCAAGAGATACAACAAATGCTCACTACGATTGCTTTTGGTGGCCACACGTATCAAAACCCAGGTAGGGGTCAAGCCAACGAGGATGCTCATGGCCGCCAAAACATGTGTAAAGGTGGTGTAGATTCAGACTCAAATAAGTTTGAAGAATATATCTTGAACGATAGGAGGGATCATTACGACTATAGGAATGTTGATGCTCCTGAATGTATGATGAAGATTTATATTACACATTTTAATGAACATATTCATATTGAAAAGTTTCTTGATTGGATCAGTACGGTGGAAAGTTTCTTTGATATCATGAATATCTCTTAAGATAGCCAAGTGAAATTAGTGGCCTATAAACTAAAATAAGGTGTGTCAACTTAAGGGGCATAAATGCAGTGCAACGGGAGGAGCTAAGGGAAATAATTTGTTGGAACATGTGTGAAGATGAAAAGACTTATACATGAAAGATTCTTACCTCCATACTATGAACATATATTGTATTGATAATATTTGAACTATCGGTAGGGAATGCGCTCAGTCATCGTATATACGAATGATTTTTATAGATTGAACTTATGTAATAATTTGACTAAGACAGAGAGCCAACAAATTTCTAGATTCATAGAAGGACTATGACCAAAAATTCGTGATCCGATTAACCTTTGGACCATGTGGAGTTTATAAAAAATAATGAATATTGCAACCAAGTTGGAGGCTCGATTGATGAGATTGACAAAGAATATGCCCACCAGATCCAAAGCGTTATATGCATGACCAATAGTAGACAAAGGGAAGTTTATACCAATATCCCAGTTTCAATCTTGAGCCAACATTTGTGATATAGGAGCGGGTATCAGCTGTACCCAGGGTTAATAACAGAATCCTTAGATGCATCAAAACCGAACTAACGTTAGCCAGTACGTTTATTCTTAAATGATTAAATGTTATCGCTGTCAACAAGCAGGGCACAAGTCCAATGAGTGTCCCATGAGGCCGCAAATAAACATGGTTGAGAATGAGAAAGGAGAAGAATATGAATAAGTAGAAGACGAATATGACAAGGCAGATATCGCAGAGCCTGATGATGGAGAACGTGTGGCCTATGTGGTATAGAGATTACTGGACCCAAGGAAGGAAGTTGATTATCAACGACATAAAATATTCGAAACTCATTGCACGGTTAACATGAAAGTGTGAAATGTAATAATGGATAGTGGAAGAAGCGAGAATATTTTATCCAAAGCACTGGTTTAAGGCCTTACAATTTCAGACTGAGAAACACTTGTTGCCATATAGAATCGTCCAGATCAAGAAAGGATCAAAAGTGCGTGTAACAGAGATATGCCGAGTTTTTTTTTCATTAAAAAGCACCATAAAGATGAGATCATGTGCGATATCATAGACATGGATGCTTGTCGCCCATTACTTGGGAGGCCGTGACAATATAACGTAAATACCACCTACAAGGGAAAAGATAACACGTTCCAATTTATACGACATGAGAAGAAGGTTATTCTTGTTTTAACTAATGAAAAATAAATTATATCCAATGGTTCTAACGTGGAGGGGGAGACTTTCATAATGTTAGTGGAGAAAGAGTTTTAGGAGTTGATTAAGGAAGAGAAAGAGGTAATAACACTAGTTGTAAATGGAGAAATTGAAGAAGTTACACCAATCCCTAAGATATTGTAACCAATTAAAGTAGAATTTTAGGATCTGATTCATGTAGAGTTAATAGATCACTTGTCACCAATGCATGACATATATCATCATATTGATTTGGTTTTTGAGGCCAGTCTACCGAATTTACCCCATTACAGGATAAGTCCTAAGGGGCACGAGATTTTGCAATAGCAGGTTGAAGAGTTATTACAAAAAGGACTACTCAATGAAAGTATGAGTTCTTTTGCTATCCCTACTTGGTTGGTGCCAAATAAGGACGAAATATAGAGGATGTGCATGGATAGATGTGCCATCAACAAGATCACAGTAAAATATAAATTTTTAATCCCAATGCTCAATGACATGATGGATATGCTAGAATGGTCTAATGTCTCACCAAAATAGACCTACATAGTGGTTATCATCAGATTCGGATCTGGACTAAAGACGAATGGAAGGTAACCTTCAAGAACAAAGAAGGAATGCACGAGTGGATGGCTATGTTATTCACCTTCATGCGACTTAAGAATCAGGTGCCCAAACCATTTATCAATAAACTTGTTATTTTTTTATTTTGAAGACATTTTGGTTTATAATCGTAATGAGGTGGATCATATGGGGCACTTGAAAGAGGTTTTTTGACTTTGCGTGCCCACGAGATATATATAAACTTGAAAAGTGAAACTTTATGACAAACCAAATTTTGTTTTGGGGCTTTGTTGTGGGGTCGGATGGCTTCCAGGTTGACAAAGAAAAGGTGAGAGATATAAGATATTGGCCCATGCCTAAGATAGTGAATGAGGTACGCAGTTTACATGGACTTGCAAAATTCTATCGAAGGTCAATCCAAAATTTCAGCACTATAGATGGACTAGTGACTTCTTTTATGAAGAAGGGAAAGTTCCAGTGGGGAGCGGAGCAGGAGGCTAGCTTTGTGTTGCTGAAAGAAAAGCTTTGTTCTGCACCAGTACTGGACTTACCAAACTTTTATAAACTATTTGAGGTTGAATGTGATGCCTTAGTTGTAGGTATTTGGGGTTATTTTGTCTCAAAAAGGAAAGCCAATAGAGTATTTCAATGAGAAGATTAATGAGGCGAGGAATCAATGGACCACTTATGAGCTAGAATTTTTTGCTATGTTTCATGCCTTGCGACATTGGGAACATTATCTTATCCAACGCGAGTTTGTACTCTACAACGATCACCAGGACTTGAAGTTTGTGAATAGTCATAAAACTATGAACATAATGCATTCTCGTTGGATCACTTACCCGCAGAAGTTTACTTTTTCTCTTCGACACGAATCAGGACAAATGAATAAGGTGGCTCGTGTCTTAAGTAGGAGAGCATATTTACTTACTATTCATAGTGCCGAGGTCGAGGGATTTAATTTCTTAAAGGACCAATATGTGGGCGCTGAAGACTTACAAGGCATTTGGGAGAAGTGTCGATCAAAGCTATATACTAGAGATTTTCACATGTACGACGAGGTACTCTTATGGGATAATCATATGTGCATTTTGAAGACATCCCTTCCAGAGAAGATCATTAGAGAGCTGCATAACATAGGATTGGGAGGTCACCTAGGTAAGGAGAAGATATTACCTTGTTAGAAGAACGTTATCTCTGGCCACAGTTGAAGCGAGATATGAGCCGATACGTGATGAAATGTCCCATATTCTAGACTACCAAAGGACATATATAGAATAAATGATTGTATATGCCACTATTGATGCCAGAGAAAATTTAGGAGGATCTATCCATGGAATTTGTGTTGGAACATCTACAGACCCAACACATGATGGATTTTGTATTTGTGGTGGTTAAAATATTTTCAAAAATGGCACATTTCATTACCTGCGAGAATAACGACGATGCTTCTAATATTGCAAATATATTCTTTAGGGAGATAGTTCGTTTGCATCGAGTGCCCAAATCCATTATGTTTGACCGTGATGTGAGATTCATTAGTTACTTCTGGAAGACTTTATGGGAGAAGTTTGATAGGACTTTGAAGTATAGTAACACAACACACCTCCAGATCGATAACCAAAGAAAAGTTACGAATCATACTTTGGGTAACTAGATTTGTTGCCCATGTGGAGATAGACCCAGACCATGGGATGCAGTTCTTCCTCAAATGGAGTTTGCATACAATAGTATGATGAACCAATTAATTAGAAAACTCATGTTGAGATCTTGTATAGTAAACCCCCACGACATGATTTGTATTTGGTACCATTACTAAGTTTGTTGGGGTTTAGCACTACAGCAAATAATATGGCAGAGATAGTCCAGAAAATACATGCCAAAGTGAAGAAAAATTTAGAGCAAGTTAATGAAAAGTATAAGGAAGCTGCAGACAAGCATCAGAGGATCATAGTTTTTGAGGTTGGAGATTCAATCATGGCTTATTTATGTGGAAACATATTTCTAGTAAGTACTTGTAGTTACCCAACTATCAACTATACAAGTAAGTGTTAAGCTCCACAAAACTAACTATATGATATCACTTTAAGAATGTCATATAGTAACGTAACTATAAAGATGCAATAAGAGTAATAAATTGTACCTCGTACGCTTATACTACCTCATAACCGATAACTAATAACATAACAATAAGAATAGTAGAACTATCTAATTCTCACATCAGTACTTCCATTATCGAACCAACTACATACAAATAAGGATCATACGAAGGATTAACACTTCGGGGACTTCTCTTGTTCCTGTATCAGTTCAATACGTAGGAAGCCCCACCCTAATGTATTGTAGATCATCTACATATAAAGAAAATAGAAAATCATTACACATCACACCATCATGTTATCACATACCACGACTACTTGGGGGCTCAAGCCTCCTTATCCCCCCACTTGCAATACGGCTGACCAACAACCACAGAGGATCAGGATACTGAAATATACAAAACCCGTGTCATCAGTCAGCGTGATAGAAACCGGTACCGCGATACAATCTTATTAATTCATCATCAATATATTCCCCACGAATACACACACATGGTGATATGCACACAAATATCACACAAAGCATAATCATCGAATATATATACACAAATACAACAATGATCCTCAATCTTTTAACTCGGGCAATATATCACCCATTACCATCCTCGTATCCGTAGGTTTCGTCACCTATTAAAATTTATATCTTATGCAATAAAGAAACCCTAATAGTCCTCAAAAGGTGCCTTGAAAGTATCCAAGCCCAAACCCTAAGCGAAGATAAGATTTTTTTAAATGGTCTTACGATTGGCTCGATTCGTTTACTGGGCGGCTCGATCCAGATGCCCTAAATGGCGGTCTCCTCCAAAATGATGTCATATTATAAATTTTGACCCATAATTTAATTTTCTTGACTTTTTTCACACGAGATCATAATTAATCACTAATCTACCTTATAATCACTCCAAAACATTCTAAATATGATTCCTAAGTGTTTTTAAATATGTTTTTAAAACTATATAATCATTACCTAAATCAATCCACTAAAATAAGGATAAAATCATCGATTTCAATATGTATTTAATTAAGGCTCATCTTAATTACGAGATTGATCATTAAAACATAATTATATTATCAAAGTATCATCCCAATCATGTGGTTTATCATATTAAATCATACTTACGAGAAATTTAAACAATTTTAATAATTTAGCAACATTAAAACTAAGGCACAACATGATTATGCGCGGGATATCTACTTGGCATGTGACCAATCCCAATTTAGATCAACATAGCAATCGATCACAAATAAGTTTGATATAATACATAGTAAAAAAGCTATTCTTTATCAGAATACGAAAGATGAAATCTATAGATTGGATTCTCTTTGTGATCCTTTAGTTCTCCTGAAATCTCATTCTCTAGTTCTCCTAAAATATCCACTAGTAGTTAGGTTTTGCTTATGATTGAAATATGATATTACTGAGGGGTAAGTCTCTATTTAACTCTCTAATCCCGCGGGTATCCTATGGGCCTAAGAAAAAAACCTCAAAATAATATCAAATCATTGCACAAATTCTTCTAAAACTTAACCCAAAGGTGTATTTACCCAAGATGCCCAAACCAACAATCTAAAAACACCACTCTGGGATTTTGTGTCCCCTTAGATCTCAGTCTAATGATACATACTCGAAATATATAAATAAATCATAATGTTATTATTAAATCACGATTTAATCCCACGTAGTTAAAATTTCTCGGTTTAAATTCAATTATTACACGAAATTGATAGTTCTAATAAATTTCACAAAAAGGGAATTTAAAATAATTATGAAATAACGATTTATTTAATTAATTAATAATACGGGATATTACATTCTTCCTCCTAATAATGGAATTTTTTCCACAGAATTTGAATCATTCCTAATTTAAAAAGTCATGTAAGTAACTCTCGCATATCTTTCTCTCTCTCGTATGAAGCTAACATCATGCTAAAAAATTATGCTGCCTAACTTGATATATGATTAGTGTCAAATATTTTATTTTATACCCTTTCTTTTATGCAATATTGAAGTCCCATGCTTGTTAAAACCGACACTTTATACTCATTTACAATATAACCTTAATGTTGTACCATAAATCTAGAACATCACATGGACCTCTCAGAAGGTGACACATGTTCTCAATAAGGAGATAAATAGAGGTTAGCCTCATACTCAATCTGCTCAGCCAGATAAAATGAGGTCAACTGAGGTATGAATGTGCTCGGCCCTATCATTTCATTGACTGTCCCACTACTGTTAAAACGGTGTTAATGACAACGCCAATTAATCTCGTTAGTATCAACCATGTGCAAGCTTGCTCACATGGATGAATATCAATAGTCACGTCTGTACCACTAATGCATGTGTAAAGTTACCCGATATCCCACTTATATCGTGTTGTAACAAATTCATCATTATTTGTACCCCTAAATGTAAAAGGTGTAATTATCTTACCTATAAGGGCACTCCACCTGTTCTATAATATTATCTCTAATACCTGCCTATAAATGGCCCTCAATCCCACAGGACAAGGGATCGGAAATTATTCTACCAAATTGCAATAGGCAAATCCTAGGGAGAGAACTTAAGAGAGCTTGTATTCAAAACTTATACGATCGTCGCCCATTACGATATAGAAATCAACACTGCACATGTGGATGTAGACATTATATTAGGTCTAACCATGTACATATTTGTTTTCCTTCTTTATCTCGCATCTCCACATGTTTATCCCAATTTATCTTATTAGTAGTGATAATTTCACCTTCTATTATTATTTATAATTGTAATTTCCCAGCTACGACAATTAAACCCAGAAACTAATTTCAGATGATAACAAATTGGCGTCGTCTGTGGGAATATGAAAAGCCATTGTTGTTTCCTACCATTCTCAATCCTAAAACCCTATTGCTTTCTTTATATGCCTTTAAAGTTGGGGAAAATAGTTGATAACCTAGAAAGTAGTCGCGTGGTAAAAGCACATCATCCCTCCACACCAGTGGTGATGGGAGACATATAGGGAATCTTAATGATCCGGGTGAAGGGCCCAAAGGAAATGTAGGAAAGCGTTAAGCAGTTGATGCAACTGTTCCACAATGGATAAAATGCAGCCGTGAAGAACCTCGTCACTCCGATGGGAGGAGAGTCTTCAAAAAAGAGAGGTGAAATGCTATATCCTATCCCTTGTAGAGATCGAAGGCATGTGTACAGAGCACAAGATCTTAAAAACCCAATGAGGTTGAACCTGGGGTCACACGATTGTGACATCCTTCCTATTCTAATACCAAGTGATCAATCATTTATTAGGATAAGATAATAATCTCGTATATTTTCATTATCAACATCACTGTCATAACAAGTAATGAAATCTAAAACATAAAAAACCATACATACAACTAAACGAATAGAATAAATGAATGCAAAAATAAATCATGTGAACCGAATAAACCATCAACCACTACAAAAAATCCTCCAACATAAATAACAAGTGATAACTAATAAAGTCTTACATAAAATAAAATCTTATCCAACTACGGGCAACACGCCCAAAAGGAAAGACTGAAATGAAAATGCATCCTATCTAGATAGAAATGACTGAAGCAGCTATAATCAAATCTAGTAGTATCCACAACTACTACTTACTATGGCATGAAAGATCTACCCCTGCTGTCCATGCTCTCGCTGCACACTTGGGGTTTTAAAAGGGAAAACAAGAAAAGAGATTTGGCCGTGGGTCAAAGCTCGAAAATGCTCAAAAATATTTCGCAAGTAATTAAATGCTTTAAATCAATAAAACATGTAGTGTATTACTTTCATAATTAATTATTAGAAAAACTTGCATGAAATCAGAGTGTTGCTTATGAACGCATGGACGTATTTTTCAATTGGTATCAAAGTGGGTCGCTCCAAATAAGAAATAACTGTCTTGAGTGTGATCCATGTATTTTTGTGATTTTATATTACAATTTCAATTATTTTTATGTTCAATTCATGATGTTAAATCTTGATTTGTATGACCTCATGGTTGACATTATATTTTTTTATCTCCTCTAATTGTTCTCACCGTGTGTTTTGAATTTAGTTGTGACAGCCCGACTAATTAAATACTGGGTAGTTACTCCTTTATTCAAATTAATACAAAATGTCAAGTTGGTTCAGTTCATAACATCACTATCGAAAAAATTTATTTAATAATTACTAGCCACCTAATATTTAAAAAGTGAGTCGTTAAATTTTATTAAATTAAATTAACATGCAACCAAATAAAATTATTAGCTAAATGATACCACCATCACATCACAGTCACATCAAAATAATAATGGAATAATAAATGAGACTGGAGTAACACTCATTTGAATAATCCCAAATAATGAATAAAACCAAATACAACGTCTGAATAATAAATGAATTAACTCCAAAACTTCAATGAAACTGAGTATGATAAAACTGTCTCTAAAAAAATGGGGCGATATGCCCTAACAACTGAATAAGTCTGAAATGGAATCAATATAGAATGTGGAGGCGTTTATCATCAAGATCATGTAACTTCCATAGCAGTTACAACATGTCACTGAAATGGAACTCATAAGCTTGGCGTCCCTGTGGCTGGGCACCTAAAAGGTTTTTCAAGAAAAATAGATTTGAAAGCAAACGGGTCAGAGCCCGATGTGAAAATAGTTTAAAATATAGCAAGTGTTTAATTGCATTAAACAATTAATATAAAGTACATGTTAGTTCTGTGCTCTCACATGAGTTTCTCGCCTCTCAACTAATGTGCGCGCTTAACGTATATCCATAATCCATCCTAGTTATGCCGCTAACTAACTAGTCTATACTGCAACCCGTCCTCACATGATAATATAGGGGTTTGTTCAAGACATTCCAATCTAACTTAAGTGAATCTACCTTTTCAATTCTCAGATTAATTTATATTAAATCATATAGGAAATTTTCAATTCTAACTTTACTCAAAGTGTCGCAAATATTCACACACATTAATAAGGATATTCACCCACATTAACAAGGAGTCTGTTATCATCACCAATATATAAATTTCAACATAATATTTTAATTGGGTCACCCCTAGGCTAAGTTACGGTGCACACATACTCTGCTATCGAATCCCGGTACATCACATACGTAAGGACTACGTATTACAAATCTCTCAGGAACCATTTTAATAAGCAAAATCATACATATTGGAGGCGAACGTAGTTCACATACCCATGGATCATGCACATACCTACGCTCCCATGGTCAGCTGACTTATCAACTCCATTTACTAAGCATTCACACAACTTAGATACTTTATAATATTATTAAAGGTATGTTCTCAATCCCTATACCATTAATCCAATTAGTACATTTTTATACTTTCGGACAGTTATGTATTATAGTCCACCGACACATCTCACGTCCTAGTTTCAAGTACTTAAAACCTAACACATAAAGCTTACTAAGTCTCCTGTTATTACCACACTTTAATCCAATACTCTTAAGGTCCATATTTCTGCCGCTAACCTCATATTACCAACTATATAGATTTAACTCATTTAACTGCAGCCTTTAATAGTACCCCACTCGTCGAACCTTATTAAGTCTAACATAACTCCCAAATTTAATTCTAATAATAATCTGGATCTCATATACACGCCTACTGGACTTCCTTAAATCTAAAAGTGTTCACAAGGTCGCCACCAATAATTTTATAGGGTCAAGACTGCTAAACTTCAATAACGGAAAATATCATAATTTCTGGGAAGGTCGATCGATCGACCTATGAATTTCGATCGATATATAGTGATCGATCAT
Source organism: Sambucus nigra (assembly GCA_949130495.1). Classification (NCBI taxonomy): domain Eukaryota; kingdom Viridiplantae; phylum Streptophyta; class Magnoliopsida; order Dipsacales; family Adoxaceae; genus Sambucus; species Sambucus nigra. The sequence goes on from OX422214.1 coordinate 590,468,963, forward strand.
GAATGTCGATCGATCGATCGCACCAGATGAGGCTATGGACTGCTTCGTTTTTCAGTCCCAGATTTGTCCCAAAACTCCATTACAAGGTATGAAATTCTAAACTAAGGATATGGGATCATTGTACAACCTAAATACAATATTTTTAACATTCTGAAACCATTAAATGATCAACAATTAACCTTATATGGATCAAATCTTCATAAAAACCCTTGTTTTCTGTTTTCTTCAAGAACCATGATATTTCTCTTCTTTAATTCATTTTTAATTCCTCAAGGGTTAAGTTTTGGTTACTAAATTTCGTCCAGAACTAGTCACGTTTTTTACCCAAACTAAACCCCCAGCGAGTGTTTTTTGACAATCTCGACCCCTCTAGACACGTTGGCGCATTCAAAATGACCATAAGGATGATAAAATTAAAATTTACTTTTTAATCTAATTAAATTAATTCCTGACGCGACTGACACGCGCCTCCCAACTTAATTTCCCAAATTATCGTATTTACGACTCGCGACAATTTTAATAATTTTCATAAACATATATTACCATATATACTCAGTAATACTCAATATTATCATCTTAATCAAATACTAACTCACGTCTCGCTAGTATTTAAATCTGGATTAATTTCCAATTAATTCTCATTTAATTTAATTAATCCCATTAAATAAAATCAGTAAAATTACGGGGTATTACATACTTCCCCCCTAATAATAGAATTTCATCCCGAAATTCAGAAAATAAAGTATTCCTAGAAAGAATAACTCTGGATAATGCTCTTGCATCTCATCCTCGTGCTCCCAAGTGGACTCCTCGGCATTATGATGCCGCCACTGAACATGTACTAACGGTACTATCTTCGACCTCAGTTTCCTCTCCCTGTGGTCCAGAATAGCAATCGTCCCCTCCTCATAGGAACTATCAGGCTGTAGATCGATGTCCTCTAAAGCAATGTGGGTATGGGCCAAATCATCCCTAAGATATCTCCTTAGTGAGGAAATATGGAACACATCATGAATCCTATGCAGGTGTTCCGGTAACCCAAGTCTATACGTAACTGGACCAATTCTCTCGATGATTGAAAATGGCCCCACGTATCTAGGTGCTAATTTCCCCTTCTTCCCGAAATGTATAATCCCCTTCATCGGAGACACTCTGAGTAGCATCTGGTCCCCCACCTTGAATTCTATGAAGGATCTCTTGGCATCAGCATAACTCTTCTTTCGGTCCTGAGCTACCCGAATACATCTCCATCTCATCTCTATCCTTATTGAAGTATCCTGAATCACCTCCGGCCCAAGGAGTTTGTTATCCCCCACCTCTAGCCAACATACTGGGGAACGACAAGGTCTACCGTATAATGACTCGAATGGAGCCATGCCAATAGTAAACTGGTAGGAGATATTATAGGTAAACTCCCCAAGTGGAATATACTACTCCCAACCACCTCCAAAGTCTAGGATGCACATACGCAACATGTCTTCCATCATCTGATTCGTCTGCTCGGCCTGCCCATCTGTCTGCGGGTGATATGCTGTACTCAGCCGTAACTCTGTACCCATGGCTTCCTGGAAACTCTCCCAAAATCGCGAAACAAATATCTTGTCTCGGTCAGACATGATATTGAGAGGCACCCCGTGGACTCTCACTATCTCCGATATGAAAATCAGGGCATACTGTCCCGTAGTGTAGTCTATCTGGGCTGGCAGAAAATTAGCAACTTTGGTCAATCGATCCATGATTACCCATATGGAGTCGTGACCCCTCTACGTTATAGGTAACCCCGTGATGAAGTCTATGGAAATGATCTCCAATTTCCACATAAGAACCTCTAATGGCTGTAGAAGTCATGCCGGTCTCTGATGGTCCATTTTTACCAGCTGACAAGTGGCACATTTAGAAACGAACTCGGTAATGTCTTTCTTCATCCCACTCCACCAGTATTGTCGTCCATATCCTAATACATCTTATCCCCACCAGGATGTACCACGAACCGCGAACCGTGCGACTCTGTCATTACCTCGTGTAGCAAGTCTTCCCCCTCAGGAACGACCAGTCTCCCATTGAAATGTAAGCCCCCGTCTGAACTAATGGTATAGGACTCAGCTCCCTCTGCTAGTAATCGGACTATCTGCTCTTGACAGAAGGAGTCTTTTGCCTGGGCCTGTATCACTTTCTTAATGATTTGGGACATAATAGTTATCATAGACATGAATGATCGGGCCACCACGTCCTGGTGTCCCAACTCCTTCCACTTTGCTTTCCACACTTCGGCTACCTCGCCTACCGACCTACGGTTCAATGCGTCTGCTACCATGTTAGCCTTCCCTGGTTGGTATTGGATATCAAACTGATAACCCTTCACGAACTCAAGCCACCTACGTTGATGCATATTTAATTCCTTCTGCGTGAAGAGGTACTGTAGGGATTTGTGGTTCGTGAATAAATGAAATTTCTCCCCCAGGAGATAATGTCTCCAAATCCGAAGAGAAAATACGACTGCCGCTAACTCCAAGTTCTGGGTGGGGTAATTCTCCTCATGAGGCTTAAGCTTACGGGAAGCATACGCTATAGCCTGACTCTCTTGTTGCAGTACACCCCCAAGTCCTAGTAAAGATGCATCTGTATAGACTAGATACTAAACTGTCGGTTTAGGAAATGCTAACACTAGTGCTGAGGTCAACTTGTCCTTCAACTCGTCGAATGCCAACTGACAGGAATTGCTCCAAATAAATGGCACACCCTTGCGAGTCAGATGTGTCAAAGGGCCCGCTATCTTTGAGAACCCCCAAATAAACCTCTTGTAGTATCCTGCTAGGCCCAAGAAACTACATATCTCAATCGGTGTCGTGGGTTGTCCTCACTTTCTCATCGCTGATACCTTCCCCAAATCAACTGATATTCCCTGTCGGAAATGATATGCCCCCACAACTGAACCTCCTTTAGCCATAACCCACACTTCTCATACTTTGCATATAACTCGTTCTGATGCGGTGTCTGCAAAACCTGCCTCAAGTGCTATGCATGTTCCTCCTCTGTCTGGGAGTAAACTATAATGTCATCAATGAAGACGATGGAAAACTGGTATAAGAACTCTCTGAACGCCGTATTCATCAAGTCCATAAACACGGTTGGGGCATTGGTTTGGTTAAAAGACATAACCCTAAACTTGTAGGAACCATATCTCGTCCAGAAGGCAGTCTTCAGGACATCCTGCTCCCTGATTCGTAACTGATGGAATCCCGATCTCAAGTCAGTCTTTGAGAAGAAGGAATCTCCTCTCAACTGGTCGAATAAGTCATCGATCGGGACAACGGATACTTATTTCGTATCGTAACTTTATTCAACTCCTGGTAATCGCCACACAATCGTAAATGTCTATCCCTTTTTTCCTTACAAATAACACGGGAGCACCCTAAGGCGAGGTGCTCCTCTAGATGGAGATTTGACCCAAACGCTGCCCAGTCTGAACTTGTAACTCCGAAGCTTTGATAGGGTTAGGCTCATTCAGCCTAATAATTGTAGCTATAATCCTCCTTGTCGCTTCGATTCACTCACGAGGTAAGACATTCGACAGCACTTAAGTTATCATTTTCTTTGCGAATGATAACTAGGGTACTAATCCATGTACTAAAGGCCAATTATTATCATCTCCCGACGTTCACTAGGTTTCATGCATGGGATGTCTCACAAAGAAAATTCTAAACAAGGAACCCCCCCGATATACTACTAACTAGCATTGTTGGTTAATGAGATTTGGGGCCTTCGGTATCTAACTTGTGTCCTTTATCATCACTTGTTGCTAAGAAGTTAACTTACCTCCTCTCATGACACGTGAGGCAACACTCAACACATTCCTCCTATTATCTTGGCGTTAGACTCTAATATAATTATAGGATAATCCCCATGCTCAGAAACATTTTAACAAATCTTAAATTTCCTTAATAGACATTCCTACCCACCGGAATTAAATATAACCAGACGACGTATTTACGATGTCTTTATATGCCACCATAAGAAAATATATAAATACAAATATGGCCTTGCCTCCACTCAAGTGACACTTAGTATAATTTCTAATGAATGCCATAATATCACTATAATGGTCTATTAACACTCAAACCGTTGTAGCTAATTCAAAATATACCAGGATAAGAATGCATTTTACACTCACGTTTCTCAATGCATAGGAATAAACTGTAACACATCTAAGTTATTCGAGATTTCCCTTTTATCTTAAAGGATATAATTAATAATGAAGTATCGTACCTCCAACGCATGTGGTAGTTGCGATATCAATGGCATAACCGCATATCGGGCATTATAGACACATCCATACTGTACTCCTTGATGTTGTTGTGGTGCCTGGGATGTTAGGGTAACTATCCAGGCTTCCTTATGCTGGGCATCCTGCCCTGGCACTTTATCTGATAGTGGGAAGTCCCTCCACCTGTGACCCTGCTGTTCGCACTTATGACACTGATCTTGAAACCCTTCCCTTTTTATCCTTGTTGTCCTTGCCGATTGGGACGAGGTTTGTCACCAGCCGAATCTGGTCAGGCCAGACATGTATGGACATTTCGTCCACATTTAAAACACCTCTTGGTGGTAGACCTCTTCCCTTGGCTTTGTAGGCTCTGGTGGGTTTGACTCTCCCCGCCATTTCCATTTCCCTTATGTCATTGACGACTCTGAGGCACTTGTTGTTGTGGCGGTGTTTTCCCTTTGTTGATAACTTTAGCAACGTCATGTTGATAAACTTCTCTGGTTATTTTGCCGTGTACAAGCTGCACACTGCTACTTTGGTACTGCAATATTACGGTAGTCACCACTTGTGCCACGATATTCGCTATCTCAGTGATTTTTGTTCTTTCTTTGTGTACCGGGGGTACTCGTTTGTCTTGACCCGCACTTATTCCCTTAGTAGTATTGGTTTGTACCTCCCTTATGAGCGACATCTGAAATTTCAAAAGAATTATATAAGTCCATTGACCATACATAACTTTGTAGCAGAAGAACGTAGTCTACAAAATGAAATCAAGGAATACAATAGTCCTAATAACAGGGCTCTATATCAAAAGACGCTACGCGAAAACATAACAAGTCGTACAGATCCTAAGGATGCTAGAACCTGATGCTCTGATACCACCTGTGACACCCTGACTAATTAAATACCGGGTAGCTACTCCTTTATTCAAATTAATACAAAATGTCAAGTTAGTTCAGTTCATAGAATCACTGTCAAAAATATTTATTTAAACAATTATTAGCCACCTAATATTTAAAAAGTGAGTTATCAAATTTTATTAAATTAAATTAACATGCAACCAAATAAATTTTTTAGCTAAATGATACCACCATCACATTATAGTCACATCAAAATAATAATGGAATAATAAATGAGTCTAGAGTAACACTCCTATGAATAATCTCAAATAATGAATAAAACCAAATAAAACGTCTGAATAATAAATGAATTAACTCCAAAACTGTAATGAAACTAAGTATGATAAAACCGTCTCTAAAAGAAATGGGGTGATATGCCCTAACAACTGAATAAGCCTGAAATGGAATCAATATAGAATGTGGAGGCGTCTATCATCAAGATCCTGTAACTTCCACAACAGCTACAACATGTCACTGAAATGGAATTCCTAAGCTTGGCGTCCATGTGGCTGGGCACCTAAAAGGTTTTTTAAGAAAAATAGATTTGAAAGCAAACGGGTCAGAGCCTGATGTGAAAACAGTTTAAAATATAGCAAGTGTTTAATTGCATTAAACAATGAATATAAAGTACATGTTATTTCCATGCTCTCACATGAGTTTCTCGCCTCTCAACTAATGTGCATGCTTAACGTATATCCATAATCCATCCCAGTTATGCCGCTAACTAACTAGTCTATACTGCAACCCGTCCTCCCATGATAATATAGGGGTTTGTTCAAGACATTCCAATCTAACTTAAGTGAATCTACCTTTTCATTTCTCAGATTAATTTATATTAAATCATATAGGAAATTCTCAATTCTAACTTTACTCAAAGTGTCACAAATATTCACACATTAATAAGGATATTCACCCGCATTAACAAGGAGTCTGTTATCATCACCAATATATAAATTTCAACATAATATTATAATTGTGTCACCCCTAGGCTAAGTTACGGTGCACACATACTCTGCTATCGAATCCCGGTACATCACGTACATAAGGACTACGTATTCCGAATCTCTCAGGAACCATTTTAATAAGCAAAATCGCACATATTGGAGGCGAACATAGTTCACATACCCATGGATCACGCACATACCTACGCTCCCATGGTCGGTTAACTTATCAACTCACAAATAAGTCATTCATAGCCCTATGTCCTTAAGGTACCAATCTAAATCCCCTTGTAGGGACACAAAGATTAGATGGCCTGTTTCGAAAGCCGACCTCCCGTGATAGTAAGTATGGTAGGTATGTCATACACGTATAAATCCATTTACTAAGCATTCACACAACTTAGATACTTTATAATATTATTAAAGGTATGTTCTCAATCCCTATACCATTAATTCAATTAGTACATTTTTATACTTTCGGACTATTATATAATATAGTCCACTGACACATCTCACGTCGTAGATTTAAGTACTTAAAACATAAATCATAAAGGTTACTAGGTCTCCTATTATTCCCACACTTTAATCCAATACTCTCAAGATCCATATTTCTTCCACTAACCTCACATTACCAACTATATAGATTTAACTCATTTAACCGGAGTCTTTAATAGTACCCCACTCGTCGAACCTTATTAAGTCTAACATATCTCCCAAATTTCTCATATACACGCCTACTGGTGTTCCTTAAATCTAAAAGTGTTCACAAGGTCCCCACCAATAATTTTATAAGGTCGAGATTGCTAAAATTCAATACGGAAAAATATCACAATTTCTGGGAAGGTCGATCGATCGACCTATGAATGTCGATCGATCGATCGCACCAGATGAGGCTACGGACTGCTTCATTTTTCAGTCCTAGATTTGTACCAAAACTCCATTACAAGGTATGAAATTCTAAACTAAGGATATGGGATCATTGTACAACCTAAATACAATATTTTTAACGTTCCGAAACCATTAAATCATCAGCAATTAACCTTATATGGATCAAATCTTCATAAAAACCCTAGTTTTTTATTTTCTTAAAAAACCGTGATATTTCTTTTCTTTAATTCATTTTTAATTCCTCAAGGGTCAAGTTTTGGTTACTAAATTTCGTCCAGAACTAGTCTACATGCAATTCCAATCCAAGATTTAGAGTTCTCCACCGAATTTCATGGGTTTTCATCATCTTTCAAGGCTAATATCAAATCTTACACTAACATGGAAGAAGTATTCGCTAAAAACTAATGGAATCAAATCACTTGCCTTAAGATTGTTGTTCAGATTTGTTGGTGGTGTCCGAGGGCTGATTCTTCCCTTCTTTCCAGTCACAATTCCATCGAAAGTGGTGGTGGTGGGTGGTGGCTAAGGTTTGGAAACCTCCTGCAACTTCTCCTCTAACTCACGTAGCCCACTCTTTATTTTTGGCTAATAAAGGCCCTAATGGACTTCATAAAAGCTTATAAATAAACCCTAAAATTCGTGGGTCTAAATTCTATAAAATTTAAAATGACTAAAATACCCTCCCGGGTTGCCGGTTTGACCTAAAAGTACCCTGGGACCCAAACTAAATCCCCGGCTACTGTTTTTTGACTATCTCGACCCCTACGAACACGTTGTCACACTTAAAATGACCATACGGATGATAAAATTAAAATTTACTTTTTAATTTTATTAAATTAATTCCTGATGGGACTAGCATGCGCATCCCAACTTAATTTCCCAAATTGTCGTATTTACGACTCGCGACAATTTTAATAATTTACATAATCATATATTACCATATATGCTCAGTAATACTCAATATTATCATCATAATCAAATACCAACTCACGTCTCGCTAGTATTTAAATCCGAATTAATTTCCAATTAATTCTCATTTAATTTAATTAATCCTATTAAATAAAATAAATAAAATTATGGGGTATTACATTAGTATCCCTATATTGGTTTGAATGTTTAATTATATTTTTATTCACCACTAGGTTTGGTTTGGGGAGGGGGTAAAAATTATTGTTTGTTAATTACTCTAGTTTATCCTGATCTTGTTTAATTATGTCTATTACCCTTGATTATTTTTTGAGTTTTCGTATATGAATATATGAATTTACATTTTTAATAATTTTTCCATAAATTTATGTTTTCCTGTCTTAATCATGGTAATTATTTGTCCTCTGAGGTTTTAGGGCACGGATGTTTGAAAATGTAAAAGACACCTCTTAAAATTGTTTTAATGTAAGAATGATACTTGATTAGACCCACTAACTTGTTTTGTGGTCATTATATTCTTCTTATTCTCCATGTTTTTATTTTATTATCAGTTGTCTATTTGAGACAAAGGGGGAAGAGGGTACATCATTTCTATTTAGTCGTGATACTTTAATCATACTTTGATATCTTGTTTTTATTGATTTATCATTTTCTCTACTATCTTACACTTGTTCTTGTGAGTTTGTTTTTTCAAGTTTTATGTAAGAAATCAAAAGAAGTTGTTACTGTGATGGTTTGTATATAGTCGAGTGAAGCATTTTACACCTTTCTTTAATTATGGTTCTATGGTCCGTGAGGGTAGTTAGTAATTATTTTATAAGACTTAGGATTTTATTTTTTCTTAAGAGTAACCATGATGTACTCAAAGGATTTTGTTACAAATATCCAAATGGGGAGATTGAAACACCCTAAATATTTTACTCCTAGGTTTTGCTCGAGTCCATATTATTTAAGCGTTTAAACTAGTTTGGATATTGTGTCGAAATGCATTTTTTAATTAAAGATCACTTTATATGTTACATCATGTATACACAATGCTACTCAACTGTCTAAGACTACTCAGACTTCAGACTCGATCAACGTTCATATCCTAGTTAAGTGCGCAAAGGTAAAAAGGTAAAAAAACGTGTGAATGCACAAATTACATATTTTAGGCACTCATGCTTATCAAATTAGAATTTATTGATTATGTGCTTAATATATTTTTTAAAAGTATAATTGAATTAATTTTTTATTAAAAAATAATTACCTATTTTTAAAATAATTTTTGAAATTAGTGTGACTGTAAACTAGATTTTATTAAATAATTTTTTTGTTTATTAAAATAACATTTTGTGTGTTTATGATTTTAAATAGACATTTTATGTTCCCTATTACCACATCTGCTAGTGTTGCCAGTTGTCCATTAAAGTCAGTATACTTATGGGATTCTCATCATCATCATCATCATCATCACCCTTGACTTAATCCCATCACATGGGGTCGATCACATGGATCCTCTATTTCCATTCTAATCTATTATAAGCAATATTATCATTCAAGTTTAATACCTTAAGATCTCTCATAATAATTTCCTCCCACGATAACTTAGGGCGGCCCCTTTCTCTTTTACCCTCCATTTCCAGTAATGTTCCTCTTGTTATAGGTGCATCTATTGGTCTACGCAATACATGTCCGTGCCATTTAAGTCTACTTTCTCTTAACTTACCACTAATGCGAGGTACTCCTAACTTTTCTCTCACATAATGGTTTTTAATCTTGTCCATTCTAGTAATTTCTATCATACATTGGAGCACCCTCATCTCACTAATATGGAGACTTTATTCATGTATTTTCTTTAAATCCCAACACTCCACTCCATATAGGGTCGTTGGCCTAACAATTGTTCTATATATATTTTAATTTATTAGTTATCCTCTTATCGCATAACACCCCACTTACTTGTCTCCATTTCATCCAACCAGTTGATATTCTACTTGTAACATCCTTATCAATATCCCCATTACTCTGTATCACTGAACCTAAATAGCAAAATTTATTAGTTTCGTTTATTATCGTTACTTCAATTTTTAACATTATGTTATCAGACGCCTCATTATTAAATTTACATTCCTTAAATTCAGTTTTATTTCTACTGATTGTTAGTCCCTTAGACTGTAAGGCATTTCTCCAAGTATATATTCTCATCGCTAAGGCCTCCTTTGACGTGTCTACTAAAACTATATCATCCGCAAACAACATACACCATGGTACATCTTCTTGTAATTCCTTAGTAATCTCATCCAATACTACGACAAATAAGTAAGGACTTAAGGTTGATCCTTGGTGTAAACCCACATTAATTGTAAAATCATTAGTTTCTCCACAAATAATTCTTACTCTAGTCTTTATGTTATCATACATATCTTTAATATAATTTATAGGATTCTAACTTCTGTTTTTTTTTCTTTTTCGTATGCGTCTTTGGTGATAATAGGGTCCCTGTTGCATTTAGATATAACCAGTTTTAGCCTTTGTAGAAGCCAGTCCATTTATTGTATTAATCGAATACATTAATTCCCTATAGGTTTATACTGATTGACATGCTAGGAGTTTTAGTTCTTGATATTGGTGCCCTGTAGGTTGAACCTATTATCACTTATAGGTTTTTAACCATTAGATCACATAGGATTCCTTTTTGATAACTAATAGAGAAAATCCTAACCGTTAGATCACATGGCTACTCCATTAGTTTGGAATGATCCTATCGTTAGGACCATTAAATCATCATTTAGGATCTTAATCATTTCAGAAGGACTGTTTGACCTAGATGTTGATGGTTTGACAGTGTAAAATTACTAAGAGCCTTGATTATTTTGTTCAATAGGTTAGTAGCAATAGGATTGGTAATTTGGTTTTATCTCATTGCTTTGACCGCCTAATAGACTTGCAACATCTAGCCGTAAGGTTCTTTAGGTGATATAGGTTTATATCCATTAATTATCTTTGATCGGTTGTTATAATATGGTTGATCGGATATTACCCGTGGGTTTGTTTAGTAGTTTTTTTTACCACTGGATCTCAACCATGAAATTATTGAGATTCATTTATCTTTACAGATATAGGATTAGACCTTCTTGTTGTAGTTATGATTAAATCGTGAGGAGATGTAAATAGCTAGAAACGTGTTTTTAACTGTACCAACACTTCATCCATTAGAAGTTTTCTGTTTTGTCCATTATGAGTTTTATGTCCTTCCTTCTATTTATCGATTAGCTTAATTCATTATGAGCCATGAGATTTCTCGTTTGGTTGTATTCGGCTATAAGAGTAGATTACAAGTGTAATTATTATTTACATGTTGGATTAGAGACTTGTTAGGTTTAGAAATGCCAACAATACATGTCCTTATAGTGTCTATGCCATAGGTTTACTTTATAGACATGTTATGTTACCCATTACCTACAGGTTTATGATCGATAGGAGTTTTTGTTGGATCGAGAAATTGGTTTGCCATATGTGCCATTAAAAGTTGTATCTTTTAAGATTTGACCGATTGATCATTTATTACCATTAGATTCTTTTAAAGGAAACCTTTGTTGACCATATTACTTCTTATGTAGGTATATGAATCTATTAGTTCATTAGCCTGAATAGTGCCAACTATACCCAAGGTATCTTGCTTGCCTTAGGATCTAGAGCTTTCGGTCAGAACATTTGCATGACACTTGTGTGTGTGTGTGTGTGAGTGTAACACTAAAACCACTAATATCATTAGAGGATATGAAGATATGGAAGAATCAGAAGCATTTCCAGCATCAATGAAGTTTGTGAGGTCTACATTCTCCATCGGGTTTGGGATTATCGTATTTGGTTTTTGTAGGTAATCAACTCATGATTTCTTTAAGTGTTTGAAATTTGTATAATGATTCTTATCTCTAAGTTCATTTTTTTACTCGGTAGAGGGTGGCATGGTTGTTTTCCGTTGGTTCGGGATTTTACCATGTTAAAATTACGTATGTTAATCTTCCTTACCTCATCTCTTTTTATGTGTTATTTGATATTAAAATGTTATATGTGATTAATTTGATTTTTATTGAATAATGAATCGTATTTGATACATTGATTATAAATGTTATATAAAATAAATTGTCGTTATTTTGAAATTTAAAAGGAATTAGAGTTTATTGATTTAATTTTTGCATGTATTAAAATCCAATTTAGTCAAATAATAAAGTTTTTCAGGATTTGATTATATATATATATATATATATTAAAAAACTGGAATGAAATCAGAGTGTTGCTTATGAACGTATGGGAGTGTTTTTCAATTGATATCAGAGCGAGTCGCTCCAAATAAGATTTAACCGTGTTGAGTGTGATCCATGTATTTTTGTGATTTCATAATTTTATGTTAGAGTTATGGTTATTTTTATGTCATATTCACAATGTTAAATCTTAATTTGTATTACCTCATGGATGACATTACATTTTTTTATCTCCTCTAATTGTTTTCACCATATGTTTTGAATTTAGTACCCTTATATTGGCTTTAATGTTTAGTTATATGTTTATTCACTACTAGCTTTGGTTAAGGGGGAGTGAAAATCCTTATTTGGTAGTTTCTCTAGTTTATAATGATCTTGTTCAATTATGTCTATTACCCATGATTATGTTTTGAGTTTCCGTATATGACTATAGGAATGTACATTTTATTATTCTGCCATATATTCACTTTTTCCTGTCTTAATCATGGTAATTATATGTCCTCTGAGGTTTTAGGGCACAGGTTTTTAAAAATGCAAAAGATACCTCTTAAAACCTTTTTAATGTATGAGTGACACTTGATTAGACCCGTTTATGTGTTTTGTGGTAGTTATATAATTATTCTTCTCCATGTTATGATTTTATTATATGTTTTGTGTTTGAGGCAAAAAGTGGACAAAGTACATCCTTCCTATTTAGTCTCGATACTTAAATCTTATTTAGGATATCTTGTTTTTATTTATTTACTATTTATAATATCTTACACTTACACTTATCCTCGTGACTTTGTTTTTTCAAGTTTTATTCAAGAAATCACAAGAAGTTGTTAGGGTAATGGTTTGTATATAGTAGAGTGATGTATTTTACACCTTTCTTTATTTTCGGTTCTAGAATGCGTGAGGATAGTTAGTAATTGTTTTATTGGACTTAGGATTTGATCTTTTCTTAAGAGTACCCATGATGTACTCAAAGTGTTTTATCACAAATATTCATAGGGGGATACCGAAACACACTAAATATTGACTCATAGTTTTGCTCGACTCCATATTATTTAAGCATTTCAACTAGTTTGGATATTCTGTCATAATGCATTTTTTAAATCCGAGATCAGTTTTATATGTTACATCATGTATACATAATGCTACACAACTATCCAAGACTACTTAGATTTCAGACTCGATCAACATTCATATCCGAGTCAAGTGTGTAAAGGTAAAAAGGTAAAACACAGTACGAATGCACAAATTACATGTTTTAGGAACTCATACATATCATATTAGAATTTATTGATTACGTACAATATAACACCCTAGTTATGAGAGAGACTGAGACCTTCGATGATTTTTATATCAAACTTACTGATGTCATAACACAACTACATGCAGATGGCATTGTCTATGACATAAGAGAAATTGTCTCTAAAATCCTAAGATCACTTCCACAGAAATTTGAAAGTAAAAGATATGCAATTAAGGAAATGGAAGATCCAAATAATAACCATGAACTCCTTAGTAGCAAATTAAAAACTGTGGAAATGGAATTGGATTATAAGAAATAAATTCTTGGAAGTCAAAAGAAAAACATTAGTCCCAAAGTTATGTTTCAATCTAAAGTGATGCCTAATCTTGAAATGCAATCTGATGATGACTGTGACTTGGATGATTTGGATAACCAAATAGCCTTAATGTCTAAACACTTCCAGAAAATACTGAAGTTTAGAAATAACGTTGCTCCTAAATAAGGAAAGGCTCCTTATTAAAATCAATCCAACAACAGACCTCATGAGAGGAGACTAGAGAAACACCAAAACAGCTATAATAGACCCGATAAAGACCATATCAAGTCTGAATGCTTTAGATGTGGTAAATAGGTTACATTGCCATTAACTATAGGGTCAAACTTAAAAACAAACATAATAAGGCCAATTTGTGCAAAACATGGGATGATTCAAGTGATTCAGGTGATGATGAGCCTGAATCATCTAAATATTTATCCCATGTATGTGATTTTTTGTAAAGATAGTATATTCTGATGATAATACTTATGAGAGTCTACCTAATAATGCTTTGACTATGCCTGATAATGTTTTATCTACCTCGTGCCCTGAGAATGCTAATAATGGTTATACTGATAATAGTACCTCTACTGTCGTGTGTGTGAGTCAAAGGGATCATATGAATGACGAACTGAATGTGTGTGTGAGTTTAAAAAATGAATCGATAGGTGACAAATCACCCACCACACTTAGTGAGTCTGATAAAGATGACCCTCCAGACATCCACACACAGTACACTAAAACGCTTAGGAAGAGCAATAGATTAGAAAGAACCATTAAAGATTTGATTGAAAAGATAGAATCTCTTAGTCTTGTGGTTAAACAAAATGCCGAAGACTGCACTAATCAATGTCTAGCCCATAAAACTCAAACTAAGGATTTTTCTGATAAAATCAAGAATCTTTATGAATCAAATGAAATTTTGGAAAAGAAATATAGGTCCATGTTGTTAGAATTGGAACAATCAAAAGAAAAGGCTTCAACAGTCTTCAAAAAGTTTGAAAATTTTGAAAATAACACCAATTGTTTTGAAGATTGTGTTACAGAAAGTAAAACCAATTTTGAGGAAAAAATAGGCATAGGATTGTCCCAACACTAACACACAAACTAAAAAGCTTGAAACTATGAAGTTTGTGTCCGGTGGTAAAAGACTTATGGAAACTTATCCAGATTTTCATGCTATAAAAGCTGATTTTGATAAAAAAAAAAAAGGGATAGACATTGGTGAGTCAAATGATTAAGACTAAATACATCTTCCCTCATACGGAAAGGAGAGTCCTCGTTTCAATATGTCTCAAAGAAACCTAAGACTGAAACCCCACACTTCGACAAACCCATCTTTAAAGGTCTTAGAGATTATAAGAAACCTTTGAGTCAAATTTACTGCTCTTATTGTGATGTCTATGGACATTCACTTGAAACTTTTTTCAAAAGCACCCATACCAATACTTTTCTTACACCCCTGTGTATAGAAACTTGAACTATTCGAGGAAAAAACGAAATTACTACGTCCTTACTAGATAGTCGGATAAGAACTCTAACTATAGAAATAGGAAGAAACGATCTAATACTGAAAGGCAGACTCAGAGGAAATGTCCTAGACTCATGACTAAACCAAATGGTCAATAATCTTCCAAAAATCAGTTTAAAGTGCAAAAATCTTTTAAAGAAAAATCCGATGCTCGCAAATTTTATCATGTGCGAGCTAATAAGCACAAACTTTTTAAAACTTGAGTAATTTGGGTTAGGAAAGATGATCTAATACCCCAAATAAAGTGCAGTGTGGTGATTACTGCTTTAAAAGCTAGATGATATTTAGACTGGGGTTATTCCAAACATAAGACCGGGGACGAGATTAAACTAACCAACAAAACTGAATTCTTAGGAGGAAAAGTTTTGTTTGGAGATGGAGTATCGGCCCTGATCATATGTAAAGGGACATTCCAAGAAAAGGGATTACATATTCTTGAGGACGTTCTTTTAGTAAAGGGTCTTAAAGAAAATTTACTGAGTATATCGCAATTTTGTTACTCAAATCATACTGTCACATTCTCAAAATCCATTTGTAAAATTTTAAATAAGAATGGAGACTATATTATTACAGGACTCAGATACCTGATAATTGTTATACAGTAAACATAGGAACTGAGATCTGCAATATATTCAGGATGGAAGCTAATGAAATCTGGCACAATAGGTTAGGTCACATAAATTACGATAGCCTTGGTATGTTAAGCTCACAGGGAATTGTTAGAGGTCTTCCAGAGATCAAACCCATTTATAATATAGTATGTGGACCCTGTCAAGAAGGAAAGATTATTAAAGCTCCTCATAAGAAAGTTAAGTAGGTTCTATCCACCAAACCTCTAGAACTCATACATATGGACCTAATGGGTCCTTCTCGTACTGTTAATCTTTGTGGTAAAATTTACATCTTGGTTATGGTTGGCGATTTTACTCGATTTACCTGGGTTGACTTTTTTAAAAAAAAAATTAGAAACTTTTCCGAAGTTTTTGAAGATTTTATTACGAATTGAAAATGAAAAGAACTACAAAGTAAATAGAAATTGTAGTGATAGAGGAGGTGAGTTTATAGATTTAGGAGTGAACGAATATTGTGACTACAATGGTTACAAACATGAATTTAGTGGCCCTAAAAACATGATAGCTGAGCATAAAAGTCGCACTATTCAGGAGATGGCTCGTGTATTGATCCACGCAAAGGATTTACCTAAATATTTTTAGGTTGAAGCTGTTCGTATAGCTTGTCATATAATATAATAAATAGAGTATACCTTAGGAAGAATACTAAACAGAAACCTTACGAACTTTGGTACGGGAAAAAACCTAACCTAAAATATTTTAGGACTTTTGGAAGTGTATGTTACGTATGCAAGGACATAGAAAATTTGTCTAAATTTGAAACCAGAGGTGATAAGTAAATTTTCTTAGGTTATTCTCTAAATAAAAGAGATTACCGTATCTATAATCTTCGAACCAAAGCTATGATGGAGTCCATCAATGTGATAGTGAGTGACACTAATGCGAAGAGTAACCCTTAAGGGACAACTATAGTGGATGAGCCTGAAAATATTTTAAATTACGACTCTCTGGATATAGATGATCCTTTACCAACGGAGACTCCCGAGGTAACTGTGACACCCTGACTAATTAAATACCGGGTAGCTACTCCTTTATAAAATTAATTCAAAATGCCAAGTTGGCTCAGTTAATAGCATCACTGTCGAAAACATTTTATTATTTCTAACCACCTAGTATTTAAAAAGCAAGTTGCCAAATTTTAATTTAAGTCTGATTAACATGCAAGAAGTAAAATGAAGAAATAGATAACACCATTCACCATGCTGAAGTAAAATGAATAACCATCACAATAGTGTAATAAAGTCTGGAGGAAACCCCTCGCTACAATCCCATAACTGAAATAAATAAACTGAAACAATAAATGCTAAAGTCTGAAAACTGAAATGTAAAAGATGTCTCTAAAGAAATGGGCAACATGCCCTACAACTGATAGATAGTGACTCTGGAATCCAAAGAGATAGAAGCATCTACATGCAAATCCCTGTAGCTTCCACAAGCAGCTACAGCTCGTCACCTGAATGAGTACCTATGCTGGGTGTCCTTGTGGCTGGGCACCTAAAATGGTTTTACAAAGAAAAAGATTTGAAAAGCAAACGGGTCAGAGCCCGAATGTGGAGTTATATTTTTAAAAACCTGCAAGTGCTTTAAAAACATTTAAAACATTAAATGCAAAGTACATGTTAGGACGTGCACTCACATTATATTCTCACCCCTCGTCTAACTGTGCACTCCTAACGCAAGTACCCATCTATATCTATCCATACAACTAGCTAAGTGACTACATAACTAGCTAGACTGCCAAAGGTTCTACCCATATTACTCAGTTCCATTTAACATAACAACGCTCGTAATTAAATAGGGGTTTAACGTGAACTCAGTTACTAAATATACTATTGATATAACTATCAGTTAACTCATTATATAACTCGCAATAATACCGTAATATTTTTTTTTTCAACATTAACATGAGGGTTCCCATTAATTTAATGTATATTATTCACATCATAGATATACGATACAAGCACCCCGCAATCTAAGCTATGGTGCACACATACTCTGCTATCCATCTCGGTACATCACGTACATAAGGATTACATATTCTGAATCTCTCAGGAATAGTTTACCGATAACAACATCACAAATAATGGAGGCGAACACAGTCACCATCACATGGGTCACGCACATACCTACGCTCCCATGGTCAGCGGACTTATTAATATCACAATAAGTCTTTCTATGACCTATGTTCATCAAGGTACCAGTCTATATCCCCGCCGTAGGCACACAAGGATTAGAGGGTCCTAAGCGAACGTAACCTCCCGTGATAGCAAGTATGGTAGGTATGTCATACACACAATCCATATACCAATACTAAGTAAACACACATCTTAGTAATACCATATTTTAATCGTAGTATATATTCTCATACTAACTATAATTATCACAATTCGTACTATTCCGGTTTGTAATTATACGCGCCATAATTTCTCACGTCGTAATAGACACTCACGTCTCATCCCAAACCGTCCATGTAATACAACTCTCGTATATAATTCCTCCTCATAAATACCCAATTGTCCCAAGTTTATCACTATATCATCAAAGGAATGCTATCTATAACCTCGAACAAGTTTACGGAACTCCAAAAGTCAAAACAGTCCAAAAAGGATCAAACTGTCAACTCGTTAGAAGTCTCGTTCGAACGAGGCTTCAAACGAGTTTGGACTGTCAGGTCGTTAGAAGTCTCGTTCGAACGAGGCTGTTCGAACGAGATCCCAGTTCGTTCGAACGAGATCCCAGTTCGTTCGAACGAACTGTCCCTTCTAAAGATATCTCGTTCGAACGAGATATCGAACGAAATCCCTACTCGTTAGTAACGACTGGTCAACTCGTTAGAAGCTCGTTCGAACGAGCTCGTTCGAACGACCTGGGGGCTGCTTCTAACGACTGGCCAGTTTCGGCCCAGGTTTTTCCCCAATTCATTTTTAACCATCTTTATCACTTCTAATCAATTCCAAAGTTCATCCCAACAACGTTTTAGGGTCTATAATCAATACTAAACATATATAGTCACATCCTAACATGTTTCTAAGGGATCAATCCACCCAAATATCAATTAAATTTACAGCTTTCTACACTTTTTCCAAATATCTCAAGAACATGAACCCTAACTACATATCATCATAAAATCCCAGAATTTAATTCGTTTTTCTTTCACCCAAACATGTATTGACATCAGATTTGTTGTCTCCAAACTATTCTACATGCAATCCTTCTCAATTTCCTCAAGTTCTATGATCTAGACTACATGGGTTTTCATATTTATCAAGAACAAACCATAAATCCGAATTTTCTAACATGGAAAAGACATTCTCAGAAATTAAATGGAATAAAGTCACTTGCCTTGGTTTGATTTCTGACTTTGGTGTAGATTAGATGAAGTTTCTGCAGAAATTCCTCTCTCTCCAAGCTCTTCTCCAATGGTGGCTCAAGGTGGCTAGGGTTTTGATTTGGGGAAACTTAGAAAACCTAAATGACAACCTACGTAGCTTTCTACGTTAATATGGGTTGGCTAATGGGCTTAATGGGTCTAATCCACATCAGATTTACATCTCTAATTTTCGTCACTTTTAATTCCTCAAAATGTAAAATTACCAAAATACCCTTTAAGTTACCGGTATGGCCTAAAAATACCCCGGGACCCAAACTATACCCCCGGCTAGTGTTTTCTGACTATCTCGACCCTTCCGGACGCGTTGGCGCACTCAAAATGAACATACGGATTATAGATTTTAAATTCACTTTTTATTATCAAAAAATATTATACCGTGACGCGGCGGTCCCACGCGTCTCAACAAAATTTCTAAAATGCCGTATATAAATCTCACGACAAATTTTATAATACCAAGTTCATATATAATCATATATGCACATAATCAAATACTAACTCGTATCACATTAGTATTAATAACCCGGATTAATTTCCAATTAATACGCAATTTAATTAATTAATCCTCAAAATAAATATAGTCAAAAGTACGGGGTATTACATACTTCCTCCCTAATAACTGAATTTTGTCCCGAAATTCGAAACTAGAAAGTACCTGCTAAAAATAGCTCTGGATAACGTTCGCGCATCTCATCCTCGCGCTCCCATGTGGACTCCTCGACATTGTGATGTCGCCACTGAACACGCACTAATGGGACTATCTTTGACCGCAGTTTCCTTTCGCTTCGGTCCAAAATAGCAATCGGCCCCTCCTCGTAAGAGCTATCCGGCTGGAGATTGATGTCCTCCACAGCAATGTGAGAATGAGCCAAATCATCTCTAAGGTATTTCCTCAGCGAGGAAATATGGAACACGTCGTGAATCCGATGCAAGTGCTCCGGTAGTCCAAGTCTATACGCAACCGGTCCGATCCGCTCAATAATAGGAAACGGCCCCACATACCTCGGTGCCAACTTCCCCTTCTTCCCGAATCGCATAATCCACTTCATTGGAGATACCCTGAGCAAAACCTGGTCTCCCACTTGGAACTCCCTGAAAAACCTCTTAGCATCAGCATAACTCTTCTGCCTGTCTTGAGCTACCCGAATGCGACTTCGAATCAACTCAATCCTTGCCGAAGTATTCTGAATCAGTTCCGGCCCAAGCAGTTTGTTGTCCCCCACCTCCAACCAACATGCTGGGGAACGATAAGGCCTACCGTACAACGCCTCGAACGGAGCCATGCCAATCGTGAACTGATAGGAGTTGTTGTAAGCAAACTCCACCAGTGGAAGGTAATGCTCCCATCCACCCTCGAAGTCAATAATGCACATGCGTAGCATGTCCTCCAACATCTGATTGGTGCGCTCTGTCTGCCCATCGGTCTGCGAATGATAAGCCGTACTCAACCGCAATTCCGTGCCCATGGCCTCCTGGAAACTCTCCCAAAACCTCGAAACAAATATCTTGTCTCTGTCAGACACGATATTTAGGGGCACACCGTGAAGTCTCACAATCTCTGAGATGAAGAGCTGGGCATATTGTCCCGTAGTGTAATCAGTCCTTACGGGTAAGAAGTGAGCGACCTTGGACAACCTGTCCACAATTACCCAAACGGAGTCGTGACCCCTCTGCGACGTAGGTAACCCCGTGACAAAATCCATGGATATGCTCTCCCACATCCACACCGGAACCTCCAACGGCTGTAGCAATCCTGCTGGTCTCTGATGATCCACTTTTACAAGATGACAAGTGGCGCATTTCGAGACAAACTCAGCGATATCTCTCTTCATACCTCTCCACCAATATTGTCGTCTCATGTCTTGGTACATTTTGTCCCCTCCGGGATGTATCGCGAACCGTGAGCCGTGCGACTCTGCCATAACATCGTGCCACAATTCTTCCCCTTCCGGAACTACCAATCTCCCATTGAAGCGTAATCCCCCGTCTGAGCTAACGGTATAGGATTCGGCTCCCTCTGCTAGCAATCGAACTATCTGCTCCTGACAGAACGAGTCATTAGCCTGTGCCCGTACTATCCTCGTGACAATTTGTGGGGTAACGGTCATCACAGACATGAAAGATCGGGCCACTGCATCCTGGTGTCCCAATTCCTTCCACTTAGCTTTCCACACCTCTGCCACCTCATCTGCTGGCCTACGGCTCAACGCGTCTGCTACCACGTTAGCCTTACCCGGGTGGTACTGGATGTCGAACTGGTAGTCCTTCACAAATTCAAGCCACCTACGCTGCCGCATATTCAATTCCTTCTGCGTGAACAGATACTGTAGTGACTTGTGGTCTGTGAACAGCTGAAACTTCTCCCCCAAAAGATAGTGCCTCCAAATTCGTAAGGCAAATACCACTGCTGCCAACTCCAAATCATGCGTGGGGTAATTCTTCTCATGAGGCTTAAGCTTACGGGAAGCATAAGCTATGGCCTGTCTCTCCTGCTACAATACACCTCCAAGCCCTTGCAAAGACGCGTCGGTGTAAACCAAATACTCAACTCCCGGTCTCGGCAATGCTAACACAGGTGCTGAGGTCAACTTGTCCTTCAATTCATCGAATGCCAACTGACAGGCATCACTCCAAATGAACGGCACACCTTTACGAGTAAGATGTGTCAAAGGACCTGCTATCTCTGAGAAACCCCGAATAAACCTCCTGTAGTATCCTGC
This sequence comes from Sambucus nigra, assembly GCA_949130495.1. Taxonomy (NCBI): domain Eukaryota; kingdom Viridiplantae; phylum Streptophyta; class Magnoliopsida; order Dipsacales; family Adoxaceae; genus Sambucus; species Sambucus nigra. The sequence continues at coordinate 590,490,953 of OX422214.1, forward strand.
TAGACCCAAGAAACTACGAATCTCTGTTGGTGTCGTGGGCTGTCCCCACTCCCTCACCGCTGATACCTTCCCTGGATCAACTGATATTCCCTGGTCGGAAATAATGTGACCCAAGAACTGGACTTCCTTCAACCAAAACCCGCACTTCTCGTATTTTGCATACAACTCGTTCTGACGAAGTGTCTGCAAAACCTGCCTCAAATGCTCGGCGTGCTCCTCCTCGGTCTGAGAGTAAACCAGAATGTCGTCAATGAAGACAATGACAAACTGATCTAGGAAATCTCTGAACACCCTGTTCATCAAGTCCATAAACACTGCTGGAGCGTTGGTCAAGCCGAAAGGCATAACCCGAAATTCATAAGAACCATATCTCGACAAGAACGCGGTCTTCGAAACATCCTCCTCCCTGATACGCAACTGATGGTATCCTGACCTCAAGTCAATCTTCGAGAAGAAAGAAGCTCCCCTCAACTGGTCGAATAAGTCATCGATTCGAGGCAACGGATACTTATTCCGTATCGTGACCTTATTCAACTCTCGGTAGTCCACACACAACCTCAGTGAACCGTCCCTCTTCTTCACAAACAAAACCGGAGCGCCCCAAGGTGAGGTACTCCTGCGAATAAAGCCTTGTCCCAACAGCTGCTCTATCTGATCCCGTAGCTCTCTCATCTCAGCTGGAGCCATACGGTACGGTGCGCGTGCTATAGGTCTCGTACCTGGTAGCAAATCTATAACGAAGTCTATCTCCCGACTGGGAGGTAAGCTTGGTATCTCCTGAAACACATCTGAATACTCCCTGACGACCGGGATCGAATCCAAAGGAATCACAACCTCCTTAGAGGTATCCTCCTCTATGTAATACAGATGAGCGGTCGATCCTCCCTCTGGGCGAGGCATCACCACTATAAACATCTCTTGCCCCGGAATGGCAAAAACAATGCTCCCGCTGAAGCAATCAATCATGGCCCTATATGCTACGAGCCAATCCATACCGATGATCACATCGTGAACATGCATATCTAACACTAACATGTCTGCAGGCAATACCAAACCACCGATCTCTACCCCCACTCCCCGGCATATAAAGAAAACAAGTGACCCACTCCCTAATGGTGAGTCGACACACGTCACTGTGCTCTCTGCCGTAGCTAACAACCCTAAAGCTTTTGCGAAGTGTGTAGCTATAAAACAGTGTGTAGCACCCGTATCAAATAACGCCCGACCCATAGTGCCATGGATAGGAAACGTACCCTCGATCGCGGGCGATGCCTGTGGAACTGCAACCTGGTGAACGTTGTAGACACGTCCATACTGTAGCTGCCCCTGCTGAGCTGGGACTGCTGGAATGGGTGGCAATGCTGCCATCTGTGGCGGTGCAGGAAGAGCGGCGGGAAACATAGGTCTCTGTGGCTCCTGGCGAGCACCCTGCTGCTGCTGTTGTGGGGCCCTGCCCCTATCAGGACAATCCTGCTTCTTATGGCCAGTCTTGCCACAAGTAAAGCACTTCCCTGGGAAGTTCCCTCCCCTCTGTCCCTGCTGTCCCCGGCCCTGGTGGCCGTTACCATTCCTCCTTTGGCCCTGCTGACCCTGATGAAACTGTTGCCCATTCTGCCCCTGCTGGCCCTGATGGCCGTTTGGACCCTGATGGAAACCTCCTTGTCCCTGCCTGTAGTTCCCTGACCGGAACCTCTTATTATCCCCCTGCTGGGTACCCTGCTCATTCTGTCTCTGCCCCTGACCCGATTGTGCCCCGCTGGCACTATATCCTCCAGTCCTGCCCTGATGGCTAGACTCCCCCGACCGCTTGCCCTCGGCCATGTGAAAACGGTGGTCCTGGCAGTGCAATAATGCAGCGTTAACCACATCAGAATACGTGGCCAACGATAGGTTCCCTAGCAGATGTTGACGGATCCTCCAATTCAACCCGTCGGTGAACTTCTCTATCTTCTTCTTCTCTGTTGGAATCTCGTCTGGAACGATATTCAACAGGTTAGTGAACTCGGCCTCATACTCGGCCACTGTCTTGCCCTCCTGCTTCAAACTCATCAGCTTCCTCCTCATCTCTGTATGAACTGCGGACGGAAAGTACTTGCGGTCGAACCGCACCCAGAACTCCTGAATCGTGAGGGTATCCCTCTCCTCCGCGGTGGTAATGGACTCCCACCACTGCAGCGCAGATCCAACTAGCTTGAAAGTAGCTAGCACCTGCTTCTGAACATCTGTGCACTCATGCATCCTCAAATACCTCTGTATGTCCTTCCTCCATTGGCTCGATACTACCACATCTGAGCTACCTGCAAACTCTGGCGGATGCGCTTTCTGAAAAGCATCTCGTACACGCTCCCAAGCAGACGGGAATGCATTAACCTGTGCTGGCGCGACAACCGGCGCCGGTGGTGGTGCCTGCTGAATAACGGCAATCGCGGCATTTACCGCTTGAGCTACTATAGCTGCAACCTCAGCGGCGTTCAACATGCCCTGAACTGGAGCGGGCTGGGGTTCGGGCGTTGCATTCCTGGGAACTCGTCGTGCACGTCGTGGAGGCATCTGAAATAAGAACAAAGTTTATAAGTTCACGGTTTATAAACTTAATATAGCTGAAGAACGAGGCATACACAAAAAGAGTACAACAATCCTAAAATATAGGGCTCTATATCAAAGAAAACGTAGCGGAAACATAATAGCCGTACAGATCCTAAAGGACACTAGAACCTGATGCTCTGATACCACCTGTGACACCCTGACTAATTAAATACCGGGTAAGTACTCCTTTATAAAATTAATTCAAAATGCCAAGTTGGCTCAGTTAATAGCATCACTGTCGAAAACATTTTATTATTTCTAACCACCTAGTATTTAAAAAGCAAGTTGCCAAATTTTAATTTAAGTCTGATTAACATGCAAGAAGTAAAATGAAGAAATAGATAACACCATTCACCATGCTGAAGTAAAATGAATAACCATCACAATAGTGTAAATAAAGTCTGGAGGAAACCCCTCGCTACAATCCCATAACTGAAATAAATAAACTGAAACAATAAATGCTAAAGTCTGAAAACTGAAATGTAAAAGATGTCTCTAAAGAAATGGGCAACATGCCCTACAACTGATAGATAGTGACTCTGGAATCCAAAGAGATAGAAGCGTCTACATGCAAATCCCTGTAGCTTCCACAAGCAGCTACAGCTCGTCACCTGAATGAGTACCTATGCTGGGTGTCCTTGTGGCTGGGCACCTAAAATGGTTTTACAAAGAAAAAGATTTGAAAAGCAAACGGGTCAGAGCCCGAATGTGGAGTTATATTTTTAAAAACCTGCAAGTGCTTTAAAAACATTTAAAACATTAAATGCAAAGTACATGTTAGGACGTGCACTCACATTATATTCTCACCCCTCGTCTAACTGTGCACTCCTAACGCAAGTACCCATCTATATCTATCCATACAACTAGCTAAGCGACTACATAACTAGCTAGACTGCCAAAGGTTCTACCCATATTACTCAGTTCCATTTAACATAACAACGCTCGTAATTAAATAGGGGTTTAACGTGAACTCAGTTACTAAATATACTATTGATATAACTATCAGTTAACTCATTATATAACTCGCAATAATACCGTAATATTTTTTTTTCAACATTAACATGAGGATTCCCATTAATTTAATGTATATTATTCACATCATAGATATACGATACAAGCACCCCGCAATCTAAGCTATGGTGCACACATACTCTGCTATCCATCCCGGTACATCACGTACATAAGGATTACATATTACGAATCTCTCAGAAATAGTTTACCGATAACAACATCACAAATAATGGAGGCGAACACAGTCACCATCACATGGGTCACGCACATACCTACGCTCCCATGGTCAGCGGACTTATTAATATCACAATAAGTCTTTCTATGACCTATGTTCATCAAGGTACCAGTCTATATCCCCCCCGTAGGCACACAAGGATTAGAGGGTCCTAAGCGAACGTAAACTCCCGTGATAGCAAGTATGGTAGGTATGTCATACACACAATCCATATACCAATACTAAGTAAACACACATCTTAGTAATACCATATTTTAATCGTAGTATATATTCTCATACTAACTATAATTATCACAATTCGTACTATTCCGGTTTGTAATTATACGCGCCATAATTTCTCACGTCGTAATAGACACTCACGTCTCATCCCAAACCGTCCATGTAATACAACTCTCGTATATAATTCCTCCTCATAAATACCCAATTGTCCCAAGTTTATCACTATATCATCAAAGGAATGCTATCTATAACCTCGAACAAGTTTACGGAACTCCAAAAGTCAAAACAGTCCAAAAAGGATCAAACTGTCAACTCATTAGAAGTCTCGTTCGAACGAGGCTTCGAACGAGTTTGGACTGTCAGGTCGTTAGAAGTCTCGTTCGAACGAGGCTGTTCGAATGAGATCCCAGTTCGTTCGAACGAACTGTCCCTTCTAACGATATCTCGTTCGAATGAGATATCGAACGAAATCCCTACTCGTTAGTAACGACTGTTCAACTCGTTAGAAGCTCGTTCAAAGGAGCTCGTTCGAACGACCTGGGGGCTGCTTCTAACGACTGGCCAGTTTCGGCCCATGTTTTTCCCCAATTCATTTTTAACCATCTTTATCACTTCTAATCAATTCCAAAGTTCATCCCAACAACGTTTTAGGGTCTATAATCAATACTAAACATATATAGTCACATCCTAACATGTTTCTAAGGGATCAATCCACCCAAATATCAATTAAATTTACAGCTTTCTACACTTTTTCCAAATATCTCAAGAACATGAACCCTAACTACATATCATCATCAAATCCCGGAATTTAATTCGTTTTTCTTTCACCCAAACATGTATTAACATCAAATTTGTTGTCTCCAAACTATTCTACATGCAATCCTTCTCAATTTCCTCAAGTTCTATGATCTAGACTACATGGGTTTTCATATTTATCAAGAACAAACCATAAATCCGAATTTTCTAACATGGAAAAGACATTCTCAGAAATTAAATGGAATAAAGTCACTTGCCTTGGTTTGATTTCTGACTTTGGTGTAGATTAGATGAAGTTTCTGCAGAAATTCCTCTCTCTCCAAGCTCTTCTCCAATAGTGCCTCAAGGTGGCTAGGGTTTTGATTTGGGGAAACTTAGAAAACCTAAATGACAACCTACGTAGCTTTCTAGGTTAATATGGGTTGGCTAATGGGCTTAATGGGTCTAATCCACATCAGATTTACATCTCTAATTTTCGTCACTTTTAATTCCTCAAAATGTAAAATTACCAAAATACCCTTTAAGTTACCGGTATGGCCTAAAAATACCCCGGGACCCAAACTATACCCCCGGCTAGTGTATTCTGACTATCTCGACCCTTCCGGACGCGTTGGCGCACTCAAAATGACCATACGGATTATAGATTTTAAATTCACTTTTTATTATCAAAAAATATTATACCGTGACGCGGCGGTCCCACGCGTCTCAACAAAATTTCTAAAATGCCGTATATAAATCTCACGACAAATTTTATAATACCAAGTTCATATATAATCATATATGCACATAATCAAATACTAACTCGTATCACATTAGTATTTATAACCCGGATTAGTTTCCAATTAATACGCAATTTAATTAATTAATCCTCAAAATAAATATAGTCAAAAGTACGGGGTATTACAGTAACTAACTAGGTTTTTAAAGATCATCCCCTAGATAATGTGGTCGGTAATTCATAAGATCCTGTCCGTATAAGATCCCAGTTACGTACATTTTCTAATTATCCATGCTTTGTGTATCTTGTGAAAAAATACCACTTAAGTCGTTTAATTCAAGATTAAACGATCTAAATGGCTCCGAACATTTTGTTGAAGAAACTCTTTAATAAAAAAAATTACTAAACACAAGATGTGTAAAATAGTATGAACGAGTTATTTAAGGTATAGAGTTAACCAGTTTTTGAAAACCAAAAACTTTAAAATGAATTAAACCAACACAGCCTCAAGAAAGGGATGAGAATAAGAGGAAGCATGCAAGTACAATTTTAACGTGGTAAAACCCCACCCAATTGGGGAAACATCCACGGTGACCTCTACGCCACAAAAGTGAAATCCATTAAAGAAGAATAACAAGTTACAAGTTATTTAACAATCAAGATATACAATTAAACCTAATCTAAGTTCAGAAATTATACCAACTCCTCTGGAATTTTCTGACTTCTCCTAAGGTTCTGATGTTGTAGATGTTTTCTCAGCTTTGTAACTCGACTCCTTTTAGCTTTACGTCAGCTCAAAAGTACAAAATCTCAATACCAACACTTTTCAGTGTAGTAATGTGAAGGTGTATCTGGTGATGTGCTCTAAATCACATGCATGCAACTCGCACACGCTTAATACAAACAGTATGAGAATCAAATTACAAACAAATCACTAAAATGCAAGGGAATTTCCAAAATCAGTTTAATCAAAATTTATCAGACTTTAGATTTTTAAAATATCCGCAAATCAAGAGGGAATCTAGATATATACACGAGCCAAGATCCTATGCACTTTCTTTATTTGAAAATATGTACACTTATTTCATAAAATGTGAAATATATGAAACTGTAAATCCTCAATCAAGATCTCAACTAGATACAAGTCTGAATATTTGAGTAAACTGAAATCAGAAAAAGTTTTGTTGATTTAGGGTTTGAAAACAACATATCAGTTTGAAAATAACCAACCAAAATAAGATTTCTCGAAAGAAGAAATCAAAACTAAGAACTATCTAGGTGATATATATCACAAAGAAGAAATCTCAAGGTTATATGAAAAGAAACTGAGATTAAATTAACGTGATTAAGTTGGAAAATATATAAAAGACTGAATAGGATAATCTTCACAAATATTGAACTGTTTTACTCTCAGAAAAGGTATTCTATTGAGATTTGCACTGAGTTAGTTATAGGGTTTTTATTCTCTCTTTAACTCCCTCTCTCTCTCTCTTTCTCTCCTCTTATTTTCTCTCAGGTTTGGACGAAGGCCAAAAGTCTCAAATGGCTAAGACTTATTGTGTTTTTATAGTGAGTGAGGAAAGATCGAAAATCTCAGAAACAATCCTACAACTAGGATTAGATTTCACCATTTGACTATCAATCTAATGGTTTGTATGAAGCGATGGAAATAGACAACATTGATTGGTCAAGATGGGTTCTCTTGGATTGAAATTAAACACATGAAGAACGTTGATAACTTTGATCCAAGGGTTCTCAAAGAAACACAAGTTTGTGAGAGGGAAGAAACATAAATCCACAAATAATATACCAACACGTGTAGGAACAATACAGGCTGCAAAACGCGTACCAGATTAATTAAATTTCCACCCCTAAAGTCTCTAGCGCTTTCGGGTTCTACCCAAGCCAACTTTAAGCCAAAAATAGAAATAGCACACCAGCCCCTAAGGTTTATATACAATCAAAATTAATTCAAAAAATCATTTTAAAAAATCTTAAAAATTATTTAACACATCCCAAAAATAGTAGAAAATTATTTTAAAGGGTTTTAACTCACACAATATAGAAAATGAGACAATATATGAATGCAGTCCTAGTGTGTGGTGTTGGTGTTCTACCTTTAGGAACTTCTAGAGGAATCAAGTGTAGAGTCTGAGGTTCTTTGGTAAACAAGGCTTGGACTCAAATTTTGTCACTATTTCCAAACTAGATGAGCACCTATATAATGTAGACTTAAGTAAGTCAAAGATATGGGGTGCTTCATCTTATAGAGCTAAATAATGTAAATGAAGCACTGAATAACTCATTGTGGATAAGTTCTATACAGGAGGAACTTCTTCAATTTGTTAGTCATGATGATTGTATCTTATGCTTGGGCCAGAAAATAAAAGGGCTTTTGGCACACGTTGGATCTTTAAGGATAAAATAGACGAATCTGGGATGGTCATTTGAAATAAGGCTAGATTAGTTACCCAGGGCTACTCTCAGATTGAAGGAATAAATTTTGAGGAGACCTTTGCCCTGGTCACTCGCCTTGAGTTTATTCGCTTACTCTTAGCAATATCTTGTCATTTGCAATTCACTCTTTATGAAATGAATGTAAAGTCTTCCTTCCTTAATGGTATCCTAACTGAAGAGACTTTTGTAGAACAACCTAAAGCGTTCATTTATCCACATTATCCTAAACACGTCTATCATCTCAAGAAAGCTTTGTATGGTCTAAAACAAGCTACCAGGGCTTGGTATGAACGTCTGTCCACCTTTCTTATGGAAAAAGAATTTAGATGTGGTGGGAATGATCAAACGCTATTTGTAAAACATTTTGACAAAAATGTTATCAAATCCCAAGTTTACGTAGACGATATAATTTTTGGATCTACCTCTCCATCTGAAGTTAAAATCTTTTCTGATATTATGAATAAGGAGTTCCAAATGTCCTTAATGGGGGAGCTTCAATTCTTTTTAGGACTTCAAATCAAATAGAATTTAGAAGGTTTATTCATATCATAAACTAAATACACTTTAGAGATAGTTAAAAAGTTTGGTCTAGAAAATGCCAAAGATGCTAGGACACCCACGAGTACTTCAGTAAAATTATCTAAATATGAACATGGGAAATCCATCAATCCTACACTGTATCATAGCATGATAGGAAGTCTACTATACCTAACTGCCTCCCGACCTGACATAATGTATGTTGTCTGTGTGTGTGTGTGTGTGCCCGATATCAAAATACCTCTAAAGAGAGTCACTTATTATGCGACAAAAGAATCATAAAGTACATTAAAGGAACTCTTAACTTAGGACTTTAGTACACCAAGGATACATCCAGTACCATAATTGGATACAACGACACTAATTGGGCTGGGTGTTCCAATGATAGTAAAAGTACGTCAGGAGAGTGTTATTATGTTGGTAATAACTTGGTATGATGGAATAGTAAGAAAAAAAATTGCACTCCTTTGTCCACAGCTGAATATATAGCCGTAGGTAGCTGTTGTGCTCAATTATTGTGGATAAAATAGATGTTAAGCGACTATGGCATTCATGAAAATCAATTACAACTCTATCGCGGTAATCAGAGTGCGATAAACATTTCCAAAAATCTTGTCCAAAACTAGTGTACAAAACACAATAAAATCAGACATCATTTTATACGCGAACTCATATAGTCTAAGGAATTGGAAGCTAATTACTTACCCGCTGAACTTCAATTAGAATATTTATTTACTAAATCGTTGGATAACATTCGGTTTGAGTCATTACGCAAATCCATAGGTATGGTTATGGCAGAATAAATCACCATCACCTAATTATATTTCTTCCAGTTACTTACATGTTAATAATTAATCTCTGAGGATATAGGGCATGGATGTTAAATAAATAACAATGGACACCTCTTATATCTATTGAATGTAAGAGATTCATGTAATTGCCCATTGCATAAATTTAGGTTGATATTCTTGTTTTAGATATATATATATATATATATATATATATATATATATATATATATATGTGATTTTTCTCTTTATCCATTTGAGACGAAATGGGGGAGAAATATTTGAGTACATCTTGGACATTTATTGTACACTTAATCTAAATTGCTTGATCTTAGCTGTTTTATTTCAGGAATCAGTACCATAATGTGCATCTGGATATTTTTAGGGTATTGCTATATATTTAGTTGAGTTATGTATTTTTTAATTTCTAGGATATAAGGTAGATAGAATTTTTGTATAGGATTAAGGTTTTCTATTTTTTCGTATCCCTACGAGTCCTAAATGATTAAAAGGAGATTTTGTCTCGTATTTCCAAAGGGGGAGATTGAAGCACACTATATATATGACTCGCTTGAGTCTAAAATATATGAGCTTGTCTAGTTTGGAAATAGAGACAAAATTGTGTCATACTATATTCAACCCTAAACCTCATGCCTCTTCATGATCTACATCAACAACAACAAGGATTGAAAAGGTAGTATAACCAACACAACTCTACACCTAGGATTGCATTTATTCTACATTTTGTGTGTATGAGGGGTGTGTGTGTGTTCACATTGGCTTAAAATCGTTTTCTAATATTTTTAAAGATTTTTAGGAATTTTTTGAACATTTAAAATCTACTTTTAAACAATGAAAATTAGGTTTTTAAAAATGTTTGGGATTATTTGTAATATCTCAGAGTTCCTAAAATTAGCCTTGGGTAGAATCCAAAATAGGCTTAAAATATTGTGATAGAAACTAGAATTATTTAAAAGCCTAAAACATGCGTTTTTAACATGATCTGCACCTTATACGTGTTGCACACTGGACGACTAAGATTGCGTCTTCTCACTCTCGCATACCTGAGATCAAACCTAGAACGTTGGTTTGAATTCATCAATGGTCTGCATGTGTTTTAACTCAATCCATGTCTTACCTATTTGAGCTAATTAGAGGATGTTTAGGTGCGGTGATTTATAAGCCACACGATTTACAAACGTTTGCTCGAAGAAATCCTGACCCTTGATTTTGAACCCCTTTACACATCCTTCCATCGTCTATTATAAATAGAGCCTTAGGGTCATTCGTTTACAATCTTTAGAGAGTCTGAGAGTTGGGAGAAATAAAAGAGTGAGAGAGAGGGAGAGAGAAGAAAGAGAAAAAATTAGAGAGAAAAAGAGAAATCCAAATGAAACTCTCTATAATTTTTCCCATAAATTATTTTGAGAGTTTGAGGGTTTCTTGTTTGATCGTGTTCAAAACCTCTCTGGTTTTTATCTCTTGTCCAACACATCATAAAGTCCAGATCTCGTTTCACTCTATTGAGACTTGTAGATCTGAATAACAGTGATATAGTCACTTTATTGTTAGGACCGATTTCTTTATATAGAAATCATCTCTCTGTTGGGTTTAGTTCTCAAACGCTTTTATCAAAAAGTTACGCAACAAATCTCCTTTTCTATTTTGAAGTTTTTTTTAAAAACAAACTTCAAGATTTTTCAGATCTAAAAGCGTTTATGTCTCCTAGTTTTTATTTCACATTTTGTGAAATAAATTTGTAAATAAATAAGGTCCAAACATATAAGATCTTGGCACTTTTTAGTAGCAAGATTGTTTTCTGATATGACCTTGATAAGAAGTCTATTTTTCAATAAAAGTTTATTCCACCTCTTTCATGTCATATTTAGAACAAATATGTATATTTGTAGGAATATTGTATCTATAAGTGTGAGTGAGTTTCATGCATGTGTTAGGCACATCACCTAACTACACTTTCACACAACAACGCTAAAGTTGTGTTGGTAAAGAGATTCTGACCAAAAGAGTCGACGTAAAGAAGGAGCAAAGGATTAATCTTGGAGAACATCAAAGACAACATATCATAGCGAGAAAGATAAGTCACATAACAACCGTGAGTGCTGGTATAATTTCTTGACTTAGATTAGGTTTTATCCGTGTGGATAATACGTTGCTTTCTTGTAATCCAAAACTCATTCTAGTGGAATTGTTATTTTACTCCATAGAGGGAGTCATGGATGCTTTCCCAGTTTGATTGGGGTTTTACCACGTTAAAAAATACTGTCTTGTGTGAATGTTTTTTATGCTTGATTTAACTCACTATAACTGATGTATGTGTTTTAAGTTCTTTTAAACATTTAAGATCCTTAGTAACTGAAATTTCTTGTTCAAAAACATTTATTTTAACACATCTTGTGTTTTCAATATTGTTCTTAAAAAATTTATTCAAGAAAACAATTCGGATCCTTCTTAACTGATTTAGCTTCTGACTAAACGAACTAGTAATGGATTTTTAGAGTCCCCTCGGGATTATCAACATCTTCCAAAGCAGTACTAAGCATCTTGTTACTGAAATCCAAGCCCTAAAAAATATTGGAAGATAGTGCCCCAACCTCAGCTTCCTTCAGCTCGGCCCAACGACAAGAGGTTTTGATCCCCATCTCAAGGTACTCAAAACTAAACCCCTCAAACTCATCTGAGGCCTTATATTTGTCCACAGCTTGCGCCCTTGCCTTGTCCAAGGCAGCCTTAACAGCAGCATCAATCTCGGCTTGCTTGTTATCTTCCATTCTCTGTAAAGTACTGTCGTGCTCAGCGTCCAGATTGTCCATGGTTCAGTTCACTTGTTTCTAAATCGACATGACCTTCTCAAGATTGTCCCTCAGACCCTGCTCCACCTTCTCGGCATCCCTTACCTTCTGAATCGAAGGAATTATCTTCTCAACCCTGTCGCCGAGACAATAGAAAGAAAGCAAACCCTATAAAAATATGGTATAGAGCCTGATTAGTACGAGAGAACACTTGGGATAAATAAAAATGACAAAAGTTAAGATAAATGATGATGCTAGAATTAGCACCACCAGATAAGGTGTTTTCAAGCTCAATCTAAGAACAACAATGGCAACATAGTTATGTAAATGGTAAGATAATGAGATGAGGAGAAGAGGAGAGAGCACCAGAATATAAGTGGTTCAGCCTAAATTGGCCTACGTCCACCGTGTGCGTGAATAACCTCACTGTAATAAGGCACTGATGGCTATGGATACAGTCTCTCAAGATCTCTCTCTCTACTGTGTGTTTTAGACAGAGTTTCAGCTAGGATTACCAATTTCGGATCCTTTGTAAGATAGAGGATGACCTCTATATATAGTACCTAGAGGGTGTAATGTACCCTCCATGCATTTAATGTGCATGTGTGTGTTTACCTAACCAATATGGGAAAGCCATCTGTCACTGTCACATGTAGAGAATGATGATGAAATATTCTTCCCACGTGTGGGGAATAATCTTGTTATAACTGATATGTGTCCACGTGCCCTTATCTAAATGTCAACAGATGCTCGGCTACCGTGCTTGGTACATGACCTCGGCCAGGGAGAGGCCGAGGTTAACAAGTCTAGTTGGTCGTTGAATCCGAGATGATCCATAAGGGCCTCTGCTTAATCCTAGCCGAGACAATGGACAAGGTCGGCCTGAGCCGAGGTTGAGCTGGCTTATGCTTGGAGCATCGATTGATGTCTTAATGAGGTTGATGGTAAGGCTTCTTGTGAGCTAGACCTATATCTGGATGAGGTTGATGGTAAGGCTTCTTGCCTGAATATTTAAGGGTTTTGAACCCTCATTTTTCCCTCCATCCTTAATTTTCTCTCCTGCACAATTGCACTCCAACGATTTCTCTCTCTAAAGGCAATCTTCGCGATTCCTCTGCAGAGGTCTTTAGTGGTGCTTTCTCGAGTTTTCTTCGCTTTCCCTTGTCGTTTCATCTTCAGGTATCTTCTTCCCCTCATTTGCCTCCATTTTCTCTGATTTTTCCTTTCTATCTGTGTTTTTCGGTGAGATTCTGAGTTTTCCGGTGAGTCCACCATAGTTTCAGGTGAACTGTTCTTGTTAGGTTTGGGTAATTTGATCTTTAGACAACTTCATTTTATTAGCCCATTTTGTTTGTAGTTTAGGAAGTCACCCCAAGTGTAATGTCTACCTCTGATGCTCAGACCCCTATACCAACTTCTTGAGGAGTTCCCCTCCCTTAGGGAGAAGACTTTAGAAAAAATCAGACAAATAGAAAGAGCACAGGAGGAGGATCGTAGGTCACAAGAATTCCCTATTAGACCCATCTTTCCACCACCCCTAAAGGTGATATATCCTGATCCCTCAGAGTCTTTCAATCAGGCAGAGGTTCCTGTCGATCCTATACCAATGTCTGAGTCTGAGTCTTCCACCTCAGACCCCATGTCCGTGGATTCCTTCCAGGAGGCCATGGACTTCTCAATTCAGGAAGATCAGGACCCTGATCAGGTCGAGGTCTCCAGCCGGGCCTCATCTCCTAATAACTTGAGCACCTCAGCCTCTTCTTCAGAGGTTGAGATTGTTGAACCGAGTGTGGCCATTCCACCACCACTTGATGCCGTTCTTCTGTCAGCCTTCATCGGTGCCGAGTTAGCTCAGAGGTTCCCGAGTAAGCCATCAACATCTGCTCCTGCCGACATTGAGCCAGATGATGATGATGTTGAAAGTGATTTCGACGTCTCTGAGGCAGCCGAGATCGAGAGTACTGTAACTGAGGTAGACCTCCTTTGCTTCAGATATCTGTACTCCATTAGTCCCTCCATAAATCTAAGAAGACCTCTGAGGGAAGAGAGGGCTTATCATGGCCGAGACGACGAGATCTGCTTATACGAATAGATGTTCAAGTTGGGGTTTCGTCTGCCCATCCATCATATTATCAAATCTATCCTTTCCTATATCAATTTTCCCCCCCTCTCAACTATCCCCTAATTTCTGGAGGGTCATAATAGGGGCCATGGTCTTACGGAAGGTTGTCCACCACTCAGACCTCCCAGTTCAGGTTTTTGTAGGTTGCTATGTCCCTTCCTCAGCCAAAAATCATCCGAGCTACTATTATTTTGTAGCTCGGAAGCCTGAAAAAAAGATGCTTCAAATAACTTAGACTTCCAACCATAACTGGAAGCCTCGATACTTTTTTTGCTTCTGGACCATGGGAATTTGGCCCATGTGCTCCCTCGTCCATTTTAGAGACGAGGATGCCCCTGAGGTGGGGTAAGGTCACAATGTCTGCGAGGACGGACCTTGGCCTGAGCCCGCAAAACCTTCAGAAGGTGAAATCCCTTCAAGATCAGGGGATACATGGTCTGTTCGTTAAGTTCGAACACTTGATGATCCCTCACTACCTCTCTGAGACAGGTCTACGTGGAAGTCCTCTTTTCGAGCTTGGTAAGAGCTTTCTATTTGAAGTTGAACCTCTGAGTTTATTTATATCGGATCTTCTAACTCAGATCTATTAATTTTTGCAGAGCATCCAAAGGATATCTCAGACGAACTCTGGGAAATGGCTGCACCTAGCTTGACGAGACTTGCAAAAAAAACAGGCCTTAATGCTCCTCCCCCAGCTCCCTCTGCCTCAAATTCCCAAGCCACAAAGAAGAGGGCTTCAAGTGAACATGACCCTGAGGATCAGAGGCAGAAGAAAAAGAGTGTTGATACTACCATCCCCTTCTCTTCCGCAGACGCCTTGTTGGCTCATCTAGAGCAGTTGAAGATTACTGACAGCATCGTCGACCATAGTCTGCAGGCCCTAGATGCCTTCGGCTCTACAATGACCGAGGCCGACAAGCGTTTCTTCCGGTCACTTGATACTCCTTGCTGGTTGAGTTCGGCATCCACAGATCCATTTAGATATGACCTCATATTTCTTTGTAATTTCTAAGTGTAACCTTTGATTTGTCTTTGACTCATTTATGATCAAAAAATCTGCAGGGCCTGGCAGCTATGCACCACCTATCCAATGGTTTAAGGGGTAGACCACCATGATGACGTTGCCGAGGTGACCAACGTCGTCCAGCTTAACCAAACCGAAGACACCATCATTCCCCCTCAAACCATTAGAGAGAGAATCTCTTAATATTGTTTGTAACCCCTGAAATTATGAAGCTTTTGTAATCCCTGAACATGTATAATTTCAGAATGTGTTATTCTCTGAAGAGGATCATCTTCTTTTTTTGAATGTATATCGTGATGTTTTTGCTCTGAAGCTTATGCAATGGTGTTTGCTTAAACCAAATTAGTAGTCTGACCTCAGACCTCGTCACCACTGAATGATGTTATAAGGGTCTAAGGTAATCACCTAAGATGTTATCCTCACAATTAATCTCACCAAATAAAATAATGTTAAGGGTCTGAGGTCATCTCATTATGGTGTCTGAGCTTAGACCTCGTCGCCACTGAATGGTGTTGTGAAGGTCTGAGGTCATCACCCAAGGTGTTATTCCCATAATTAATCTCACCAAATTAATTATGTTAATGGCCTGAGGTCATCCCATTATGGTGTCTGAGCTCAGACCTCGTCACCACTGAATGGTGTTATGAGGGTCTGAGGCCATCACTTAAGATGTTATCCCCATAATTAATCTCACCAAATTAATGATGTTAAGGGTCTGAGGTCATCCCATTATGGTGTCTGAGCTCAGACCTCATCACCACTGAATGGTGTTATGAAGGTCTGAGGCCATCACCTAAGATGTTATCCCCATAATTAATCTCACCAAATTAATGATGTTAAGGGTCTGAGGTCATCCCATTATGGTGTCTGAGCTCAGACCTCGTCATCACTGAATGGTGTTATGAAGGTCTGACGTCATCACCTAAGATGTTATCCCCATAATCTCACCAAATTAATGATGCTAAGGGTCTGAGGTCATCCCATTATGGTGTCTGAGCTCAGACCTCGTCACCACTGAATGGTGTTATGAAGGTCTGAGGTCATCACCTAAGATGTTGTGCTCATAATTAATCTCACCAAATTAATGATGTTAAGGGTCTGAGGTCATCCCTTTATGGTGTTTGAGCTCAGACCTTGTCACCACTGAATGGTGTTATGAAGGTCTGAGGTAATCACCTAAGATGTTATCCTCATAAATTTCTGACATAAGTGCAAAATGAAACAAGGACCACCATGGGAACTGATCTTTTATTAATAATATCTTCATGACAAGATGGTACATTTACACAACTTTATGCAACATCATATGTAATACTTCTTTAGGTGATCAGCATTCCATGGATTAGCGAAATGTTCTCCTTCTAGATTTTTTAGCCTGTAAGTGGCAGGCACAACCTCTTCTGTCACTTTGTAGGGACCGTGCCAGTTTGGGTGGAGTTTGTTTTCTTTCTGTAAGGTCTTCTTTAGCACTAGGTCTCCCACTACAATGGGTCTTGACTTCACCCTCTGGTTGTAGAATTTGCTGCCCTCTGTTGGTAGCCTGCTTGTCTGACCTACGCGTCCTCTCTTCTTTCTTCAATTAGATCTAGGTATAGCCTCCTCTCTTCCCCATTATGATTAGGGTCATAGGTCTGAACCCTATGAGTTGGGAGCCCTACTTTCGTTGGTATGACGGCCTCTGAGCCATGTGCCAACATAAACGGGGTTTCTCCTGTCGGTGTCCTTGTCGTGGTTCTGTAGGCCCATAATACAGCATAGACCTCTTTAGTACATATTCCCTTCGCATCTTCTAACCTCTTCTTAATTCCATCGAGAATCGTTCTGTTTGTGACCTCGGTCTGACCGTTTGCCTGAGGTCGACCAGGAGATGAGAAGAGCTGCTTTATTCCCACTCTTAGGCAATACTTTTCTAAAGAGGAGTTCTTGAACTGGGTCGTATTGTCCGAGATGAGAGTGTTTGGGAGGTCGTATTTTCATATGATATTCCTCCAAATAAATTGGAAGGTCTTCTGCTCTATGATCGTTATCATCGGCTCTGCCTCCACCCACTTTGAAAAGTAGTCGATGGCAACTATCAAGAATGTATAATTATTGGCAGCTCTTGGCAGGGGTCCTACTAAGTCAATTCCCCATACTGCAAATGGCCATGGAGAAGTGATTGACGTCATAGGATGATGAGGTTGATGAGGGATAGTGGCGAATCTCTGACATTTATCACATTTCCTCACATAGGCTGCAGCGTCCTTGGACAGGGTTGGCCACCAGTACCCCTGGGTGATGATTCTTTTGGCCAAGGGTCTTCCCCCTATGTGGCTAGAGCAAGAACCCTCATGGACTTCCTGTAAGACTCGGAGAACTTCCGTGGGATGCACACATCTGAGGAGGGGTAGTAGGAATCCTTTCTTGTACAGGACGTCTCCTACTACTGAGAACTTGGCAGCCTTACATCTCAATTTTTGCCTCTCTAACTTGGATTCAGGCAGCTCTCCCTCTCTGATATATCTGACGAGGGGGTCCATCCACGAGTCTCCTAGGTTCAAATTATGACAAGGGTTACATACCTCTTCTTTCTCAATGGTTGCCTTCCCCAAGACCTCGATCGGAATGGTCCTTCTAACATCTGTCTTTGTTGCCGAGGCCAACCTCGCCAATGCATCTGCATGGCTGTTACTTTGTCGAGGCACTCTCTTCAGTCTTACGTCTTCAAAATATTCTAACATCGTTCTCACCCTTTTCAGATACTTGTCCATCCTTTCATCTTTTTCCTCATAGACTCCCAGTACTTGATTGACAACTAACCTTGAGTCGATGTGGAGTAGGAGTCGCTTTACGCGAAGATTCTTTGCCAATGAGAGACCTGCTATCATGGCCTCATACTCGGACTCATTGTTAGAAGCCCGGAAGTTGAATCTCAAAGCGTATTCAATGTTGGCACCATCTTGAGCAGAGAGTATCAACCCTGCACCGCTTCCACTATCGCAGGAAGAGCCATCAACGAAGAGGCTCCAAATATCTATATCCGATGAGAAGCCCCCTTCTGTCATGAATCCTTTTTTGAAGAGGTACCGATCTTCCTCGTTCTCCGCAACTCGGCTCCTGGACCCGTTGGATGTGATCTTTTCCTAATCTTGGAAGATGTTTAGTGTCGTCTCTTTCGAATTTCGGAAGACACCACAGTTTTCAACACCCTCTAGGCCATTCTCTGCCTCGGCCTCTTCCCATGTGAACTCAACGACAAAGTCTGCGAGGGATTGCCCTTTGATGGTCATCCCAGGTTGGTAGGTAAGATCGTACTCCCCCAACTCAATGGCCCATGTCATCAAGAACCCGGACTTCTCAGGTTTATGTAGGACCTGTCTTAGTGGGGAGTCGGTGAGGTTAACCATGGAGTGGTCCTGGAAGTAAGGCTTCATCTTCCTCGAAGCATATATCATGGCGTAAGCTAGCTTTTGCATGTGAGTGTAATTTTGTTCGGCCCCCTGAAGGGCCTTACTGTTGAAATATACAAGCCTTTCGATCCCAATGTCTTCCCGTACTATGGCTGTGCTGATGGCTGATTTGGAGACGGCCAGATACACGTACAGTTTCTCCCCTGCTACAGGCCGAGATATCAATAAGGGATACCCTAAATAAGACTTGAGTTGGTTGAAGGATTTTTCTCACTCTTTGTCCCATTGGAAGGCCTTTCTCAGCACCTTAAATAATGGAAGGAACTTGTTTGTTGCCCTAGAAACAAACCTGTTAAGGGCAACCACTCTCCCCGTAAGTCTTTGGACATCTTTGATACTCTTCGGTGTCTTCATGTCGAGCAAAGCCTTGATTTTTTCTGGGTTCACTTCAATCCCTCTCTGGTTGATGATAAATCCTAGGAACTTCCTAGTTCCTACTCCAAAGACACACTTTGCGGGGTTGAGTTTCATTCTATATGAGTCCATAATGTTGAAGGTATTCTCGAGGTCCGTTACATGAGTGCAAGCTTTCAAGATTTTTGTTAGCATATCATCTACATACACCTCCATAGTCTTACCTATTTGCTCTTCGAACATCTTATTAACAAGATGCTGGTATGTTGCCCCTGCATTTTTCAGGCCGAAGGGCATCACTTTGTAACAGTACGTCCCTTTGTCGGTAATGAAGGCTTTCTTCTCTGAGTCTTCAGCATCCATGAAGATCTGGTTGTAACCTGAATACGTGTCCATGAAACTCATGAGCTCATGTCCCGCCGTAGCATCCACCATATGACCTATCCGAGGTAAGGGATAACTGTCTTTTGGACAAGATCTGTTCAGGTCAGTGAAATCAACACACATTCTCCACTTCCCATTGGCCTTGGGCACGATGACTGCATTTAATAACCATTTCGGATATGTGACTTCTCTTATAAACTCAGCCTCTTCCAATTTTTTGACCTCTTCTCGGATGATGTCGTACTTCTCCCTAGAATAGACTCTTCGTCTCTGTTTGATTGGCCTGAAATCTTTGGTCACGTTGATCTTGTGACCCATAACTTCAGGGTCAATACCGGGCATGTCTGCGTGACTCCATGCGAAGACACTCTGCCTCCTCCTGAGGAAGTTTATCAGCTCTTCTTAAATTTCTTCCTTTAGGGCTTTACCGACCTGGATGGTTTTTTTGGCTCGTCCTCATTGAGGATGATGGATTCTACCTCTTTCGCGGCCTCTCCCTTCTTTAATTTTGTCTCATCTCTTGGGTCAAGCGTATCAATGCTATAAGTGGTGATTACCCTCTTATGGGCCTCTCTCTCTTCGGCCGAGTTGAAGTAACATTCTCGCGCTGTGGTCTGGTCACCTTGCACTTCCCCTCCCCCATAGGGAGTCGGGAATTTTAGCATCTGATGGACCATCGACGTCACAGCTTCAAACTCTTTAAGGGCCACCCTTCCTATGATGAGGTTATAGGCCAAAAATACGTTCTCGTCCATGACAAAAAAAATTATCTTCTTGGTCAGTCTCTTAGGCCACTCATCACCCATCCGTACGTCCATCTCATACATGCCCAAGGGGTGGAGCTTTTTGCCACTGAAACCTATCAATGGGTGATGGTAGGGTACCATCCTTGCTCTGCTAAGACCTAGGCTCTTGAAGCAAGGCCAAAACATCACGTTCGCCGAGCTCCCCCTGTCTACGAGGATCCTCTGCACCTCGGACCCATGCACCCTTGTCGTTATGATCAAAGGGTCATCATGGGGGGCTAAGATACCTTTGAAGTCGAGTCTGGAGAACCCAACTACAAGGGCATCCATATCCACCTTCTTCCTCTTCTGCACTGTATCGAAAGACGTTAGATTCACAACTTCAAGCTTGGCCACTGACCTGGCCTCTGCCACGTGAACCTTCCTATCAGCTACTTCAGAGCCACCTCCTGCGAATCCTCCGCATATGGTGTCAACACCAAACGAGATCATACCAACCCTCTTTACCGGGGTGTTGTCATCTTTCGGCGGAAGATCCGGATCGTCTTCATCATCACCTTCTGAATCATCATCTCTTCTGGCTGGGACATTGTCACAGCATCTATCATTTCTCCTTTTCTTAGGGTCATCTCTTCCACCCTTAGGAGCCTTACCGTCCACATACTTCCTCAACTTTCCAGATTTTAGCATCTTTTCAATCTCATCCTTCAAGGCGAAGCATCTGTCCGTGACATGTCCATGATCCTGGTGGAATTCGCACCATAGGTTTTTGTTCGTCTTATGTGGTGGGGCTTTCAGTTTCTCTGGCCATCTCATAGTCCTGTCATTCTTAATCTCATTGAGGATGTGCTCGCAGTTTACAGTCAGAGGAGTATAGTGAGCGAACATGTCATCACCCGACCTCTTCTTCCCATCTTTCTTGTTTTGGGACTTTCCACTACCATTGAGGTTCTCATCCTCATACTTGGGGGCCATTGCCTCTTCCGCATTCATTACTTTCCCTGCGGTTGCCAGGAGCTCCGCCATAGACCTAGGGGGTCTTCCGCAAGTTTCCACAACAACTTCCATTTCTGTAGACCCCCTATGAGGGCGGTTATGGCTATGTTCTCTTTATAATCTTCGACCTCCAACTTCTCTTTGTTGAATCTCGCTATGTAGTCTCTTAGGCTCTCATCCTTGCCCTGCTTGACATACAGCAGGCGAGTAGTCTTCTTTTGAGGTCTCACCCCAAAGAAGAAGTTGTGGATGAATCGTTCAGCCAAGCCTTTGAAGTTCTCAATTGAGTTCTTCAGAAGGGAGGTGAACCAGCTGTGTGCTTCCCCTGTTAAGGTCCTAGACAAGGCCCTACACTTCATCTCATCGGGCATCGAGTAGATGTCTGCTGTCGACTGATACATCTCGATGTGATGTACGGGGTTAGTGTTGCCATCATACTTGGGAGACACTGTAGGAGGCTTGAACTTAGCTGGAGTTGGGAAGCCCACTATCCTAGCCACAAATGGAGATCCCTCTGACTAACCCCTTTGTAATGGGTCCCTGCTTTTAATGAGGTCTCCTATCTTCTCCTCAAGGCGCTGGATAGAGTCATTCCATGGTCTTCTGCCATCGACCTGGCCGAGGTTGTCCCCAGCCACCTCCATGGGATGGACCGAGGGTTCCCCTGCCGCGGCACGTCGGTTGTTGACCTCTTCCTGTTCCCTGCCTCTTCTTTCACAGTGTCGGCCTTGGTCTGGCCGACCCTGCATGTTTCCTCTCTGAGAGCCTGCTGTGCTCCTCGATCTTGACAATCTCTGTCTTAGGTCATTTACTGGGCCCAATCTCTCAAAGGCTGACCCTCTGCTCAACTGATCAAAGGCTAAGCCTCTTTCCTGAGCCTCTTCACCTCTTCGGTCGACACAACCTTGACTTTGCTGAAGAGGTCGCACAATATTATTCGACACCTCATACGGCTCCCAGCAGTCTTTCGGGGTCTCTTTCGCCTCTAGATCGTCATACCTATCCTCTGGGCGAGGGTTTCTTTGCCTCCCCAAGCATAAGCGCCTAGGGTCAGCAATGTCTTTTCTCCGCTGAGGTGTAGGCTGGTCCTTCATTGGTGCCTGGGGTGGTCCCCTGGCGTTTGGATGAGGCTGAACAGCCACCGGAGTGACCATATCCGGTGAGACTCCAGGTTGCCTCATCATAGTTTGGCTGAGCTGTGCAAATTGCTCCTGCATAGCTTGTTGTGTTGCAGCCAAAGACTTCAAGGCTGCAGCTATCTCCGCCATTTCGGACTGGGGCGGCGCCTGACTGGAACTAGGCCATCCACCTCTAGGTGGCGGAAGAGGCGGTGGTAATTCTGGTGCCATATGTTAACACTATAGAGCTTGAGTAGCATATGAGCTTAGTATCTCAAAGGACCTCTTTCAATGGTGAAGCAGCTCCACGTAAGGGGTGGTGCCTGGTTCACCACCAGAGTCTTCGGTGAGGTTAAGCTGAAGAAGATGAAGAGATACCTTCTCTTGTTCTCACAGACAGTGCCAAAATGATGATGCTAGAATTAGCACTACTAGATAAGGTGTTTTCAAGCTCAATCTAAGAACAACAATGGCAGCATAGTTATGTAAAAGGTAAGAGAATGAGATGAGGAGAAGAGGAGAGATCACTAGAATATAAGTGGTTCAGCCTAAATTGGCATACGTCCACTGTGTGCGTGAATAACCTCACTGTAATAAGGCACTGATGGCCATGGATACAGTCTCTCAAGCTCTCTCTCTCTCTACTATGTGTTTTAGACAGAGTTTCAGCTAGGGTTACCAATTTTGGATACTTTGCAAGATAGAGGATGACCTCTATATATAGTACCTAGGGGGTGTAACGTACCCACCATGCATGTAATGTGCATGTGTGTGTTTGCCTCACCAATATGGGAAAGCCATCTGTCACAATCACATGTAGAGAATGATGATGAAATATTCTCCCCACGTGTGGGGAATAATCTTGTTATAACTGATATGTGTCCACGTGCCCTTATCCAAATATCAACAGATGCTCGGCTACCGTGCTTGGTGCATGACCTCGGCCAGGGAGAGGCCGAGGTTAACAAGTCTAGTTGCTCGTTCAATTCGAGATGAGCTATAGGGGCCTCGGCTTAATCTTAGACGAGACAATGGACAAGGTCGGCCTGAGCCGAGGTTGAGCTGGCTTATGCTTGGAGCATCGACTGATGTCTTGATGAGGTTGCTGGTAAGGCTTCTTGCGATATCGGCCTATATCTAGACGAGGTTGCCATTCCTAGGTATACGAGAGTGCTGTTGATCCTTGTGATGCGTGCGATGTCCCTTCGAGAGGCTGGTGGTAGTGTTGGCCTGGGCCGACCTTGCTATGGCCGAGGGATGATGCCGCATGCCCAAAGCTTATCCAGTGTCGACCATGATCTCGGCCGAGGTTGGTGTCTCCAAGCCGAGGTCACACTTGGGGCATATCAATAAATATCTGGACGGCCTTATGTAATTCGAACTCAGTCAGAAGATACGGGTTGGCCGATTGAAGGAACCTCTTTTCCATCTAAGATATTATTAATTTGATAGCATCTAGGGCCTTCTTAGAATCCCCCATGATACTTTCATCGCTGAACTTTAGCTAGGAGAGACGAAAAGCGAGGACGTCTTCGGAATGAATGGGTATTGCCTTGTCAGGTGCTTGGGTCGGCCATTTTTTATTATTAAGGGCAATAGTATCCTCTACGCATTCTTTCCTCTTCTGGAATACTCGGCCTGACTGGGGTCGCCATCAGTGGACTTCTTAGATTGGCCACTTGGGGTTATTACCGAACTTGTTGACCATGTTATGGAGGTTGGGGGCCACCAATTTCCAAAGTGCATCTGGGGTGTTGATAGGACGATCTGCAAAAATCTAATGGTATTATTAGAAATATTAAAGCCAACTCTACTAATTTGAGATGAGGCTACAGTTGAATAAGAAAATGCAACTTACGAATTTCAATGAGGGGATCAACGTCTACTCTCACCTCAGTAAGGTTGTGAGGGGTCACAAGATCCTCATACTTGGCGAGACCACCATTCTCACCTTGAATTCTTGGGGTATTTATCTTCTCCTGATTGTTTAAGTTCATGCTAGGATCAAGTTTTGCATACATTGACACTTTTGCCCATTTCTGGGGGACCCTCGGCTCAGCTGAAGATGAGACGTGGATGGAAGGAAATTCCCAAGCGCCAGACACAAAAAAATTATCTTAGCTTCCAATGATGGTTAGAAGTATGATTTATTAGAATCGCCTTCTTGGTCGGCTTCTTAGCCACGAAGTGATAGTATCCGGGCTGAGACTTGGTACATGAAACGTTATAGCATGCCTCGAACATGCTAATTGGGAGGTCAGCACTATAACATAATATCCAAAGAACTATGAAGTCAATAAGAGTTTTATAGGCATTTAAGGAAAGTTGGGTTGGAGCTAAATCAAAGTGAGAGAGAACACATCGTACTATTGGATGTATGGGGAGGCAAAAGTTGAGTTTGAACATTTGTTCGTATACCGCAACCTCTCCAGGACAACCATTGAAAGCTCTATTAGACACGTACAGAACCCTCATTACTATCTCAGAATTTATGTCGTAGAAGTTCCTCCAATATAAGAGCAATAATAACTCTCAGTTCCACTGAGGTTGACTCATCAGAAGAAAAGTCCACCTCATTAGACCTGGTGGCTCCAGTCTCGGTCAGACAAGAGTCAAGTACCCTCATGGCACATCCGTAACAGTCGGTAGGAGCCAAGACCCTAGACGATGAAGGACTATACCCTTCAAAAGACGAGATGTCTATGGCATCATCCAGAAATGAGATGTCACTCACGTTGGATCTGCTTATAATGATTGTCAGAGGATAAGTGATAGAAGGATGATTTCATCTCTCTTCTGTAGGGGACAAGGTGGTAAAGGGTCCTCTCGTCTCTCGACTATGTGAGGATGGATGATAGCCAAATGGGATGCAAATATGAGGCGTAAAGGAAAGGCCTCAGTCTGGCACCGAGCCTCAGCTTCGGCCTCATACTGGCAGAAATCTTTAAAGATCCTCTCCCTAAGATTTGGAAACTGATTAGCTAGCTCATATAGTCTCCTTAACATCAAGAGGATGAGAC